>CM038669.1:580703622-581221122 GCA_021605145.1 Aegilops bicornis
CATGTCCGTAGTGGACTTGGCGGCTTGTGTCCAGGGGGAAGGGGAGTCAACAACCCATTGGGTACGCCGCGTTTCGGAAATCTTGCACTCGTCAGACCGGATCAATGCTGACTCTGCGATCTTAACTCTGGAGGGCAACTGCCGGTTTCAGCCTCTGAAGTTAAAGTTGGGGCGCATGAAGCGATTTTGTAATGACATGGGAACTCTCATGGGCGCTTTAGTGAAGTATGCTGATTCTGATAGTACCAAGGATCCCGAGTCTGACGATGACAAGACAGGGAAGGGAAGGAAGAACAGCAACTCCAAGGGCCAGCAACATCACTCAGCAAGTAATGGCAAGCGTAAAGCGGATGGCAACATGGACTTTGTAGCTAATACCAACGCGCAGGACAAGGGCCAGCGGTGCAAGGGTAAACAGCCGAATCAAAGTGGAGCGCCTAATCCCAATCCGGACCGCTTGAACTATCTATTGAATCAACCCTGTCCAAAGCATGGGACGAAGGAGACGCCAACAAACCACCTCTAGAAGGATTGCTACATTATGCAGGAGTTCAAGAGTTCTAATGCTTTCCGGTATGATCACGGCTCTGGCGGCGGTTCAGGATCCGGGCCGGTTACGGTGGAGGAAATTCGGTTCAGGATTTAATGGTAATCCGGCGGACATAACAATCAGAACAATCGTAATAACCAAGGTGGTTACAACCAGCAGCAGCAACAGTCGGGTTATCAGAGCAACCCAAAGCAATTGAATAGTGGGCAGTACCATGTCTTCACCACTAGCTTAGACAAGCGAGACCGGAAGGTTCAGAAGCGGGCAGTTAACGCTGTTGAACCGGCCGTTCCCATTACCTACGCTGGTCGGAGTAGCCCATTATATGGAGTAGAGAGGATCATCCTCCCCGGGTCGACAATCCGGGTCAGCTAGCCCTGGTGGTGGCGCCTCAGGTGGGAGGTTATAATTTCACCAAGGTACTCATGGATGGAGGGAGCAGCATTAACATCCTGTACTATGAGACCTTCCTTCGTATGGGACTAACGGATAAACATCTCAAACCGTCCAATACAGTGTTCCATGGTGTGGTGCCTGGCAAATCAGCGTACCCTGTCGGCAAGATAGCTCTGGAAGTGGCTTTTGGGGACGATCACGATTCCCGATCAGAGACACTAACATTTGAGGTGGTGAAAATCCGGAGCCCATATCACGCCCTATTTGGGCGGCCGGCTTATGCCAAGTTCATGGCACGGCCTTGTTATATCTATTTGCAGCTCAAGATGCCGGGTCACAAGGGGACAATAACGGTTCATGGGAGCCGCAAGATCGCTTTGGAATGTGAGGAAGGTGATGCGGCCTATGCAGAGTCGGTTTGCGCTATGGAGGAGTTGAAATATTACAAGGACAACGTTGATCCGGCGGACATGACCCCTTTGAAAAAGCCGACTACAGAACATGATCCGGACCTGAAATTCAAATCGGCAGCTGAGACTAAGCTTGTTGACTTCGTGCCTGGTGATTCGTCCAAGCAGTTCAACATCAGTGCCAACTTGGATCCGAAATAGGAAAGCGCGCTCATCGAGTTCATCCGCGAGAATCGGGACATTTTTGCATGGAAGCCTTCTGACATGCCAGGTGTACCGAGGCAACCCGCCGCGCACACTCTTAATGTTGATCCCAAGAACAAACCGGTGAAGCAGTTTCTCCGCCGGTTTAACGAAGAAAGGCGCAAAGCCATTGGAGAGGAGGTGGCCAGGCTCGTAGCAGCTGGTTTTATCGATGAAGTCTTCCATCCAAAGTGGCTTGCTAATCCGGTGCTGGTTCTTAAGAAAACGGCACTTGGCGCATGTGTGGATTACATAGATCTTAACAAGGCTTGTCCGGCAGATCCTTTTGCCCTCCCCCGCATTGACCAGATTATTGATGCCACTGCGGGTTGTGAGCGTTTGAGCTTTTTGGATGCATATTATGGGTATCATCAGATCAAGATGGCAGTTAAGGACCAAGAGAAAACGGCGTTTATCACTCCCTTTGGAGCCTTCTGCTATGTATCTATGCCTTTTGGGCTCAAGAGCGCCCAAGCAACTTATCAACGCTGTGTAAAATTGCTGCATAAACAGATCGGCCGTAATGTGCACGCCTATGTTGATGATATTGTGGTCAAGTCAAGGGAGAAGGAGACACCGATTGACGATTTGAAGGAAACCTTTGACAACCTGCGGGTTTACAAGATGATGCTCAACCCGCCAAATGTGTCTTTGGTGTTCCAAAGGCAAGTTATTGGGTTTTCGTGTCCAACAGGGAATTGAAGCTAATCCGGAGAAGATTACGGCTATTACCTCCTGGCTAAACCTAAGTGTATTAACGATGTCCAGCGTTTGGCAGGCGGATTGTCGCGGTGAGTCGATTTATCAGCCTCCTCGGAGAAGGCCATCCCTTGTACCGAGATCTTTGAAAAGACAGATCGGTTTATGCGAGTCCAGCCGCCGATGAAGCGTTGGAGGACTTAAAGTGGCAGTTAGCCAATCCGCCCGTTCTTGCAGCCCCAATCGACAAAGAACCGTTATTACTATACGTAGCGGCTAATGCTCGCGCGATCGGCGTAACTATTGTGGTAGAGCACAAAGAGGCGAGCAAGGAATATCGATTCAGCGGCGGTTTACTATATTAGCGAGGTGCTTATTGAATCCGAGCAACGGTACCGCATTGGCAAAAGCTAGTATACGGAGTTTTATGGCGAGCGGAAGCTTAAGCAATACTTCGAGGCCATCCGATCACAGTGGTCAGCTCTGCTCCTTTGGGCGATATAATTCAGAACAGGGAAGCGACTGGCCGGATTGCTAAGTGGGCTATAGAGCTTGGGCCGCACGGGTTAAAGTATGTGCCTCGAACGGCGATCAAATCTCAAGCGCTTGTGGATTTCATCAATGATTGGACGGAGTTACAGGCGCCTGAAGAGAAGCCGGATCACACCTATTGGACGGTTCATTTTGATGGATCCAGGAAATTGGAGGGCTCGGGGGCTGGAGTCGTATTAACTTCCCCACGAGGTGACAAATTCCGTTACGTTCTCCGCTTGATGTTCCCTTGTACTAACAATGCAGCTGAGTATGAAGCTTTACTCCATGGTCTTCGGATGGCGAAGGAGATGAATCTCAGCCGGGTTAATTGCTTGATGACTCGGACTGGTGGCTCAACAGTGTCTACGCACTTGGGATTCCAAGGATCCCCTCATGGCAGCCTATCGACATGAGGTGGACATTGTTGCGTGTCACTTTAAGGGTTATCGGTGGATCATGTGGATGACGGAAGAATGAAGCGGCGGACGCTTTAAGCCGACCGGGCTCTCGGTGTAAACCGGTCCCGCCTAATGTCTTTTAGATGTTTTGCATAACCCGTCCGTCAAGCTCCCCGGTGAAGCGGATTTGGCTATTCCCGATCCGGAGGCTAGATTGGTGGCAGCCCTGCATGTTATACCGGATTGGACAGTTCCTTATCTTGCGTACATGAACCGGGGCGAGTTGCCAGAGGATGAGATTCTGGCCAGGCAGATAGTCTGGCGATCCAAGTCCATGACTATTATCAATGGCGAGTTGCATCATAGCAGTGTATCAGGCGCGTTTCAACGCTGTGTGTCCCCTAAGGAAGGCTGTGAAATTTTACGCGAAATCCACGAAGGGGATTGTGGTCACCATGCCTGTTCAAAATCTCTGGTAGCTAAGGCGTTTAAATCACGGTTTCTCTTGGTTGACGGCTCATCGCGTCGGAGGATCTAGTTAGACGATGTGATGGCTGTTAGAAATTTTCAAGGCGTGCTCATGTGCCGGCTCAAGAATTGAGGATGATTCCAATTACTTGGCCGTTTGCGACTTGGGGGCTGGATATGGTCGGACCTTTCAAAAGGTCCAAGGACAAGAAGACCCACCTTTTGGTGGCGGTTGATAAATTTACCAAGTGGGTAGAGGCAAAACCTGTTAGCAAGTGTGACGCGGCCACGGCGGTTCAGTTCATCAAAAAGGTGATTTTCCGGTTTGGTTTTCCACACAGTATCATCACAGATAATGGTACCAATTTGTCCAAAGGTGCCATGAAAGAGTTCTATGAACATGAACACATCCGCTTGACGCGTTTCTTGGTAGCCCACCCACAGTCCAATGGTCAAGCGGAAAGGGCTAATCAAGAGATCTTGAGAGTCATCAAGCCCTGGCTTATGGTCCCTTTGCAGAGGACACCGGGTTGTTGGGCAGAAGAACTACCATCTGTGTTATGGGGTATCAACACTACGCCCAACAGATCCACAGGATACACACCGTTCTTTATGGTCTATGGAGCGGAGGCGGTTCTCCCCAGTGATATCCGTCATGACTCACCTCGTGTGGCAGCTTATGTTGAAGCGGACAACGAGACGGTACGGCAAGACGCTTTGGACCTGTTGGATGAGGAGCGTGACATAGCAGCTGCCCGCTCGCCGATTTACCAACAGGATCTTCGTCGTTACCATAGTCGCCGGGTCAGAACCAGAGCTTTTCAAGAAGGAGATTTGGTGCTTCGGCTCATCCAAGACCAGACGGGCATGCACAAGTTATCCCCACCTTGGGAGGGACCTTTCATGGTCAGCAAGAATCTGCACAACGGGTCATACTATCTGATCGACATTCGAGAGCATAAAGACTCACGTACATCGGAGGAGGAGACCAACAGGCCGTGGAACATAGCTCATCTTCGGCCTTATTATACCGAGCCATCGGCTCTACTCATGTACATATTATGACAGTGTATATATTATGAATAAAGTAATAAACCGGAGCCTCGGCTAAAGCGGGGTATCTGTTACATTACATCATGTGTGGTTACATGGAGTTGTTACATCTTAAAGCGGCCTCCGGTTTACCCCTTGAGTTTGCTTTTCAAAAGCTTTATGATATCACTTGGGGCTTGGTCGTGTCCGAACCAATGCAACACCTTTTGATAGGAGAAAGCCACCAGATCACTTGGGGACATGGTCAAGTCTGAACCAGTCACGCCTCTTGATCGGCCTAAGGCCATAGAGTCACTTGGGGGCTTGGTCGAACCCGAACCATTGCCACGCCACTTGATCGGCATAATGCCACAGTTTCAGTTGGGGACCTGGCTGACTTGAACCATGGCTACACCTTATTGGGAGCTTGGTCGTGTCCGACCATGGTAACACCATCTGATCGGCTCAGTAAAGCCTCTTTTTGCAAACGGTTTATCATTGCCTTTGCTTCCATATTTTTTTTCATAACTGTTATTTGATTTTTGTTGCGTTTTTTAAACCGATAACATTTTTTAACCGGTTCAAACTGTCAATTGACGGAATTCGGTCCATTTTTAAACCGGAGATAATTTTCCCGGTTTGACTTTTTCTGTTAACATCCCATTATGGAATAACAGGGGGCATGTCATAACCCGGCACGGTTTACATGGTAAACCGGCATTATAAACACAGGAGCTGTTTTCTCCTTTGACGGTAATGGTTTATACAACCTCCGCTTCAAGATTGGCTAAGCCAACTTCATGCCCAGCGATGGCAGGTATTTTGTATCACAAATTTTGATCATATACCTCAATATTTCATTGCATATATATATGAACGTCACAAGTCGGCTGGCGGCACAAACCGCCATGGCAGTTTAAGATTTTCGCTGTAGGTAATAGTTTATCATTGGCAAATCAAAAGGAGGCATAAGTTGAAAGCGTATGCGAAGGCATATGAACGCCAAAGGTGGCAGCTAGTTTTATTACAAGGCATTCAGAGGCCCAAAATTTGGAGTTGCTTCATAACGGGCAGTTTCTGACGTATCAACCGACTTGACGGATTAAGCTTCATTGCCGGGTTGACGTGAAGTAGATGGGTCGTCTGGCGTCGGTTCAACTTCTTCCTCCTCATCATCCAATGGCCGGAAGTCATTTGTGGTCCAGTCAATCCGGGTTAAAGCCTGAAAGACAGCCTCTTCACTTATAAGCTCAGCCGGATCAACGTCAGGGGCGTAAGTGTGCTTACGGGTTGGTGGAACAAGGTTCTGCACTTCCGGAATAACAGCTTCAACCCGTCTGTTGTTCGCGTCGTAGAAGGAGCGGTGAACCGTCAGGTTGGCCTCTTCTGCCAGTTGACTCGCCAGAGGACGCATCTCCCTTGTTACCCGTTTGAGAGCATCATTATCAAATACTTCGCCATTTTCTTGAGCACTGGGGAAGCCTTTGGCTATGTCAGCCGGATCAAGGTCAGCTATCCATGCTTTGGCGCGAGTTAGTGCCAATAAGGTGCCAGCCCGGGCAGCGGATCGTTTCAATTCTTCTATCTGTGCTGGTATCATAGATAGCCGGTCCAGTGTGTCCTTGATCAGTGTCGGAGCTGCATTATCATAAGAAGTGGCGCAAATAACTCGCTGGGTGCCGGTATACAGCTGTTCAATTAGCGTATACGCGGCCTTGAGTTTCTTCCGCATGTCAGAGCCCAGATGAGCAATGCGTCTACCTATACCGGTTTAAGAAAGTTCAGGTTAAACCGGAGGAAATTTCAAAACGGAATATTCATCACAACCTTGGTGAAACGTTGCTTAGCAAATATTGCAGAGGTCATGGCATTGATTTGGCACATGGCTCCACGACTAAGTCCTTTCACGAGGACATCTGCCGTGACAAAACCTGGACACTTACCGTGTCAAAAACCACTTCTATCCACAATGAGGGGCTCTCTCTTTATATAGCAATGTTAAGGTGTTGAAATGGCAGGTTGTATGTCAATAAATATTATTCCCAAAATTATGGTGGTAGACAACATTTTGTAACCAACCACTGCAATATGGACATACAATTTTCTATGCGAGTAACAACAAGCTAAATGGTGTTGCCAAAGCGATTGACAATATGTTTAGTGCTGTGAAAGATAGAATGCAAGATCAAGCTATCGAAGGCTTACCACCCAATTGTATGATTATGTTGGTAGCATGGATTGCTGGAAAGCCTTTTAATCCTGGAAATTAGGACCATCTTATAAACCAACTCCCATAAAGTATTATGTGACATTTCGTGATAGAATGATGTACTATAGGTACTGAGGTTCAGTGGCATTTCATTGGTCATTCTAAAACTTTATCTTGGTGCATTACTTCTACTATGACAGTGGGCTTATGATGTTTGTTAACCTTATGATCAAGGGGGAGAATGTTGGAACTGATATCACGGTTAACAAACCGAGAGAAAAAAATAAGGGAGACAAAGTCTCCACCTCTCACGACTGTGCCTTGCACAGGATCACATATAACAACTTTCGGTTTTGGTCCTATGTACCAAGCACACACATATATAACGAAAATGGGGGTTTTTGTTATGGACAACTGAACCGCGCTCAAAGCCCCCGAACTGCCGATCCTAAAGCTATGGTGAGGTACGTGAAGACCGTCTCCATCGCCGGCCACCACAAAGGTACTGCTGGCGAGGTTTCTGGATGTTCTGCTGCCCCTCCACGACTACATCACCACGGTTCTTCCTGCATCGCGTCTGCATCCAGCAGGCGAGGGATTTTGCCTCAGTCTTCGACGGCCACAGCCATCGAAGGTACTTACCAATCAAACTTCTGATCCATGGGAGGTGTTCTAATTAGAGATCAAGATCCAATTCACGTTAATCTTGAAGGCTTAATTCTAACAAATCGCTGTCTTCATCCAGCCCGTCAAGCGCCTCTTTTTGCCTCCTCGCAAAAAAGTGCCTATTTTTGTCGAGTGTCCCACTTAGAGCTAGGCAAAGAGGTTGCCGAGGCCCAGATGGACGACCGGCGCCATAGTGGGCTTGGCCTAAAGGGTACGACTCGAGTATCCTTAGCCGAGAACTACACTCAGCAAAGTCTCTACCGAGTGAGAAACGACTTTCCCGAGTTTTCCTGACATTCGGAAAATTCGGAAATTCTAGTAGTGATATATTCCAGATATATAGCATGTGGCGCTGATACAAACAGATGGATCATGAGACTTCCATGTCATCAAACCACCAGTAGGCGTCATTCAATCATTGCCCGTACCCTCTGTTGTTTACAACTTGGCACCGCAGTTTGCTCCGTGACGACTAATTAGTAAGTTAAGTGAGTAGATTGCTGTTTAGTGAATTGATCTAATGACGTGCTTCCGTCTGGCTGGCCGTCCGCCTCCATTATACGTACGGTGGCCGCCGGTGTACCTGCCACGGCAAAGATTCCGGAGAGTGCAAACAAGGAACAACTCATTAAACCATGCGAATTTTACCTGCTGCTCCGGAGGACAGTCCACCACATGCAGGCGTGGGGACACTCCGGCGCTATATATTTCCCCGGCGCCAGTCCATCAGCAGCAGCAGCAGCTCAAGCTTCTCCTGGTCAACCAGCCACCTAGCGATCGTCGTATCTTGCATAGCCAAGCAAGATGGCGTCGAGGGCTGCGATGATGGTGGCGCTGCTGCTCGCGGCGATGGCGGCGACGTGCGCGCGGGCGCAGCTGCACGAGAAGTTCTACGGCGAGTCGTGCCCCAGCGTGGAGGACGTCGTGAGGAAGGAGATGGTGAGGGCGCTGTCACTGGCGCCCAGCCTCGCCGGGCCGCTCCTCCGGATGCACTTCCACGACTGCTTCGTCAGGGTAAGCTACATTTGCATGCATGTTGTCTTTCCTGCCTGTACCCTGTTGTGTGCGGTGGCCTGACCAGTGACCGCCATGAATGCAGGGGTGCGACGGCTCGGTTCTGCTGGACTCGGCCAACAAGACGGCGGAGAAGGACGCGCAGCCGAACCAGACGCTGCGAGGCTTCGGCTTTGTCGAGAGGGTGAAGGCCGCGGTGGAGAAGGCCTGCCCCGACACTGTCTCCTGCGCCGACATCCTCACCCTCATTGCCAGGGACGCAGTATGGCTGGTGAGTAGAGTACTAGGCCATTCTCTTCTGCAAATGACACGGTACGTGTGGAAGCCAAACTCTAATGCTGCTCGATCATGGTTTCTCCAGAGCAAGGGTCCATTCTGGACAGTTCCTCTCGGCCGGCGAGATGGCAGCGTGTCCATTTCGAACGAGACCGATGCTCTGCCACCCCGACCTCCAACTTCACCGTGCTCACCCAGCTCTTCGCCGCCGTGAACCTCGACGCCAAGGACCTCGTCGTCCTGTCCGCAGGGCACACGATCGGGACGTCGCACTGCTTCTCCTTCTCCGACCGGCTCTACAACTTCACCGGCATGGAGAACCCCAGCGACATCGACCCCACGCTGGAGCCGCAGTACATGATGCGGCTAAAGAGCAAGTGTGCCAGCCTCAACGACAACACCACCCTCGTGGAGATGGACCCCGGCAGCTTCAAGACCTTCGACACCGACTACTTCAAGCTGGTGAGCAAACGCAGGGGCCTCTTCCACTCCGACGGCGCCCTGCTCACCGACCCCTTCACCCGCGCCTACGTCCAGCGCCATGCCACCGGCGCCTTCAAGGACGAGTTCTTCGCCGACTTCGCCGCCTCCATGATCAAGATGGGCAACGCGAACCCGCTCACCGGAAGCCAGGGTGAGATCAGGAAGAAGTGCAGCGTGGTCAACCATTAAACCACCGACGAAGTACAAGGCTGTTTTGATTTGTGACCATCTTTCTCCCCTGTAAATTACTGTAAAATTGTCATAGCTCCTTTCTCTCCCAAAATTTTTCTTTCGTTAATTTGATATTTCGTTACGACCATGTTACTTCCTTGTACACACGACGAACAGTTCAATATTGCCACATCCAACGTGCCATCCGTTGTCACTTGGAGATTCATTTCACCCTTAATAGTTTTGTCTATTGTTTTGTTTTAGTTATTACTCCCTCCGTTGGGAATTACTTGTCTCAGAAATGGATGTATCTAGAACTAAAATACGTCTAGATACATGCATTTCTGCGACAAGTAATTCCGAACGAAGGGAGTATTACATAATGTTGTGTTATGTTCTTTGTTTCATCTCAGAGCATATCATAATGTTTCACATGTGCTAGTTTTTTTTTTGAGGGGTACATGTGCTAGTAAAAGGACGAGTTATAGTCAGAATATTGTTATTTAGTTACTTTTTGGGCCGTTTTGATAGCAGCCATCAACCGTCTTTCCAACTTTTCAGCATTGAATCTGGGCGTTGGCGTGCGTATTGTCTCTTCTTGTTAGGGAGTGTATCTTTATGTTTTGTTGTGTATCAGTGAACACCAAGTGCACAGGCACGAAGAATGATGGATCCATGGTAGAAAACATTTTCACATATCCCAAGATTTTAATTACTCCTGCGCTTTCTCCAACCTTGCCTCTCAGTGAAAATTTATCTCAGCTCTTGTTGAGGCAAGTAAGAGGTTCTCTATCATCAAATCTTGTGTCGGCAGTTTTTCCTCTCAATGAAATTCACGTTCACCCTTCTTGATGGTTTAGCTTGATATCCTTGACAATAAGAGTAGGACTTTCATATTTGGGTGGAATGGAGCTTATATTAAATTTTTGATGTCTAAAATGGTCATTGTATACCACTTCGTATGTTGTTTTTTCATTACTACAACAGAAGCGCATATATTCCTTTTAAAGTTTAATGTTTTTTTCTCATATATATTAAATTTCCTTTTTGGACTAACCTACTAGTCGATGCTAAAATCTAGCGAAGTTCCTTTTTAGGTTGGTTGAAAGAAAACCACAGAATCCGAGAAAATATTCAAAGATTATAGATCAAGAAAACAAGATGGGGAAACATGACAAAAGCCAACCTGTGGCAAGCACTAGGGAGTCTATGCAACTGACCCATGTGTCCAACCCTTCCGTGTGGGTTCGTCATATGATAGTCGTACCATCAGGACTACTGGAAGGAAGCTGTTCGTAGCGAGATGGATTCCATCTTAGCTAACGGAACCTGGGAGATCACTGACCGTTCTTATGGGTGCAAACCTGTAGGATGTAAATGGGTGTTCAAGAAGAAGCTTAGACCTGATGGTACGACTGAAAAGTACAAGGCACGGCTTGTGGCTAAGTATTATACCCAGAAAGAAGGTGAAGACTTCTTTGATACTTACTCACGCGTGGCTAGACTGACCACAATTCAGGTGCTACTATCACTGGCTGCCTCACATGGTCTTCTCGTTCATCGAATGGATGTTAAGACGGCTTTCCTCCATAGAGAGTTAAAGGAGGAAATTTACATGGATCAGCCAGATGGTTTTGTAGTACCTGGTCAGGAAGGAAAGGTGTGCAAGTTATTAAAGTCTTTATATGGCCTTAAACAAGCTCCTAAGAAGTGGCATGAGAAGTTTGAAAGAACATCAACTGCTGCCAGCTTTGTAGTAAAGATGGTGACAAGTGTGTGTACTATCGCCATGATGGTGGCGAAGGAGTTATTCTTTGTCTGCATGTCGACGACATATTGATCTTTGGAACCAAACTTGATTTAATCAAGGAGGTTAAGGATTTATTATCTCGCTATTTTAAGATGAAGGATCTAGGAGTAGCTGATGTTATCTTAAACATCAAGCTGTTGAGAGATGAGAATGGTGGGATCACACTGCTTCAGTCTCACTATGTGGAAAAGGTCTTGAGTCGTGACTGCACGCCTTCTCCAACTCCATATGATGCTAGTGTGTTGCTTCGAAAGAATCGACGGATTGCTAGAGATCAACTGAGGTATTCTCAGATTATTGGCTCGCTTATCTATTTGGCGAGTGCCATGAGGCCTGACATCTCGTTTGCTGTGAGCAAGCTGAGTCAGTTTGTGTCAAAACCGGGAGATGATCATTGGCATGCGCTTGAGAGAGTTATGCGCTATTTGAAAGGCACCGCGAGCTATGGGATTCACTACACCGGGTATCCAAGGGTACTGGAGGGTTATAGTGACTCAAACTATCCTCTGATGCTGATGAGATTAAGGCCACAAGTGGTTATGTTTTTACACTTGGTGGTGGCGCTGTTTCTTGGAAGTCTTGCAAGCAGACCATCTTAACAAGGTCAACTATGGAAGCAGAACTTACAGCATTAGACACTGGACTGTCGAAGCAGAGTGGCTTCGTGAGCTCTTGATGGACTTACCTATGGTTGAAAAACCAATACCCGCTATCCTGATGAACTGTGATAATCAAACTGTGATCGATAAGATAAACAGTTCTAAGGACAATATGAAGTCCTCAAGGCATGTGAAGAGGAGACTAAAATCTGTCAGAAAATTGAGAAACTCCGGAGTTATTACGT
Source organism: Aegilops bicornis (assembly GCA_021605145.1). NCBI lineage: Eukaryota > Viridiplantae > Streptophyta > Magnoliopsida > Poales > Poaceae > Aegilops > Aegilops bicornis. The sequence continues at coordinate 580,715,826 of CM038669.1, forward strand.
TGGATTATACCCAAACGTCAAAAAATTTGGCAGATCCCTTCACAAAGGGTCTATCAGGTAATGTGATAGATAATGCATCGATGGAGATGGGCCTGAGACCCACCGCATGAGTTGTCCATAGTGGTAACCCACTATGTAATCGGAGATCCCGTGAAGTAGAAGTGGGAGACAAGCTATTGGTCAACTTGGAGGAGAGTATCCCTATATTAACCATCCCACTCCGTGAAGATGCAATACTCTCCTGATCTGCATGGCAGGTTGATACTTATCTTAATGTGTTCCAAGTGGCTTATTCGGGTAAGTAGAGATGTTGTCCTGCAGAACATCTTCTGAGGAACACACCTATATGAATTTGACTGTTAACGTCGCAGTCTGAGGCCCTGGAGTACGACGTATACGCTCCACCCGCGGGGAAGCCTTGCGGCAGCCCAGTATCGGTCAAGAATTTGTGTGATCTAGTCTTGCAGAAAACTCGTAGTTCAAGGCATAGTCCACTATTCAAGTTGTGATCTACTGTAGCATAAATCTCTATGTGGAAGTTCAACTTCACAGTCTCCACTAAGCACCGGTATATAAACTATGTTTTGGAACCAAATGGTGAGATGTGCCAATGAGACTTTGTGGGGGATTGTTGGAATTTGCTAGTGGGCTTTTGGCCCAAAGCCCAACTAAAATTCTGAAATTCTTTTGGTCCATTCATGCACACATGTGAGTGGAGTGAGTGAGGCAAAAGTTCAGTCCCACCTCATAAGTTGAGAGAGAGTTACACCTTTTTAGAAGGTGAGCTCTTCTACCACTTGTATGAGCATGAGAAGAGGAGACCTACATGCGCGCTCCTCCTCCTCCTCGCTCGCCTCGCCACACCACGCCACGCCTCATCACGACGCGCCGCGGGTTGCGGGATTGAGCCAAGGACAGAGCTATGCACGTTGTCTATATTTTTACTGCTCGGGCACTCGCGCGACTGCTGGCAGCGACGACTTCGCGAACGGCGACTTCTTCCCCAACCTCGACAACCTCATCCTGGACGATATGGGCGACAACGTCAACGCCGGCGGTGCTGCTTCCACTGCGCCGTATGTGATTCTATCCTTCCTGTTCGAGATCGTGGTAGAATTCATGTTTCTAATATGTGCCCTAGATGTGATCTGTTCATCTGCTATGCTAGTTCGCATGATTAGTTCAATCTCTGCTACTGTAATTATGATTTATCTTCTGTTTATTCGGATTAAATCTCGTAGTAATTTGCTCATATTTTCAACAGTTTTGTTTTATTTTTGGTTGTTACATAAATAAAGTTTTGTTGTGTTTTTTGTTTTATCTCAGAGCATCATAATGTTTCATATGTACTACTCCCTCCATTCCATAATGTAGCGCATATAGATTTTCTACAAAGTCAAACTTTATAAATTTTGACCAAGTCTATAAAGAAAACTATTTATATCTACAATATCAAATGTATATAATATGAAAGTTTGTCTTGTGATGTATATAAGCACATGTATTTGGTATTCTAGATGTATATGATTTTCTCTACAAACTTGGTCAAAGTTTATAAAGTTTGACTTCTAGAAAAAATTATATGCGCTACATTGTGGAATGGAGGGAGTAGTAAAAAGACGAGTTATATTGGACTATTTTAATTTAGTTGCTTTTGGGGCTGGTTGGATAGCAGCTATCAACGGCGGCCTTACCAATTTTTTGAGTGTTGGCGTGCATTTAGTCTCTTCTCGTTACGAAGTGTATATTTGTGTTCCATTGTGTATCAGTGAAAACCGAGTGCACAAGCACGAAGAACGATGGATCCAAGGTAGAAAAACATTTTTCGCACACATTCCATGATTTTTATGTACACGTACGTGTTTATGCATACATGTGAAGATAATAAAGAGTCGTAAAAGTCAAAGAAGAGTCATATAGTTGAAGTCAAACAACACCTTGAAGCATTACTGGAACGTGTGATGCAGGATGGGCCGTGGTCTTTTAAGGGCAAGGATGTGGTTCTGGAACCCTATGATGGCTACACAAAGCCATCATCGATCGAGCTCAACAAGATAGAGATCTGGACTCAGATCCATGATTTCCCGAACGGTTTTTTCACAAAAATCAAGGCTCTTGCATCTACAGTGGGAGAGTTCATATATGCAGAGCCAATGGCTCAGGATTTTCAAGGAAACTTTGCTAGGGTTCGGGTGAGGATCGATGTAACCAAACCACTCAAGAATGCCGTCTCCTTGGTTGTCAGAAAGAAAGATACAGTACAGAGAGAAATCTTCAGGGTGAGGTATGAAAGGCTCCCGGATTGGTGCGCTGTATGTGGTTACCTTGGACACTTATACAAGGAGTGCGGGGATGGAGTTCATACTCCAAAGGATCTAATTTTTAAGGACCTGAAGGCATCTTGGTTCAAGGGGCCTGGCAAAGGTCCAGGAGAAGGACGTGGCTCAAACGACGGCGGAGGTTCACGAGGCGGAAGAGGCAATGGCCGCTCGGGGAGAGGGCGAGGCCGTGGGCCAATACAGAATGCTAATGTTTCACGTGAGCTCAGCAATGACAGTAGTCCAGGCCTGGATGTCACTATGGGGGAGGCAGAGAATAACAGGAAAAGGGGAGCCGATGTGACGGACCCTGCTGCGTCAGTGATCAAGCCGTCAGCAACAGACTCGTCAGGAAAATTGCTGATGTTGCCAGCCCCAGAAACACCAGTCAGCCCTTTGACCAAGCAGGAGACAAAGAGGAACAAGACCGGAGGAATGATCAGCGACAAAAATAGTGGGAAGAACCCGACAATACCCAAAAACCCTGATGCGCGTTCTGGCGGGCCCCCGCAGGGGTCGCGCCAAGCGCAATGAGTCTACTGTGTTGGAACTGTCGCGGGGCTGGCAAACCCGCGACAGTTAGAGAGCTTCGCGATATGACGAAGCAATTTGCCCCCTCTGTACTTTGCATTCTTGAAACACAAATAGAGGGATCGAGGGTCGAGAATATGAAGGGTTCTTTGGGTTTTAATAATAGTTTTGCAGTCAGTAGCTCCGGTAGAAGCGGAGGTCTTGGTATTTTTTGGAATAATGAAATAAAGCTTGATATTTCTGGTTACTCGAAGTACCATATTGACGTAACTATTGATGAGATGGTTGAGATCAAAACAAGGGTCACTTTCATTTATGGTGAAGCTCAGGTGACCGAGAGGCACAGGACATGGGATACACTCCGAGGGATAGTTGGTACTAACCAAGTTCCTTGGCTGGTCTTGGGCGATTTCAATGAAGTCCTCCACGCACATGAACACGATGGCGTGGGAAGTAGGAGCCAAGCCCAAATGGATGGATTCAGAGATGCCCTAGACACTTGTTGTTTGACGGACATAGGTTACGAAGGGAATGATTGGACCTTCGAGAAGAAAGTGGCGGGAGGCACATACACAAGAGTCAGGTTGGATAGAGGCGTCGCGAACCCGGCGTGGTCAATTGCCTTTCCCTCAGCGCGGTTGGAGCATGTAACAGCAGCGGGCAGCGATCATTGTCCCTTATACGTAAGCTACGTGCATGGGGCTGCATGCAGGAGGGCCCCACGTTCATTCAAATACGAACTTGCATGGGAGCGGGACCCAGCATTGGAACCAGTGGTTCAGACAGCGTGGGCGCAGCGACAAGGCGACTCAGTCCAGGAGCTAAGCGACAAACTAAAGTCGCTAACATCCGACCTTTCTCAGTGGGACAGATCGCACTTTGGTCACATCAGACGCGACATCCAGCGTCTCAAAACTGAGCTACAGGAGTTGCGCGCGATCCAAGGAAGATTTGGTCCCTCTCATGCAGAATTGAAAATTGTGGAACGTTTAACTGAACTTTATCACAGGGAAGAAATACTTTGGAGACAACGGGTCAGGTTGGAGTAGCTCATGCATGGTGACAAGAACACTTATTTCTTTCACCTCCGGGCAAGCAGAAGGAGGAGGAAGAACCAGATTAAATCGCTGCAGAGGCCGGACGGAGAACTTACTGACAATCTGGCGGAGATGGAGGCCATGGCAACAAACTTTTATCAGAACTTGTATACGTCCGAGGGAGTCCATGACATGGATGAGGTGCTTGACACTGTTCCTGTCAAAGTAACAGAAGCGATGAACGAGATGCTGAATGCACCATACAGCCAAAGAGAAGTGAAGGATGCTTTGTTCTAGATGTTCCGATCAAGTCTCCGGGCCCCGACGGATTCCCAGCTCATTTTTTTCAACATCATTGGGATACCTGTGGGGAAGATGTGACAACGGCCGTCCTGAGAATTGTTGAGGGGACAGAATCGGCCGAGTGCATAAATGACACCATCTTGGTACTCATCCCCAAGGTAAAAAATCCAACCCTCCTGGCTCAATTCCGTCCAATCAGTTTGTGTAATGTTTTATACAAAATAGCTTCCAAGGTTATCTCTAATATATTGAAACAAGTGCTCCCTGAAATAGTCTCAGAAGAACAGTCAGCTTTTGTGCCTGGCAGGCTGATTACAGATAACATCATCACAGCATATGAGTGCTTGCATTTCATGAAGAGGAACAAAGCAAAGAAACACCAGACATGTGCTCTCAAGCTTGACATGATGAAAGCTTACGATAGGGTTGAGTGGCCTTATTTAAAAGCAATAATGTTGAAGTTGGGTCTTACTGAGAGGTGGGTGAATATAGTTATGAGTTTGGTCACCACAGTTAAATTCTCTGTTTTGTTCAATGGGAAGAAGTTGCAACAGTTTATCCCTTCGAGAGGTATCAGACAGGGGGACCCGATCTCCCCATACTTGTTCTTGCTAGCAGCAGAGGGCCTTTCGTGCCTCCTAAAATCAAAAAGTGAGTCATCCAACTTGCATGGTCTACAGGTAGCTCCATTGGCGCCACCAGTGAACCATCTCTTATTTGCTGATGACAGCCTGCTTTTTTTCAAGGCAAACGGTGTGGGGGCCAATGAGGTCTACCAGGTTCTGGACACTTACTGTCAAGCAACTGGACAACGCATCAATTACTCGAAGTCCTCGGTGTACTTCAGCAAAGGAGTCCCGGATTCAGTCAGACAAGAGATCAAGGACACACTGAACATCCCTAATGAAACACTAAACGAGAAGTATTTGGGGATGCCGTCAGATATTGGCAATTCAAAAAATGATGCTTTCAAGTATCTCAAAGACCGGCTGTGGAGCAAGGTGCAGGGCTGGATTGAGCAGACTATGTCCACGGCAGGGAAGGAGGAGCTGGTGAAGGCGGTGGCCCAGGCAGTCCCGGTCTTCTCAATGTCGTGTTTCAAGCTACCTAGAGGGCTGTGTGAACATCTTAATATGCTCATCAAAAAATTTTGGTGGGGAAGCAAAGAGGGAAAAAGAAAACCCCACTGGGTTTCGTGGAAATCTATGACCCAGCCCAAAAGCATGCGGGGTTTTGGATTTAAGGATTTCGAGTTATTCAACTTAGCCATGCTGGCCCGCCAGGCTTGGCGGCTTTTGCAGAATCCAGAGTCCCTAAGTGCAAGAATTCTGAAGAGCATCTATTACCCAAACAAAGATCTCCTGGATGCTGATTTGGGGGCCATCCAAGTCAAGTTTGGAGAGCGGTTTTAGAAGGAAGGGATACTCTAAAACTTGGTCTGATTAAGAGAATTGGTAATGGAGCCTCTACGGTGATATGGACACAAAACTGGTTGCCCAGAGATGAACAGAAACAACCCTACGGATGTCTAACGACCAATCCACCAACGTGGGTGTCTGAGTTGATATTGAGTAATTCAGATTCATGGAATAAACAGCTGGTTCAGGCTACGTTCTTGTCGATGGATGCTCAAGTGATCTTAGGGATCCCACTGTGCACCCGTAATCTCCCAGACTTTTGGGCTGGGCATCATGAGAAACATGACAATTTTACGGTTAAGTCTGCTTACAACATGTTGGTTGCGACGAAAGCTCGAAGAGAAGCATGGCTCGAAGAGGGACCGAGGCCTTCTAATACAAGGTCAGAGGAGGGAGCGTGGAAAACCCTGTGGAAAACGGAGGTTCCAGGAAAAGTACGCATGTTCTTATGGCGGCTTGCCAAACATTCACTTCCGACAAACGACGTGCGTGCTCACCGACACATGGCTGATTCTCCACAGTGCGGACTGTGTGGCGCATGGGACTCATGGCGTCACTCACTTGTGGAATGCACCTCCTCAAGAAGCGTTTGGGCACTTACGGAGGAAGAGATCACACATAAAATCATAACCACTACCGAGCCTAAGGCGAAACAGTGGTTGTTCACACTGATGGAATCGTTCTCTCACGATGATTTTGTCCTCGTGGCGGTAACGCTGTAGTCAATATGGTATGCAACACGCAAAGCCATCCACGAGTCAATTTTTCAAAGCCCCCACGCTACACATGGCTTCATCATGAGCTTCATTATGGAGTTGGGAACCCTAAAAGGCAACAGGGAGCAAACAAGGACGAGTCGGTCGGTCTCGGTGCAAAGAGCCACACAACCAAAGAAGCCGCCACAAGGCTACTGCAAGATACATGTGGACGCCGGAGTGCGAGGGAGAACAGGAGGTTCTGCAGTGGCAATATGCAGGGACCAAGGGGGAAGTTATCTCGGTAGCTCGGCGCTGGTGATTGAAGGAGTCACGGATCCGGCTACTTTGGAAGCAATGGCGTGTCGGGAGGCTCTAGCCCTCGCTGAAGATCTGGGGATCCACCAGTTTATAGTGGCGTCGGACTGCCAACAGGTGGTCTCTGATATTACAAGGAGAACCAGAGGACAATATGGAGCTATCATAAGTGAGATTAATCTCAAAGTTTCCCTTTTCCAATGTTCTTTTACTTTTGAGAGCCGTGCTGTTAATTATGAAGCACATAGATTAGCTAAGTTTTGCTTGAGCAGGGGCCTGGGACGCCATGTATGGCTTGGCACCCCACATGACCCCAGATGTATCCCACTTCTTGTGAAATTCCATGAATAAAATTGGTTTTCCACCCTCAAAAAAAAAGCCGGGGTGGACTCCAACCTCTCCCAATATCGAATCCTATTGGCCCCTAATTAACTAGTCTGTAAACCCCGTGAACTAATCCCCGTCGCTCTAGCACTACTCGGATATAAAAGCCACTTTCCACCGTCTCTCCTGGACCAACAATATACATCACCTTTCATTTTTTTTACAGAAAAAGCTTTCAATCTATTCATCAACTATCAAGGTAGTATAAAGAACCACATAAGTAAATATTACATCCCGATCCGTCGACCATCTAGCAATGACTACAAGCACTATAGCTAACCGAAGGCGTGCCGCCGTCATTGCCCCTCACTGAGTCGGGCAAATCTTTTTATAGTAGACAGTCAGGAAGTCAGCGTGCTAATCCTTACTGGACTAGTGCACTTGAACAGCAACCGCCGCCGATGAAGAGATGCGTAGATTTGAAAAATCTAACCAATGGACAAATGACCACTGACGAACAAAGACCCGATCCATGTGGATCCACCGAAGACAAACATCGACCGAGTCCCATGAGATTCGCCGGAGACAAACACCCTCCAACGATGGTAGAAGCACTGCCGGAATGGGGCTAGGCGAGGAGAATCATATTCCATCTTCAGAGAGCCGTCGTTGCCGGAATGTCGTGCGTTGTCATATGGAGATTCATGTCACGCTTACTTGTTCTGTCTAGATTGTCTTGTTTTATTTTAGGTTGTTACATAAATAATGTTTTGTTGTGTTTTTTTTTTGTTTTATCTTAGAGCATCATAATGTTTCATATGTACTAGTAAATAGAAGAGTATAGTCACCCGCAAAAGAAAGTATAGTCGAGAGGGGATTTTTGGCACTCGAGAGCATATGCTTCTGACTTTAAAAATGTGGTTTAAACATATTTTGAAATGTCACAAAATTTTGATAAAAAAATTCACATATATATCTCAACATTCTACGCGTTCACAAAGTCATTTCACGGAAAACCGACAATTTTTGTGTCATGTGTGAAAAAATACAAATTTAGTGTTAAAAAGGACTTTTCATGATACATTTTTTGTCTTTTTTACACAGGCCCAAACAAATGCCGGTTTTCCAAGAAGCTTGGCGTGCACAAATAGAATGGCAAGATGTACTTGCCAAATTTTGTTCGGAATTTTTCAGCATTTAAAAGAAAATACCAATGACAGAAGTATATGCTCTCATGTGTCAAAGTGAATTTCCGGTTATAGTCAAACAATTTTTATTTAGTTACTTTTGGGGCTGTTTGGATATATAGCAGCCATCAACCACCTTACCAGTTTTATCTCAGAGCATATCATAATGTTTCACATGTACTAGTAAAAAGAAGAGTTATAGATAGACTGTTTTACTTTAGTTACTTTTCAGGCCGGTTGGATAGCAGCCATCAACTGCCTTACCAATCATATACTAGAAGAACGCCCGTGCGTTGCAACAGGGTCACATTAACTTTAAGAGTTCAATATTAATATACTCATACATATCAAGTGACATTGGCGACTTTTTTTACCATCAAATTCTCACACACACTCTCTCTCCCCCCCTCTTCCACACTCTCTCTCCCCTCTTCCTCTCTCTCTCTCTAACACACACACACATATCCATCTTATTGATACGCCACCATAATCCATCTATTTCACACACACGCTTAGTGCATAACAATATGGATTATGTGTATTATATTTGCCGCCACAACTGAGGAAATTAATTTCATGTAAATGGGTCAGCCACAGCTCCAAGAATACGTGGAGGAGGTGGCACGGTCGGCATCGACATCGACACCGTCTGCGACGCGACGGGCCCGCTTCAAGCGCGTCTGCTACCGCCGCCACCCACGCCGGATCCTTCAAGTAGCGCTTCCACCGCACCAACTCCTGTGGCCAGTGGAAGCCGCCTTCTTCGCTTCTTCACGGCGACCAACGCGGTGCCAAGGCACCCGCCTCGCCGTCCTCGTCCCCCGCACCGTCGCGACCAGTGGACGCGGCCCAAGCATCGGCCTCGAGAATCAATAACGCTCGACAACGGAGAGGGAAGGGAAGATCATATACATGTCATAAGAAAGGGAGTTTATTTACTGTTCCCTCGATGTATTGTTTCCTTTGTTTGGAGATTGATTACGATCCGTGAGTTAAGGTAAGGTTAATGTGATTGAGCGATTCTTCTGAAAATCAATTATTTGTTTTCTAATTAATATGATTGAGTGATTTAAGGTAAGGTTAATTAATTTAGATTTGATCTTTAGAGATTGTTCGTGATCGATTCTACATTACCAAATAACTTGCGCCAGTATGGAAAGTTCTGGTCTTTTCAGATTTCTTTCATTGTGTGAGAGGGTGACGCGAAAATAAACCGATGAAGTGGGAGGAGGGGACGAAAAAAAATTACAAAAAAAAAAACCCAGCGAAGGTGGGAGGAGGTAGCAAAAAAAATCATAGGAGGTGGGACGAATGACATAATTAGTAAACAATTTCAGCGACAAAAGGATAAACAAATTGGATTTTTAAAACAAAACCTGCACCTGCACAAGTGGCTCACTCTTCACTTTTTGACAAAAAACTTCTGAATAGCAATCTTGGTGAGTGATCTCGACCGGGTTCGATCGGCATGGCGTGTCGTTCCTCAGGAGTGGGTGCTGAGAGGAAGGATGGTGAACCACCAATGTCAATCGGCCGGAGCTGCATCGTCATTTGGATCAGAGCATGGACGAAATCGAGATGGTAGAGGTTGAGGAATTTGTAGGACGTGAGGGTTTAGGGTGGGCATCACGAGAACTCACCCATATCTTGGGAGACGGCAGACCCGAGGTGCAATCGTGTTCGTGCTTCAGGGCTGCCATGTGCTGTCCTCGCCGCCATCGCCTGTCGATGCCACTTCAGCGCCACGAGCATGGGACTGAGGGACGAAGGGAAGAGAAGGGAAGGAAGCGAGCTAATGACGTACCTATGTTTGGTATGTAATACCCTTCATTAAGAGTAGATATTTTCTTAAAATCGGTTATTTTGTTTCTTAATTAATGTGATTGTGCAATTTAAGGTAAGGTTAATTAATTTAGATTTGATATTTAGAGATTGATCGTGATTGATTCTTTCACATAAAGACATTACTAAAAATAACTTGCACCGGCATGGAAAGTTATGATCCGTTAAGATTTTTTTCGTTGTGTGAGAGGGTGACGTGAAACTAAACCGGTGGGGTGGGGGAGGGACGAAAAAAACCAGCGAAATAAAACGGTTGAAAGTGGTGGGACGAAAATAAACCGTACGAGGCTACCAACTGCTCCATTAGGAGTAGAGATAACGACGGGAGTTTGGGCGTGTGCGGGACTCGATCGTGGGGTTTTTCTTGGTTTTTCACAGCTGAGGGGGAGGTGGGAGGAAGTACCAAAGAAGTAACAAAAAAGACCGGGTGAGGTGGGACGAAAATAAAACCCGGAACACGACCTACCAACTGAGACATTAGGAGTAGAGATACATAAGAAGTTGATCCCATTATCCTATTTATCTCAACATACACACATGCCACCTCATCAAAGGCCCACCACTACATGCATGAGATTTTTTTCATTATTAATTGAACTCATGCACACCTTTCACCTCATCACACATGCCACCTCATTAAAAGTCCACTCAACATGCATGAAAAAAAGTTTTTCATTACGTTATGCCACATATATTTAAAATATTTTCCGACTACAAAATAATCAAATGAAATATATAGTATTTGTTTTTAGCTTTAGCTCATATATTATTAATTCAACTATGAGAGCTTCATACAATCAAATCACTGAAATATATTCTAATCGATTCCTGCAGCAACGCGTGGGGTGTTCTCTAGTTTTTTTAGCGTTGGTGTGCATTTAATCTCTTCTTGTTAGGAAGTGTATCTTTATGTTCCGTTGTGTATCGAGTGCACAAGAAATGAAGAACAATGGATCCAAGGTAGAAAAACATTTTTCACACATATCCCATGACTTTTATCTACATGTACTTTTTTGTTCGTACATGTGAAGATAATAGCCACTGGTAAAAGTCAAAGACGGATCATATAGAAGCCAATCAGAACCTTGGAGCATTACTGGAGTATAAAAGCCACTTTCCACCGTGCCCATAGACCAACCATATATATCACCTTTCATTTTTGTAGGGGAAAAGCTGCCGGTCTATTCATTACTGTCAAGGTAGTATAGACAAAAGTAAAAATGGCATCCAAATTCGTAGACCACCTAGCAATGTCTACAAGCACTGTAGCGAGTCGAAGACGCGCCGCCGTCCTTGCACCGGAGATGGGAAAATCTTGTTGTAGTAGACAATAGGGAAGTCGTCGCGCTAACCCCTACTGGACCAGTGCACCAGAACAGCATCCGCCGCCAACGAACAAAGACCTGATCCATGTGGATCCACCGAAGACAAACGCCGATCGAATCCCATGAGACAAACCTTCACACGCCCTCCAACGATGGTAGAAGCACCGTCGGAACGGGGGGCAGGCAAGGAGAACTGTATTCCATCATCAAAGAGCCGTCGCCGCCTCGCCTCTTTGAGTAGGACACATACCCTAATTTTTTAAAAAAAAATATCAAAAAACAAAGCCCTAAGACTATGAGGTGTCCTTATTTTTTTCCTCCTTGCAAAGAGCGATGATGGTTGAAGTAAAAAAAAGGTATTTCTAGTCTTTTGTACAAGTCCAAGAGCTTATAAAAATGCCTCGTAGTAGCTTGTAAAGCATCTCATTCTTATGGGAGGGGATATCATCTCAAGTGTGGTGTGAAGAGATGTCTCACCTATGATGAAAAAGGCAGCGCCGAGAAGTCGCTTAGACACCCTTAGTTGTTAGGAAACGACCAAATGCCTTGCCTACGGCATAAGCGAAACTCTAGGCAGGGGAAGAAAGAAATTATCTACTCAAGCGAGAAATCATGTCATATTACATAGATTGGTCAAATGGGCCTAGGTCATCTAACATATAAACGCTGCTAGACTACCCGCCTAGCGAGGGCACCCGCGAACGCCGGCAATTCTGGATCGAGCGATCCTTTTACTGTGCTGCTTTTTACCCTGGTGGAAGCTGGTCAACCGTCCGTCTCTTTCTCACGCACGATCTCGATTACGGTATTTGGATGATGGGTGGGCTCGTTAGATTGTGGGGTCTAGCAAACGGAGAGTGGGCGGCTCATAGGTTTGCGTCTCAGTTTATGCTAATTTTTTTAAAATAATACATTTTTTTATTAATTTGCACAAATATTACGCGAAAAAATTTATTTTCAAAACTAATACACCGTCGGCCCGCAGGTGGCCGACAGGCCCTAGTCGGCCCGCAGGAAGCCGAGAGGCTGCAGTCGGCCACTAGCAAGCCGACAGCTGGCCTGCTTGGCACGTGTCGGCCTCGCATTGGGCAGGCCACGTCGCGAGGGGGGGAGAGGGAGCTGTCGGCGCGGGCGCACCTGTCGACTGCCACCGGCCGATCGGCTTCTTTGCTGGCCGACAGGGTGCGGCCCCACCTCGCGCGCGCTGGCCCGGCTCCCTGCGTGGCCCTTCGCCCTTATCCTCTCGCTGCTGCTGCTCTTCTTCTGTTCTTCTTCTTTCTTACTTTCTCCTCTCTCTGTAAAAAAAAGGCACCAATTTCTACACCCAAATGAGCCAGTATTTTGCGGTTTTGGCACCGTGAATGGATTCAACTTAGTTAGGGCAGCCAAAGAGGTGTCGATCTCTTGATGGGGTAGCTCGTGGTGGTTGTGGTGAGCATTTTGGTGGAGGTGGTGGTGGTGAAGTTGGGGCATTGTGGTGGAGGTGAAGCTCGTCGTTAAATGGATTCGTCGTTGGAGGCGGAGCACCGGCAGTTCGTTGGCTGCTCGTTAAATGCTTCTTCATTCGCACGCTTCAAGGGTATATTTCAGCAAACATTTTATTTTTCGTAGGTGCTCCGGTAGTATTTGTTAATATGTTTCGATGTGAAATAAATTAGGTGTGCGATTATTGTTATTTGCCCGTAGTATACTTAAATATATTTAGATGTCAACTAATTATTTGTGTAAAAATGTGTAGTTGCTCGGTGATATTCCGTACTATATGTGCATGTGAAGTATTTAGGACTGTCGGTATTTGGAGTAGCTCTGGTAAAATCCGTATTTATTAGTGTCGATTATTTGGAGTAGCTCGGTAAAATCCGTAATATATTTGGAGTAGCTCGGTAAAATCCGTAATATAGTTGTAGTTGTAGGCAGTCAAATATTAAAATCTGTAAATTTTTGTAGTTGCTCCGGCAAATATTTGTAATATACTTATAGGTGTGTGAATTGTATTAGTTGCCCTAAATATTCTGTAATATATATATAAACATGTCTAATATTTGTTAGTGAATTTTATTTCGTTGTTGAAAAAAATAGGTGAGCCGAGATGTCTGATGTAGTGAAGTTCAGATTTTACTACGGTCCCGGTACTGTCCAAACAACTGAGATGGGAGCAGATCTGAGTGAATTTACTCACATAGAGGTGCCAATGAGCACACCTCAAACATGGTCGATTAGTCGGTTGAAAGAATGGATTGCGGCAAGTTTAGGTCTTGATATCAAACACACACCGTCGGTGTTCATGCATTATGGACACGGTCAAGTACAATAATTTACTTTTATTTGAGGCCGATAGAGCAAGACTCGATTGGGTGCGGTGGTTACAAGGTTGTGAACGAAGGGGATGCAATCCTATTGCTTTAGTGCTTCCCTTGTGAAGGAGGTCAGTGCACATGAAGGCGAGGGTGGCTACGATCCTGGTCATAGCAGTGTAGGGAGGCAGTTATCTATGTCAAATCTGGAGATGATGGTTACGAACAAGGATGAGAGCGGTCGAGGTTGAAGGAGGAAATGTTTATGGTTACGAACAAGGACAGAGCAGTCGGTAGAAGGAGGAAATGCCGATGGTGATTACAATGGCGAGGTGGACGCCGACGAGGTAGATGGGCACATGCAGGACATGATGGAAGAAGAAGACACCGATGTTGAAAGGGGTCATGCCGATGATTCCGACGAGTCGGATGAAGAAGAAAATGTAGTGGAGGTCCCGAATCTCGCATCGTGGAATCATGACTTCTCATCTGCAATGACCGTGAATGATGGACATGATTCACTGGCAATATCACGAGAACAATATTGCGACGGGTGCTATGTATCCGTCCAAACAAGCCCTGAAGGATGCAATAATTAATTGGGCAATGTCCACGCAAAGGGTTTTCACAACTCAGGTGTCCAGTAAGAAATTCCTGACAATGGTATGCAAGAACGCAGATTGTCCCGCGAGGGTGCACGGCTTTCTCCCTAAGTATGGCACAAGTTGGGTGATAAGTGACTTAGTTAATCACACTTGTCTTATTCCCTGCATCCCTCAAGATCATGCTAACCTTTCATCCACGCTTATTGCTCGGTTGTTTTACAATGAGATAGTGCAGGGCAAAGCTATGGAAGTGAAGGCAGTCCAGACAAAAGTCTTCGCCAGGTTCAAGTATAGAATTTCTTATGGCAAGGCTTGGAGGGCTAAGCATGCGGTGCTTGAGAGGAGATTTGGTTCTTATTTTGATGCATATGACTCTGTTGTCCAGCTCCTCCACACCCTGCAGCAGCGGAATCCAGGCACCTATATCGATATCCAAGACATGTTCATGCGAGTTCCCAACTGTGAGGGTGCTGCATAGGCTCTTCTTCTCTTTTGGTGTATGCATCGAAGCTTTCAGGCATTGCCGACCGGTGATATGTGTTGATGGTACATTTCTCACAGGCAAGTACAAGGGTCAGATCCTGACAGCCATAGGTCAAGACGGCCAAAATCAAGTTGTCCCACTCGCATTTGCTTTTGTGGAGAGTGAGAACATTGAAAGTTGGACATGGTTCTTCAGGCAGTTGAAAATATCTTCTGTGAAAGAGAAGCCCAATGTGTGCATCCTTCATGACAGGCATGCAGGTATACTCGGTCGCGATAAGGACACCGACAAACCCAGCCCCGAGGAACAAGTTCCATGGCAAGACTTGCGAGCCGTTGGTGCATGCGACATCCGGGGGCTAATTTCTTCTCGCGGTTTAGAAATAAGAACACGATGAATCTGTTCAAAAACTCGCAAGCGTAATCAGTTATGGAAGTACAATTTGATCGCGGACTTAATGTGTGCACGCAGAGACACGTGAGGGATGTGAAAGCTGCAAGAGATGCAGCGGTGAGGGCACATGTTGAAGCAAAGAGCTGCACGATTGTAACAGGAACAACGGCGGTGGAGGAGGAGCTGTTGGGCTATATGACCTGCCAGGCTTTGATCCACTGGTACTAGGAGAAGGCTCGGGAGGTCGATTAAAACCTTCGAAAGCAAAGGATAGAGCATGAGCCTCGGAGAGGTGGTCTTTTCTACATGACACACATGGAGCAAGGTGCGGTGTCATGACAACGAACCTCAGCGGAAACATACAACTTTGTCCTAAGAGGAAACCGGCATTGCCACTTACAGCCATTGTTGAGGGTATTTTCTATGGCACCGTCAAGTATTTCAGAGATAGACGTCAAAAGCAGAGCAGCATATCTTCAACAACCCAAATACTGCAGTGTGAAAGAGTCACGAAGTATATGGACAACAAGATGCAAAAAGCTAGGTCACACACTGTAGTCGCCATCGGTAATCAAGAAAGAAGGTTTGAGGTCCGCTTAGCCAACAACAAATTCGGATGTGCAAACGAGTTGAGGACGCATGAGGTGACAATTGGCAATGAAGCCTGGCCAACATGTCAAGTAGAGGCAGACGGCAGTGTCAGCGCATCCGGAATGATATGGACGAATCTGAAGCAGGGGGTCCGACTAGGCAATGCATTCTATGCAATGAATTTGGCCATAGGGACACTAATTGTCCCACTTTCATCACTGGTCGTGGACGAGGCAACCGGGAAGAAGAGGAGGTAGAGGCGAGAGGAGTAAGGGTGAGAGGAAGAAGCTAAGCTAGCAGTAGTATGTTCTGAATTTGTATTAAGTGTGGTGTGGCACTATGTTCTGAATTTGTATTAAGTGTGGCACTATATTCTGAATTTGTATTAAGTGTGGCACTATGTTCTGAATTTGTATTAAGTGTGATACTATATTCTGAATTTGTATTAAGTGTGGCACTATGTTTTGAATTTTTATTAAGTGTGGCACTATGTTCTGAATTTTATGTGCAGGAATGTCGGGAATGTGGTTCTTTGGATGGGGACATTGATAGGGGTCATCATCTTTGCGATATGGTATGAGCGCAAGCTTGAGCCTCTGGTCACTCGCACTCCTAAGGAAAACTGGATGATACACCGGGATGGCTTCAAAGAAGACATGCTTTATTAATTTGCACACCTTGACATGCATATTAATGGGAGACACTAACCGAAATGTTCTACGATGAAGGTTGAAATGGGCCGGTCTTTTACCTTTCGCGGCGTCTGGTAGAGTCTATCCCGGGTGAGAAGCGTCTCGCCATCGATGGGTCCTTGCCGAGCTGCTTAGTGGACCGTTGGAGGCCGAGACCCACACGTTTCACTTCCGATGGGGAGAGATGGCTCCTACTACGGAGGACGTGTCACTTTTGCTCGGACTACCGTTGGCAGGTCATGCCATAGGACCGTTGGATGCACGGCTGGTTGGGAGCAAGGTCTTACACAACGTTTTCATGGTGTTTATCCGGATGCTCCGGATCCGGTATGGGAGCATCACGGACCTAAGTATGAGTGGTTCCTCAATTTCCGGGTAATTTCCCCTACCTCTTATCTTCAAGTCATCGTTCATACGGTTTCTGAGAAAATAATTGCGGCTTACTAAAACTTTCACTTTACTTAATGCAGATCAAGAACTTTCAGGCACCGTTGAATGCGAGCAGATCACTTTCGGAGCCTCGAGGCCTACTTAATGTGGCTTTTCGGCAAGGTGATGTTCACCGAGAACCATGTCACCACTATTAGCGCCAAGACTACATCCCTATGGCACTTTCGAGATAGCGGCGCTCGAATGACGGATCAGATCGACGGAGGAGTTGGGGTTGGCGGTCTTAGCGGCTACATACCGAGGTATGTGCAGCGGTTACTGCTTACATCGAGAAAGCCAGCCCTTCTTGGATGCCCTCTATTCCTACAGCTGTGGTCGTGGGAGAGGTTCTCTATAGGGCGACCAGATGTCCGTGTTCGTGAGCCTATAGGCGCCATGTTTGATGTTGGCCAGCATCGACATGCCTACTTTGATTCGTGTTGGACACGTCGCGAGGTATGCATCGTGTTATAGTTTAATGCAACTATTTTACGCACAAGAGATAGTTCGATGCTAGCGGCTATTAACTTTTGTTTTCTGCAGAGACGCTTTGCTAGTAATCGGACCAGAAAGCATACACAAAGCATTGAACGAAAGGGCTTTGATTCATACAGGGGTCATCTGGCAGCCCTACACGGAAGCGACCATACAAGCGAGATACCACGGTGGTATGTACATGCTATGCACAAGGGACCGAGATTCTTGGATGACAAAATCAAAGATCATCTTGATGTCTTCGTCGAGGAGATGGCTGTGAGAGGGTTATGAGGCAATTTGGTCTTCTGCGAGTTGGAGATGCCTCCCCTATAGAGAACCCGCTGCCAAAGACACATCCACAGTATTAACAAGTTTTTCGGTGTTGCATTATCTTTCATAGTACTCCATTGAAACTTTAGGTAATTGTTGAACACACACCACAATTTTAGGACGACAAGGAAGGGCATGACCAGGACAAGCTGGCGGCTAGTTAGACTAGAGCCGTATGTTATAGAATGGGAGACAGCAAACACGCATCTATGGCACGTGAATGAAAATTTTGATCTCAATGCATTCAATCTCTATTTGCGGCGCTACATGACCGGAACACGGTTATGCATCGTTGAGCACTCCCACCCAGAGGAGATACTGGGATCCTACTCCGTGGGATATGTACCCGAGCTATGACACTTGGGCTCTAGGCAAGACGCGGTAAGATATATTTTCTTTAAGTAATGTTGTCATATACTTTGACATGCAAGAGATGACATTATTCATTGTCATGGAAATTTGCAAGCTACCTTGACACCACGACCTCTACAACGACGTGACCACCTTTGGACGATCACCGCTATCCGGACCTCTCCTTCAAGACCGCCGCTACAACCCTTCTTGGAACGAATTGAGAACAAGATACGGACCGTATGCGAGGCTATCACGTGCACCGGAGAACCGACGTTGTTCATCATCGCCAGCAGCAGCGTCACTCCACGCACCGACATCAACCACGTGCACGTCTAGCACCGACATCAACCAGGCCACCCGTCCCGACCAACTGGCAGTTCAACGTGGCGGCAACCACAACAAAGATGGTCCCACGTCGATCTTCGTGTTTGCTCCACAGCCCACGCAGACGGTCCCTCGTCGAGCTTCATGTTTTCTCCACAGCCCACAAAGAAGACGGTCCCTCGTCCAGCTTCGTGTTTGAGTCGAGCAGCCGCCACACGGCCAGGTATGCGTCTTCATATTTATTGTTTTTATATTAATTGACGCGACCTCATTCTTCATGATGAAACATTTCATCGCGCAGAGCCTACGGATATCAAAGGCGTCTATGTCGGCATCACATGATACGTGGGGAGTGATCAACATCCCGAGGAGAACATGTGAGCTCGGATGTCGCAAAGACACCCAAAGTGGATGAACATGTTTCGACTCCTCCACCAGCCCCACACACAGGATACGGCATGACCGGGAAGAGTCTGAGATTCCTCCTCGTCACATTAGGGCACCCGACGGTGGGGATGGTCGCCGCTTCCAGATCCGCCTCCCCGCCAGGGCGACGTAAATCCGACGCTTCCATCTATCGAGAGACATTACCATCTATTTGTGTGTGAGACTTATGTCTATTCTATGTATGAGACAAATGACTATGTACTTATGTGTGAGACATATGCCTACTCTATTTTAGTACTATGTTATTTGAACTACAAGATCATATTTTGATAGAACATAATGCTCATACAACAAGACATTACAAACAACTAGATAGAACTTAATCTAAATTAAGCGATGCGTCTGTTGAACTTCATAAAATACAGCATAAAATTACATGAAGTCATCATCGTCATCCTCGATGGATGCAGAACTCTTGCCCTTCGACGATGAAGAACTCTTGCCCTTCAACGATGAAGAACTCTTGCCCTTCGACGATGCGAAACCTCGCCCTTGACGATGCGTAAACCTTGCCCTTCGATGATGAAGAACTCTTGCCCTTCGAGTATGCGAGAACCGGGCGGCGACATGAAGATATCATCTTCGTCCTCGCTCTCCTCGGTCCATAAACATGGATTATTTGCTGCAATCCTTCCGAAAGTTTCACTCTTGGCACTACTACCTTCTCCCACCTTTCATGCAACCTAAGAAGTTCTTTACGTACCTCTTCATAGGTCCTTTCGGGCCACCCAGGACCTAAGTAATTGGTGAGCCAACTCATTCATTATGGTGTCACTACGGTGAGTTCGTCCCATGGAACTACCCTATTGTCCATCCTGAAATCGGTAGCTAGGCTCGGTCGTGCTCATCCTGTGGTGAAAACTACGATCGAAAGGATAATGGGACATCTCAACTAAACTTGATCGAATGCTTATCCACCTCCGTCTGAAGGGGTTTTATAGGTAGAGAGGAGAAAATGGCGGAAAGAAACGACATCATATGGCGGGAAAGGAGTGGCGGGAACATATGGCGGAAAGCAGTGGCGGGGAAAGAGTTGGCGGGAACATATGGCGGAAACGAGTGGCGGAAAAGAGTTGGCGGGAACATATGGCGGAAGCGGGTGGATGAGAACGGGTGGCGGAACGAGTTGGTGGAAAATATGTCATAGTTTTGAAAGAAAAAAATCGACGGGCAAAAAAAAAAAATCACATGCACCGGTCGGCCTACATCAGGCCAATTAGTCCCTGTCGGCCCACGAGGCCGATTGGAACTAATGGTGGCCGGCCCAATCGGCACTTGAAATGGTGGTCCGACAGCCCAATCGGCCCGCAAAGAAGCCGATAGAACCCAGTCGACTGCTTGTGGGTCGACTTAGGACCAGTCGGCTTGCTATGGGCCGACGGGGTATTATTTTTAAAAATAATTTTTTACGCGTAATATTTGTGCAAATTAATAAAAAAAATGTATTATTTTAAAAAAATTAGCTCAGTTTACTGCGTGCATCTGCTAGCAGGATAGAAACGTGGGGATAAAACCTAGCCCCCCCCCATTCTCCCCCTCTCGTGCCGCTCATCCCCACCTCCTCCCACGGGCCCTCGCTTGCCGCTGCCCCCGCCGCCGTGGCCTCTTCCTGCTCCGTCCTCATCCCTGGCGTGTCCCGTGCACGAGAGGCCGCCACCTCTCCTCACCTTCTCCTCGCTTCCCGATCTGAAGTGAAGGGATTGACGCGGCCGCCGGGGATGACTCCAGTTCATCGTCGATGGGAGAAGGGGAGCAGCAGCCGCCTCCCTCTCGGCCTCCCCGTCTCGTCGGAGCCGCCGCTCTCAGGGTCCTTCCCAGCCATCCAAGGATCTCCCATCCCATCCCGAGCCGGATTTCAGTGACAGGGGATGAGAGAATCGACGATGCATCAAGGCCCCCGCCACCTCTATTGCGGCACAGCACAACGGCCTCTGCAGAAGCTAAGCGGCAGTTGCCTCGTCTCCTTTTCAATCGCAACACCTGCGACCTTTAATCTCAATAGCAGAGTCCTCAGTTGTTAGGGAAGGTTTGCTCGTGCTTGTGATGGTTGGCCACATCCCAGCAGCGTGTGGGAGCCGCTGTTTTCAGCCAGAGTTGGGTCTCCTTGCCATTCATCACCAGCCTGTCTGCAGGTAGCTCCTACTCTTCTATTTGATACTGATGAAAAAGGAGAGGCACAAGATGAAAAAGGAGAGGCGCAAATCTTCAGACCTTTGCGTCCGTAGTTTCACTGAACTGAACTTCTCTAAAATATACCCCAACCAGAGCTTAGTCTTAGATATTTTGTTTGTAGTTTAAATTTGCTCAGAGTGATTACTCCACCATTACAATGATGTGTATAGTGGCAAAATGATTGTATATGTATGATTGATTGATACAAAAGCTGCACAGTTATGTCAAACCTTTTATCTTGACATTTTTTTATGTATCTACTAAAGATAAGGGAGAACCTTTTATCTTGACTGAATCGTTGTTTGAGAGAAAACAGAAAGACGAAGGCGATGAAGAGGATACATGAGCGGTCAAGTCAGCGTGAGGTGGAGAAGATGTGGCGTTTCTGTCGGTGGCGCTGGGCCAGCAACATCAGACAGTGGACTACGGGGAGCTGCCGTGGGCAGTGGCTACAGTTTCCACGAGAGTGGGGTGGGGGTGGCACATGTGGGGGCGACGACAGCAAGTGGATCCGCACCGCTGAGGTGCACAACCACTCCGAGAAGGTAATGACCTTGCTTGCTGTCGTGCTCTTTGCTTGTTGGGGTTGATCATTGATTAGGCCACAACAACAGAGGAGTGGGATCGGCGAGAAGATTGAAGGTGTTGCGGACCCTGTACTCAATTCCAACAAGGTCATGACCTTTTTTTTCCTTCTTTCTTTGTCGGTGGATTTGCAGCTGCTGAGTTCGTGTTTGTGATGAAATTAATGAGTTAATGTTTGCACTGGTTTGCATGTTATAGATTAACAAGGCATCTATGCTTGACGAGGCCATTGAGTATGAGAAGCAGCTATATCTCGAAGTACAAGTTAGTAAGCATGCCTGGATGCATGGTTGGAGGATGAGCTTAGATTGAGGGAGATGGTGGTCTCATCGAGGACGTATGCATGTAAGATCTCTATGACTAGGGCCCAATGCTCAGTTAATTTCTGAGTGATGGAGTTCGTCGAATAAATGTGAACCACATCATATGAATGGGTGTTATTCTAGCTTTAGTCGATGCACATTGTTCAGTTCATATATGATTCCAACGGCTTTACTTCCATATCACAGGTTTTCCCAAACCAAATATTAGTAATGCCACATGTATACGATTAGTGTCTATTCATTTGTTTTGTTTCCACTTCCATTTTATTGCCTGCAAGCAACATTGACCTCAGACATCTACTACTCATTGCCTTTGCTATACGGATTTATATAAAAAACGAAATTTAGCCTGCCATGTATGTGAACACTTCTGTTACAAGGGCTCTCCAGGCTTATGATCTTTCTAGGATAATTGATTGTTGAATCTGAAGGTATATAATCAGTTTGTTAACTCATGTATCTTTATGCATTTTTGTTCATCCTCAAAATATTGTTGCTTACTTTCCTTGTCCTACATTTTTTAGGTTGCTGAGGAGGTTCAGTTCTTGTAGGCTGGGTAAAACTTGAGTCGCCTACAAATGATTTTGCCCGTTTGTTGAAGGTTTTTCTGGGCTTGTGCATGGCGAGCCCGATGGGCTGCTTATGAGCAGTTTGCACTGTAGGTTGTCAAATCCTTGCAAGATAGAATGTGTTTTTTTTTTTGCATTTTGGGCTTACAATGGAGTAATCAACAGCTACGACCATGCAGGTATGAACTTTGTATGAGAGGTTAAGATAGGCATGGTGACATGGATCATGGTACTTGGTTTTGCTAGATTTCATGTGTCTATCCATCTATACTATCTCCAACAATGCATATTTTTCCCATGTATCTCTCATTCTTCCATGTAGCTAGAGACTTAGAATAACCAACGGAACTTTCTCAATTTTGTGTTTTCGCTCTTCTCAGATTTTAGGCTGGGTGTATAGAGATGTGCGGCACACACTGAATTTAGATTTCACTTGGAATATATCATTGTGCCATGTTCAAAATTAGAACCACATAGAAGAATGAAATTTTTTGATTGGGCTGCTGTGGTGTTTCTTTTTAAATAAATGGCATGCTAACTTGCTGGTTTAATTTAGGTGTGTAATATAGTGTCTCCTCTCCGTTGCAACAATCAACTTTCTCAGGTTTGTCCAGTGGTTTGATGCAGCTGAACCATAGAAGCAACCAATAGCTATTCTGAATAATTATGACTGTTCTCAGCTAAACCACACCTGTACTAGCTGAACCAAGGAAGCAACTTATGATCAAACCTGACAATGGTTAGCATGATCAGGTATGTACTTCTTAACTTATCCTGATTTTTGTTTTTGTTTTTTTCTTTCGGTTTATATCAAACTGATAGTGTTTGCATAAAGGTTGGAGGCGTTATTTCTCGTGAGGAGGTCTTTTTGCTCAGTCTTGGTTTACTAGCTTCATCTGGTTTTGAAGTGTCGGCATGGTGTACAAGCCTGGTCAGTTTTCTTGGTCTATCAATTTAAGAATTAGAAGCAGCAGGCGGCAGCTCAGGCTAGCGCCATGTTTACCATCTCATCTCACTGCTGTCTATATTCCATTTTTAGATTCGAAAATGATTCCGATGATTTTTGTCTGCCTTGGGCAACCTTTCCATTTCAGCCTCATGTAGGATTTTGGTCCCCGTGATCTTCCTTGCATAGAATAGATGACCTACTCCCAATCCTCCTTACCTCCCCTCTGAATCCTTTATGTCTCAGTGGTTGCCCAGGCTTTCGTTCAAATTTGGCATGATTTTTTGGTACACATTACCCAACCAACGCCCTCCCTTTCAAAGGAAAATGATGATTTTTTGTACTTAAGTTTGTTGTGTGCTGTCGGTGGCACTGTGTTGGATTTTTAGAGAAAATATCATTGTTGCTTCACTGCTATATGTGGTTTGAGTTGATGCTCTGTTTAGAAAGAAACAAGTTTAGAATAGGTAAATTTTAGTTAAGCCCCATTGTTTTGCTTTAGGCTATCCTTTGTAATTTCCTTGTCATGTTTCGTGCTTCATAGCATGCGTATGGAAGCATATAAATGCATCCATATAAACTGCAGTTGTAGTATCACATTTTTCTATCATATAAACTGCAGTTGTAGTTTAGAAATGAACTTCATGGATAATTGTTCATGTAGTTTGAATCATAATTGAATGAGGTGTGGTTATTCTTAATGTTAACTGAGTGGCACGACTGCAAATTAACGATAAGTTGTTGGTAAACGCCCTCTTTTTGGAAACTTGATAGTGCTCATTGGTTATATTGCTATATGCTGACATTATAATTCTTTGTTGACCTGCTCATGCAAATCCTACCTTTCCGGTCAGGTCACTACTACATGTTGGTTGACTGATCCTATCCCAAGATCGGTCCCCTCCCGAGCCATTTGATCACCAAATGCGCACGCAAACGCCTCCCTCCCATCCCCATCTTCCGCAGCACTCGCACGCTGCTGCGTGGTGCGCTCCCTGAGCCACCCTCGTCGGCCACACACAACCTTACGACCAAACTTCTGTACCATTACTATATTACGGGTGTTCTCTGTTCTCAGCGTTCTCTGTTAGTTTTCTATCTCTGGTCTTATAGCTTTAGAATATCGTCAAGTCATGGCTGTAATCGAACATATAAATCACGCTTCGTTTAGAGTCAACAAAAGAATTGAGTAACAGGGCATGGGCTTCGTTTAGAGTCAACAAAAGAAAAGTTTTTTTTAGAGTAATTTTCAGTTCACAGTTTGCTTCGACTTTTTGTGACTTATGATGTTTGGATCAAGGATTTCAAGATTTCCTGTTTTTATTATTGATGATGGAAGATGGATCAGATTTATGCCTGTTCTAAACCATTTATTCTCTGTTTGGGCTGTAATTTCTAAGTTCGCTTTCTTAGTAAAGAACTTAATAAAGCTTTGTTGCTGCAGACTATTTTATCTTTTCTTGGATAAGATTATATACTTTAGCTCGTGAGCTGACCTATTTGTGATTTGTACCTCAGTTGACGGGATATCTCATAACTGAAACCATGAACAACAAGTGCTTCGGTTCTGGTGTTGGCGATCCATTGCTTGAGGCGACATCGTGTGCAAGATTATTCTTGTGGAGGCCACTGACACAGTGGCACCCTCCTCGGTCTGCTGATCCCATTACCCAGGTTAGCTTATTCCCCTTTCCTCATGCCTGATTCCTATTTTTGTGTTGCTCTGTTCGATTTGGAGTTTCCCCCATGTTTCCATGAGATGCCTTGGCGATGGCTGAGGCCTCCTGTTAGAATGTGATTTATGTGGTGTTCACGGTGAGATAAAGTTCGAGGTCCATTTGATCCGTAGTTATTCTTCCAACATATTTTGTGGCTCTCATAAAATTTGGATGACATACCGAATTGGAACTTGGCGAGGTATGTCATGAACGACATTATATCAGTAGCACAGGCATTGTGCAACAAACTCACTGATGAGACAAAAGCCACCTTTTTCCTATAAACCTCGCTAGGCTACCCGCTATTCTGAGGCTCCCGCGTGCACTACCCTCTGTCCCAAATTATTTCCCCATTTCTCCTTGGTCTAAACTCTAAAAATCCACATAAGATTCCAGGAAGGTTTAGCTCAGCTAGATTTTGTCATGTATTTAAAACAAGTTCATGTATAATGTTTTATAAATAATTCAATTGAGGTAAATCAACGAGTCTATATTTGGTTTAGCATGGATTTCTGGGGATTCAATCTTCGTCTTTGCTAGCTGGAATTTGAGTCAAGAAATCTGATAGATAGATAAAGCTAAATTTTGTATTGTTGTACCAATAGCAATTGTAATTTCTTTCTCACCTTCCAGCTAAGTCCCTATTTAATATGGTTCTATATTGGTTCCTTCAATCTGATACTTGTCTAAAGAGATCATTTTAAGTTCTGCTAATCACGAGTTGACATCAAAATTCCTTCGAGTCTCATTCACTATGCTTTCTTACTATATTACCTAATTAAGTGACAATAAGGCAAAAACAAAGCTGAAGATCAGAATGTGTCGTTGATCAATATTTTAGTTAATAGATCGTGAAATTGAAAAGGTTAGTTTGCTCTCTCCAAGAAACATCATATCTTAAACCATGTTCACACGCACCATCTAAACCTATGTGATGCCTCTTTGTTCAGTTTTGATGATGTGTGTGCAGAGAAAAGGCAGCATAAACTTGGTCCAAAGAAAATAGTGAATATTAACCTGGGAAGGGTGAAAATTGAGCTGCAAGGAAAACCATAGCAACTTTTTCCTTTTTTCTCTCCTGAAAATTTATATACAATGAGAAAGTTCATATTAGCATGTGGCATACGTCATGAAGGAAGCTGCACTGAATGAGTCAAGGGAAATCTGAAACTGCAGGTCGAACCTTCATCACCGCATTCGTGCCAAAGTGAGCTCAAATGAACCATGGGCTATCAGTATAATATCCATAGATTTATCATCAACCCTGTAACCAAAACTATTATAACCTTTTCAAGATGCACTAGAACTTTATGAATCATAATTTAGCAACTGAAGAGTGGACAAGGAAAAAAACTCGTTAGTTTAGTTAGTTTGAAGCCAAATTCTAATCATACAACTGAAGCCGAAAAGATTCTA
Source organism: Aegilops bicornis (assembly GCA_021605145.1). Taxonomy (NCBI): domain Eukaryota; kingdom Viridiplantae; phylum Streptophyta; class Magnoliopsida; order Poales; family Poaceae; genus Aegilops; species Aegilops bicornis. The sequence goes on from CM038669.1 coordinate 580,742,273, forward strand.
TGGGGTCGAGCTCCTAATGATTGATGATGTACAGTGTGTCTAATTCCAGTTCAAACGTCTTTCACTTGATTGGTTTGACCTCTTATTTTTAGATGGTATTAGTAGTCAGTCGAGCATCGATTTTTAGATGGTATTAGTAGTCAGTCGAGCATCTTGCATCTTGCATATTTTGAGATGGTATTAGTAGTCAGTCGAGCATCGATATTTTCTGTGTTCACTGCAAGTTTTTTTTCTTCAAAATTCATCTTTCTTTGTGCTAAATGTTCTTTCTTACTGAACCATCACTCCAATTGTAGGTTGCGTGTTGCGCCTAAATGTTGGATATAAGGTGATCTGGTAATGCCGATTTGGGAAAGCAGGTGTACAATGTGTGTAAATTAAGAAAACAATTTATAATCTGTGATGTGATCACTGCATTTTAATTTAGTATATGCGATCCCCTCAAGTAGGGAAGTATTGAATGCACCTCTCTGGCAAGTGCACGCATAAGGGTACCATTTTTTACTCAATCGATTTCAAAGCAAGGCATGAGACTGACATACACTCTTTAATTGCATCGTGTAAAGATATGTGGTGTGAGGGGAAGGAGAAATGTGGGACCTCATATTTTAAAGTGATGGCCGAGTTGACAATGCAGCCATTATTTGGGCAAGTATTCTTAAATCTGGAATTGCATGCAGTTTAATGACTATATAGTTGGTGAATCACTGTCAGTATGCTGGATCTAGCAACTGGTGAGATCATGGTAATATAGATGACTGATGTTAGCAAAGTTTAAATTGATTACCCCTGGGACGATGATCTCCATCTCCTTATTGTGGACGTCGTGGTTCAGTAGTGGGGGGCCTGGGGGCAACTCTCTTCCAGCATGTATGTTGAATGCATTCCATCTGAAACAACGTTAAGTGCGTGCTTAGAGCAGGTAAGACAATGGTGGCTGCTTGGCTGGTTGACGTGTCGCGACGCTGGCCGATGCCATGTATTGCTGGATTGACGAGCTTCATTGAGCTCTATGCGGTGGGTGCACCAATCCTATCTACTTCTGTCAAAGTTGGTAACTAAAGCAGTAAGTTAAGCTTGAAGGGAAGCTTCAGCCAACAACAATCTGCCATTCTCCTCCATGGTGCACGGTGCCCCCCACAACAAAAATCTGCCATTCTCCTCCACGGTGCACGGTGCCCCCCACAACAAATGTAGCACATAAGTGGCGTCCATAAAAATCAGCGCCTAATCCAACGACATCGTTGCTCAAGAAACACCGTACCGAACACAACTCACAACAACAAATCTAATAGCAGAGGAAACAATACAAACCAGATCGCACGCAGGGCAAAGCAGCAGGCCGAGCAGACGCACGGCGAGATGGATGACCAGAACAGCAACGGCGAAGCAGGCTGAGAAGACGCATGGCGAGATGGATGACCAGAACAGCAACGACACAATTCGTGTGGACGGCGAAGCTGCGCCCAAGGAGCAGCCGCGGAAGTAGCACCGATAGCCGGAACAACACGACGGCGGGGATCCTCCAGCCACAACTTGAAACCGAGGCGTACCCAGCACCCCAAATCGCCAATCTCCGCTCTTCAGAGCTACGCCGAGTCGCTAACCCGTTGAGAAGACACGCTCATAGGGAAACCCATACACACACCCGACACGCGGCTTGGACCAGCGGCCAGCTGGAGATTAAAGCTTGCTGGGAGGACACGCGCACACACATCCGACACGCTGCATGCATCAATGCGCATCCTGGGTCCTTGCAGCCACAAGGCGACGAGCGCATTACAGCTCTACCTGCCTACGCATGGTCACGGGCGGACGTGCCTTTTTTAGACCATGATTGTTGTGATTTTTTAGTGGGACGGTAGTATGGTTAATAATACAACAATCGGCTATAAGGCCACATGTACAATAGTAAATTTTAAGTGTGTACTATTTCCTTTGTTTCTAAATATAAGTCCACGAGGGAAAATAGGTGAATCTACACTCTAAACTGTGTTTATATACATCCGTATGTAGTTTATCATGAAATCTCTATAAAGACTTGCATTTAGAAACAAAGGTAGTATGTTATTAATAGTTGGCCTACCATACAACCTCACAAAATGTCTTGAGTCTCGTGCTGCAACTGGCTAATAATCAACAACCCGTTTATCTTCTCTCTCCTCCAACTGAGCAAATATATAATACTTTAGTCCTTATAGCCTGCTTATGTCACCTTATTGTACTTGCTCTTATGTCGGCGTGCGAAACGAGCCGTCGTGCCAGCCTGTTTAGCGAGGGCCCATCCTGGGCTAGGGAGGGCGCGACCCGAGTACTTAGCGTGCCTCACCGGGTCGTGTCGTGCCTGGCCCTTTTAACCCAGGCCGGGACGGTCCATTTGGGCAGGTTTGCATGCATGGAATCCCACACACACCCGACATGCGTAACGTTGTGGCCCATCACGCGTCCACCCTTGAACAGCAGGCGCCATCAAGCAAACGCATCTAAGAGCGCTCCCAGCCATCTATTTCCAGTGAGTTTTTTTAGGGTATATATTCTTGGGGATTGTTTTTTCACAGAAACAAGTGTAACGATCCAGTCAAAATCGTACCGCTCAATTGAACGAGGGAGTTCCTACCCATATGAACTTTCTTTACCAAAAAATTTAGATCTATTATAAAAGTTCATCAGAAGTGCAAAGCATCTCAAACATACTAAAAATTACAGAGATTCCGAGACCACCAAACGATAACTACAAACTTCATAATCTTACTGCTTATTTGAAGATGCTCCCAGTCAAACAGGTGGAACTCGACGGTACCGATGATGTTGATATCAACCATATGACTCAGGCTCATGCCAATAGTTATCGCTATGGTAACTGTGTTATTCCAATTCTATATAATTCACATCATTTCACCCCAGCTTAATACCCCTCTTGTCATTTATAGAACCGCCACCCTGCCGCAAGCACAAGCAGCCCCTAGAATATGTTCATCGCCCACACAAGGCCGGGTAAGTCCCAAAGTTCAAAGAGAAAAAAATCAATTTGAAAGATGGAAAGAACATTACTCGCGGTAAAAACTCTTATTACTTTCCTGTTTGCAGCAACTCCTCCGACAAATACTAAATACTATAGTTCTGTGTAAATTGGCAGGCAAACTTGGTGAGAACTACTTAGACGAGTTCGCTGTCCACTGTATGTGGGCAAATACATTTAAGCTATATAACAAAAATGTCCGCAATCTTTGAAATATCATCAAAGACAAGAAAACTCCTAACCATTACAATGTATGCCACATGACAGAAACATTTGCTTTTGATGGTAAAAGAATGGTAATCTTAAACAAATGCATTCTTGTGTTTCCTACAAGAACATGCCAGCAAACCATATACTAAATAACCTTTATCTTCATTTGCAGTACTTTAGCACACACTTTTCTAAGAGAAGCCTCTTCCCACACATGGATGTTGGACATGATGAGCTACCAATCAGTACAGGAGACGGGACCACCAATGTCATGGCCCACTTTATCAAGGGCGTCGACAACAGGGCTACACTCACAAAGAACTGGAGCAGCTTCTTCATAAGGCAAACATGAAGAAAGGGTGTGCATATGCTTTCGCCTTCAAGTGCACGTCTAAAGGCTTCTGCATGATTGTCTATCCCATCTAAGCAGATCACAATAGTCCTTTGCTACGTAACTTGATATTACTAAAAGTACCTATCAAGACTTTAATATATGGCATCATTTTGGATCTTATGTAAAAAGATTATGGCAATCCTGTCTGTATGACTATCATCAATCCGTACTTAATCTTATATGTTTCCTTCTGTGTTTACATATTTTGATGCACACTCTTTCTATAATTGGCTTGCTCTCGGCCTTTGCGCCATGGGCGCAACGGGTCATCTAGTATTCTAAAGGCTAGGTGTGGTAGTTTACTCACTTGTATGATCTAAGTTAATACTGATACACATATATAACCCCAAATATACCTTGATCGCGAATACTATACATCCATCTAGGCTACACTTTAGGTGCTTAAACACTACCTAGGTTCTAGGCTAGCACTTTCTCCAACCTTGCCTCTCGGTGGAAATTTACATCACCTCTTGTCGATGCAAATAAGAGGTTCTCTATCATAAGATCACATGTTTGGAGTTTTTCCTCTCAATGGAGTTCTCGCTCACCCTTCTTGATGGTTTTTCCTTGATATCCTCAACAGTAAGAGTAGGACTTCCATGTTTTTGTGGAGCCAAATTAAATTTCCGATATCTAACATTGTCACTCTATAACCCTTATGTTTTTTTGACTACTACAACCAGAAGCGCATATATTCCTTTAAAGTTTAATAATTTTCTCATGTATGAAATTTTCCTTTAGGACTAACCTACTAGTCACTGCTAAAAAATTCAAAGTTCATTTTTTAGTTAGTTGAAAGAAAACCAAAAAAATTGAGAATATATTCAAAGATTACATATGAAGGAGGAAAGATAGGGAAACATGACAAAAGCCAACCTGTGGCAACCACTAGGGAGTCCATGCAACTGACCCATGTGTCCAACCATGCCGAGTGAGTTCATCATACGACCCACATAGTACTCCCACCCGTGTCTGCTTGTCCGAGGGCATTGCCTTCTCCCCTATATCTCCTTTTCCTATTATTACAATACTAGTTGACCCGTTGCGCCAAATGACGCAGAGACCCGTTAAAACCATGTTGTCGATGAAAATAGTTTTATTTTGTAAGGACATATTTGATACTCGTAGTAGAGAGCCATGTGTTAAACCATGCTATTTTGAGAATATGTGCATCGCATTGCGAAATCCGAGTTTGAAAAAAAATTTGTATAACTTGACGCGAAATAATACCGTGTCACATTTAAAACCATGTACTCCCTCCGTTCCAAAATGTACAAAGTTGAGTCATCTATTTTGGAACAGAGGTAGTACTTGTTAAAAATATTTGCATTTTTCAATAAATGTATTTGAGCAAATACATGCGGTAAACTTAGTAAAAGTTTAATTGATTGTGTGTTTACGCTCACATAAAAGGCAAGATGGCAACGACATAGTACAATTGTATCACGTGCAACAACATTGAAGAGAACCAAACATTTCAGAGTAGCTTATCCCACATCTCATTCTCTTTGAAAATGAGCCCAAGCGGCCATCAACAAAAATACAATTGTTTTGATACAACAACGGTAAGAGAAATGAGTATCCATCAAGGTAACCAAACGTTTAAATTGGTTTTTTTAACCATGGAGCCATGGAGGGGAGTTGCATGTGAACTTTACAGAAGGCCAACATCAAGGAACAGCATGTTGACATGCACATCCTACTCTCGGTTCTGGTCATCAGTCCTGGTAATCAACTCCTGACCAACGCCTTCAGCAACAACTACGACAGCATGCCCCTTCTTATGTATCCTTCCATACAGGAACTCAAACAGGACTCCCTTCCCTTCAACGTGGAAATTAATCTCAAGCAGGAACTCAAACAGGACTCCCTTCCCTTCAACATGGAGATCAATCTCAAACAACAGTCAACATCTCGGCTGCTCAGAGTGGCATGAAGAGTAATGTGGCGCGTGCACCTGCTCATAAGTATGACAAGACCGATGCCATTCACAGCTCTCACAGCCTCCACATGTGCCGCATTGATTGCCTGCTGAGAAATCTAGAAAGAGCCTACACACTGCACTCGACAACGCAGTTCAACATATGAAACTTAAGCAACTAATCTACGAAGAAAGCGTAGGCTTGGCTACTTGGCATCCAATCATAAAAAAGAAAACTCACCAGTGAGAAAAAGAACAACATAGGGCTTCATGGATCATGACCTTGTTGCTCCTCATGCATCATCTCCATTGGATAGTTTTTCTTTTTCTGAACCACTGTATGAGGGACCTGGAAGAAAGCAAGACTAAAATATAACTCAGTAAATGAAGACTGCATTTTCCAGTAAATTGAGGCCTAGTCTAGAAAAAGAGCCAAGGCTTGAGGCGGCAACTAATATGTACAGAATGAAAGAAGCTATCAAAAGTGACCCAAAAAAGGAGAAGGGGAGAAGATTGATAACTGAAAACAAACACTGAGATTTGTAATTTTTGAACTCAAATTGAAATAGTAGGCTAGCTAAGATTCAAATATTATTAGCTCCCCAATACTCCTATATGCAACATCTGGATAAATAACCCATAGGATAATAAAAAATAAGTTGGTTTGCCGTATAAGAAGCATCACCAAGGTTACTAACGCCATCATGACTCCAGCTTCAGCAACGCCCTCTGATAATCTAATAAAACATATAAGTTCCGTTGACCACTGATATGAAAAGGAAAGTAAAATACTTCTGTTACTTTGAAAATGACCTCAGGCTCAACTAACATATGTTATTAGTTAAGCTCATCGAGACTGAATTCCCTGACTGACCATTAATACATCATCCCCACACTTCTGGTTCTGTTCTTTGTAACATTAACTGATTACATGTGGCACACACTGTTGGCGCTTTTCAAAGAAGCCAGCATGTGAAAAGTAGCAGAACCACCACAGTAGAAAAGGCCATCTAGTTACTGAACCGGCCGTGCATGTACACAGTACATAAACGCAGAATGTTCAACGCCATAGAAACCCCAAATGTTTTCTCCTCTTTAGCCTCTAATGTGCCCTGATCGATCGCTTTATCAAGGTAGAGACTGCACCCGAGAACTACTGCCGCAACCTCATCCATACATGAGATCTATCGAGCATTTTCTGCAACAAATTAAGTAAAGTTTACCCAGAATCCCAACCCATATGTCTCTCCCTGTTGGGGAACGTAGTAATTTCAAAAAATTTCCTACGCACACGCAAGATCATGGTGATGCATAGCAACGAGAGGGGAGAGTATTATCCACGTACCCTCGTAGACCGTAAGCGGAAGCGTTATGACAACGCGGTTGACGTAGTCGTACGTCTTCACGATCCGACCGATCCAAGTACCGAACGTACGGCACCTCCGAGTTCAGCACACGTTCAGCTCGATGACGATCCCCGGACTCCGATCCAGCAAAGTGTCGGGGATGAGTTCCGTCAGCACGACGGCGTGGTGACGATGATGATGTTCTACCGGCGCAGGGCTTCGCCTAAACTCCGCGACGATATGACTGAGGTGGAATATGGTGGAGGGGGGCACCGCACACGGCTGAGGAACGATCACGAAGATCAGCTTTTGTGTTCTAGGGTGCCCCCTGCCCCGTATGTAAAGGAGGGAGGGAGGTGCGGCCGCCCCTAGGGGTGCGCCGAGGAGTCCTACTCCCACCGAGTAGGACTCCCCTCTTGCCTTGGTGGTGATGGAATGGGGGGTGGGGAAAGTGTAAAGGGGAGCGCCCCCCCCCCTTCCATGTCCAATTAGGACGAGGGGGGAGGGGGCGCGCGGCCTGACCGGGCCGGCCCGCCTCTTCTCCCTCATGGCGCACAAAGGCCGATTAACCCCCCGGCGGGTTACGGGAACCCGGTGTTAGGTAAAATCGATTTCACCCGAAACCATTCCGATATCCAAATATAGGCTTCCAATATATCAATACTTATGTCTCGACCATTTCGAGACTCCTCGTCATGTCCGTGATCACATCCGGGACTCCGAACAATCTTTGGTACATCAAAACTTATAAACTCATAATAAAACTGTCATCATAACGTTAAGCGTGCGGACCCTACGGGTTCGAGAACTATGTAGACATGACCTAGAACTATTCTCGGTCAATAACCAATAGCGGAACCTGGATGCTCATATTGGCTCCTACATATTCTACGAAGATCTTTATCGGTCAAACCGCATAACAACATACGTTGTTCCCTTTGTCATCGGTATGTTACTTGCCAGAGATTTGATCGTCGGTATCCAATACCTAGTTCAATCTCGTTACCGGAAAGTCTCTTTACTCGTTACGTAATGCATCATTCCGTAACTAAGTCATTAGCTACATTGCTTGCAAGGCTTATAGTGATGTGCATTACCGAGAGGGCCCAGAGATACCTCTCCAACAATCTGAGTGACAAAACCTAATCTCGAAATACGCCAACCAAACATGTACCTTTGGAGACACCTGTAGTACTCCTTTATAATCACCCGATTACGTTGTGACGTTTGGTAGCACCCAAAGTGTTCCTCCGTAAACGGGAGTTGCATAATCTCATAGTTACAGGAACATGTATAAGTCATGAAGAAAGAATAGCAATATACTAAACGATCAAGTGCTAGGCTAACGGAATGGGTCATGTCAATCACATCATTCTCCTAATGATCTGTTCCCATTAATCAAATAACAACACATGTCTATGGTCAGGAAACATAACCATCTTTGATTAATGAGGTAATCAAGTAGAGGCATACTAGTGACTATATGTTTGTCTATGTATTCACACATGTATCATGTTTCCGGTTAATACAATTCTAGCATGAATAATAAACATTTATCATGATATGAGGAAATAAATAATAACTTTATTATTGCCTCTAGGGCATATTTCCTTCAGTCTCCCACTTGCACTAGAGTTAATAATCTAGATTACATAGTAATGATTCTAACACCCATGGAGTCTTGGTGCTGATCATGTTTTGCTCGTGGAAGAGGCTTAGTCAACGGGTCTGCAACATTCAGATCCGTATGTATCTTGCAAATCTCTATGTCTCCCACCTGGACTTGGTCCGGATGGAATTGAAGCGTCTCTTGATGTGCTTGGTCCTCTTGTGAAATCTAGATTCCTTTGCCAAGGCAATTGCACCAGTATTGTCACAGAAGATCTTCATTGGTCCCAATGCACTAGGTATGACACCTAGATCAGAAATGAACTCCATCATCCAGACTCCTTCATTTGCTGCTTCTGAAGCAGCTATGTACTCCGCTTCACATGTAGATCCCGCCACGACGCTTTGTTTAGAACTGCACCAACTTACAGCTCCACGGTTTAATAAAAATACGTATCTGGTTTGCGATTTAGAATCGTCTGGATCCGTGTCAAAACTTGCATCGACGTAACCATTTACGACGAGCTCTTTGTCACCTCCATATACGAGAAACATATCCTTAGTCCTTTTCAGGTATTTCAGGATGTTCTTGACAGCTGTCGATGATCCACTCTGGATTACTTTGGTACCTTCCTGCCAAGCTTATTTCTAAGCATACGTCGTGTCTGGTACACAACATTGCATACATGATAGAGCCTATGGCTGAAGCATAGGGAACTTCTTTCATTTTCTCTCTATCTTCTTTGTGGTCGGGCATTGAGTCGACTCAACTTCACACCTTGTAGTACGGGCAAGAACCCTTTCTTTGCCTGATCCATTTTGAACCTTTTCAAAACTTTATCAAGGTATGTGCTTTGTGAAAGTCCTATTAAGCGTCTTGATCTATCTCTATAAATCTTGATGCCCAATATATAAGCAGCTTCACCGAGGTCTTTCATAGAAAAACTTTTATTCAAGTATCCCTTTATGCTGTCCAGAAATTCTATATCATTTCCAATTAATAATATGTCATCTACATATAATATCAGAAATGCTACAGAGCTCCCACTCACTTTCTTGTAAATACAGGCTTCTCCAAAAGTCCGTATAAAACCATATGCTTTGATCACACTATCAAAGCGTTTATTCCAACTCCGAGATGCTTGCACCAGTCCATAAATGGATCGCTGGAGCTTGCACACTTTTTAGCACCTTTTGGATCGACAAAACCTTCCGGTTGCATCATATACAACTCTTCTTCCAGAAATCCATTCAAGAATGCAGTTTTGACATCCATTTGCCAAATTTCATAATTATAAAATGCAGCAATTCCTAACATGATTCAGACAGACTTAAGCATCGCTACGGGAGAGAAAGTCTCATCGTAGTCAACCCCTTGAACTTGTCGAAAACCTTTCGCAACAAGTCGAGCTTTATAGATGCTTATATTACCATCGGCGTCAGTCTTCTTCTTAAAAATCCATTTATTCTCAATGGCTTGCCGATCATCGAGCAAGTCAACCAAAGTCCATACTTTGTTCTCATACATGGATCCCATCTCAGATTTCATGGCTTCTAGCCATTTTGCGAATCTGGGCTCACCATCGCTTCTTCATAGTTCGTAGGTTCGCCATGGTCAAGTAACATGACTTCGAGAATAGGATTACCGTACCACTGCAGTGCGGATCTTACTCTGGTTGACCTACGAAGTTCAGTAGAAACTTGATCTGAAGTTTCATGATCAATATCATTAGCTTCCTCAGTAATTGGTGTAGTTGTCACAGGAACCGGTCCTTGTGATGAACTACTTTCCAATAAGGCAGCAGGTATAGTTATCTCATCAAGTTCTACTTTCCTCCCACTCACTTCTTTCGAGAGAAACTCTTTCTCTAGAAAGGATCCGAATTTAGCAACGAAAATCTTGCCTTCAGATCTGTGATAGAAGGTGTACCAAACAATCTCCTTTGGGTATCTTATGAAGACACATTTCTCCGATTTGGGTTCGAGCTTATCTGGTTGAAGTTTCTTCACATAAGCATCGCAGCCCCACACTTTAAGAAACGACAACTTTGGTTTCTTGCCAAACCACAATTCATGAGGCGTCGTCTCAACGGATTTTGATGGTGCCCTATTTAACGTGAATGCGGCCGTCTCTAAAGCATAACCCCAAAACGATAGCGGTAAATCAGTAAGAGACATCATAGATCGCACCATATATAGTAAAGTACGATTCTGACGTTCGGACACACCATTTCGTTGTGGTGTTCCGGGTGGCGTGAGTTCTTGAAACTATTCCGCATTGTTTCAAATGTAAACCAAACTCGTAACTCAAATATTCTCCTCCACGATCAGATCATAGAAATTTTATTTTCTTGTTACGATGATTTTCCACTTCACTCTGAAATTCTTTGAACTTTTCAAATGTTTCAGATTTGTGTTTCATTAAGTAGATATACCCATATCTGCTCAAATCATCTGTGAAGGAGAGAAAATAACGACACCCGCCGCGAGCCTCAACATTCATTGGACCACAAACATCAGTATGTATGATTTCCAACAAGTCAGTTGCTCGCTCCATAGTTCCGGAGAACGGCGTTTTAGTCATCTTGCCCATGAGGCACGGTTACTTAAGTACCAAGTGATTCATAATCAAGTGATTCCAAAAGCCCATCAATATGGAGTTTCTTCATGCGCTTTACACCGATATGACCTAAACGGCAGTGCCACAAATAAGTTGCACTATCATTATCAACTCTGCATCTTTTGGTTTCAACACTATGAATATGTGTATTACTACTATCGAGATTCAATAAAAATAGCTCTTCAAGGGTGCATGACCGTAAAAGATATTATTCATATAAATAGAACCACCAGTATTCTCTGACTTAAATGAATAACCGTCTTGCATCAAACAAGATCCAGATATAATGTTCATGCTTAATGCTGGCACCAAATAACAATTATTTAGGTCTAAAACTAATCCTGATGGTAGATGAAGAGGTAGCGTGCAGACAGCGATCACATCTACTTTGGAACCATTTCCCACGCCGCATCGTCACCTCGTCCTTAGCCAATCTTCGCAATCCGTAGTTCCTGCTTCGAGTTGCAAATATTAGCAATGTAACCAGTATCAAATACCTGTGTACTACTGCGAGTATTAGTAAGGTACACATCAATAACATGTATATCACATATACCTTTGTTCACTTTGCCATCCTTCTTATCCGCCAAATACTTGGGGCGGTTCCGCTTCCAGTGTCCAGTCTGCTTGCAGTAGAAGCACTCAGTCTCAAGCTTAAGTCCAGACTTGGGTTTTTTCTCTTGAGCAGGAACTTGTTTGCTGTTCTTCTTGAAGTTCCCCTTCTTCTTCCCTTTACCCTTTTTCCTGAAACTGGTGGTCTTGTTGACCATCAACACTTGATGCTCCTTTTTGATTTCTACCTCCGCGGCTTTTAGCATTGCGAAGAGCTCGGGAATAGTCTTGTCCATCCCTTGCATATTATAGTTCATCACGAAGCTCTTGTAGCTTGGTGGCAGTGATTGAAGAATTCTATCAATGACACTATCATCAGGAAGATTAACTCCCAGTTGAATCAAGTGATTAGTATACCCAGACCTTTTGAGTATGTGTTCACTGACATAACTATTCTCCTCCATCTTGCAGCTATAGAACTTATTGGAGACTTCATATCTCTCAATCCGGGCATTTGCTTGAAATATTAACTTCAACTCCTGGAACATCTCATTTGCTCCATGACGTTCAAAACGTCGTTGAAGGCCCGGTTCTAAGCCGTAAAGCATGGCACACTGAACTATCGAGTAGTCATCGGTGTGCTCTGCCGGACATTCTTAACGTCGTCGGTTGCATCGGCAGGCTGGCACCAGCGGTGCTTCGGGGCGTAATTCTTACGCAGCAATGAGGATAATCCTCAGGGTACGGACCCAGTCCGTGTAATTGCTACCATCATCTTTCAACTTTGCTTTCTCAAGGAACGCATTAAAATTCAACGGAACAATAGCACGAGCCATCTACTACAGCAAACATAGACAAGCAAAATACTATCAGGTACTAAGTTCACGATAAATTTAAGTTCAATTAATCATATTACTTAAGAACTCCCACTTAGATAGACATCCCTCTAATCTTCTAAGTGATTACGTGATCCATATTAACTACACCATGTCCGATCGTCACATGAGATGGAGTAGTTTCAACGGTGAACATAAATATGTTGATCATATCTACTATATGATTCACGCCGACCTTCGGTCTCCGTGTTCCGAGGCCATATCTTTTATATGCTAGGCTCGTCAAGTTTAACCTGAGTATTCCGCGTGTGCAACTGTTTTGCACCTGTTGTATTTGAACGTAGAGCCTATCACACCCGATCATCACGTGGTGTCTCAGCATGAAGAACTTTCGCAATGGTGCATACTCAGGGAGAACACTTCTTGATAATTTTAGTGAGAGATCATCTTAAAATGCTACCGTCAATCAAAGCAAGATAAGATGCATAAAGAATAAACATCACATGCAATCAATATAAGTGATATGATATGGCCATCATCATCTTGTGCTTGTGATCTCCATCTCCGAAGCACCGTCGTGATCACCATCGTCACCGGCGCGAAACCTTGATCTCCATCGTAGCATCGTTGTCGTTACGCCATCTATTGCTTCTACGACTATCGCTACCGCTTAGTGATAAAGTAAAGCAATTACAGGGTGTTTGCATTTCATACAATAAAGCGACAACCATATGGCTCCTGCCAGATTGCCGATAACTTCGGTTACAAAACATGATCATCTCATACAATAAAATATAGCATCACGTCTTGACCATATCACATCACAACATGCCCTGCAAAAACAAGTTAGGCGTCCTCTACTTTGTTGTTGCAAATTTTACGTGGCTGCTACGGGCTGAGCAAGAACCGTTCTTACCTATGCATCAAAACCACAATGATAGTTTGTCAAGTTGGTGTTGTTTTAACCTTCGCAAGGACCGGGCGTAGCCACACTCGATTCAGCTAAAGTGAGAGAGACAGACACCCGCCAGTCACCTTTAACCACGAGTGCTCATAACGGTGAAACCAGTCTCGCGTAAGCGTACGCGTAATGTCGATCCGGGCCGCTTCATCTCACAATACTGTTGGAAATATGCCCTAGAGGCAATAATAAAAGCATTATTATTATATTTCCTTGTTCATAATAATTGTGTTTATTCATGCTATAACTGTATTATCCGGAAATCGTAATACACGTGTGAATACATAGACCACAATACATCCCTAGTGAGCCTCTAGTTGACTAGCTCGTTGGTCGACAGATAGTCATGGTTTCGACTATGGACATCGGATGTCATTGACAAGCGGGATCACGTCATTAGGAGAATGACGTGATGGACAAGACCAATCCTAAGCATAGCACAAAGATCGTGTAGTTCGTTTTGCTAGAGCTTTTCCAATGTCAAGTATCTCTTCCTTAGACCGTGAGATCGTGTAACTCCGGATACCGTAGGAATGCCTTGGGTGTACCAAGCGTCACAACGTGGCGGGTGACTATAAAGGTGCATTACGGGTATCTCCGAAAGTGTCTGTTGGGTTGACACGGATCGAGACAGGATTTGTCCTCCGTATGACGGAGAGGTATCACTGGGCCCACTTTCGGTAGTGCATCATCATAATGAGCTCAAAGTGACCAAGTGTCCGGTCACGGGATCATGCATTACTGATGCGAGTAAAGTGACTTGCGGTAACTAGACTAAGCGAGGTATTGGGATACCGACGATCGAGTCTCGGGCAAGTAACATACCGTCGACAAAGGGAATAGCATACGGGGTTGATTGAACCCTCGACATCGTGGGTTCATCCGATGACAACATCGAGGAGCGTGGGAACCAACATGGGTATCCAGATCCCGCTGTTGGTTATTGACCGGAGAGCGTCTCGGTCATGTCTGCATGTCTCCCGAACCCGTAGGGTCTACACACTTAAGGTTCGGTGGCGCTAGGGTTAATAGGAAGACAAGTATGTGATTACCGAATGTTGTTCGAGTCCCGGATGAGATCCCGGACGTCACGAGGAGTTCGGAATGGTCCGGAGGTAAATATTTATATATGGAAAGTGGTTAAGCGGACTCGGAAAGTTTCGGGGTATACTGGTAATGTACCGGGGCCACCGGGAGAGTTAGGAGGTCCACGGGAGGGGCCACCCCTCGGGGGCCATGGGCTAAGTGGGAGAGGGAGCCAGCCTGGTGGGCTGGGCGCACCTCCCCACCTAGGCCCATGCGGCTAGGAGCTTGGGGAGGAAACCTAAAGGGGCAAGGCGCCCCACGGCAGGGCAAGCCACCCCTTTCCTCCTCCCTTGGCCGCCGCCCCCCTCTAGATGCCATCTAGAGGGGCCGCCTCTCCCTTCCTCCTATAAATAGAGGGGTGGGGGAGGGCTGCACACACCATTGAAGGCGCAGCCCTCCCTCCCCAACACCTCTCTTTCTCCACGTGAGCTTGGCGAAGCCTGCTTGGGAGAACTGCCGTACCAACTGCACCACGCCGTCGTGCTGCCATTGGAGTTGTCTTCCTCAACCTCTCCTTCATCCTTGCTGGATCAAGACGGAGGAGACGCCATCGTCTCCGCACGTGTGTTGAACGCGGAGGTGCTGTCCGTTCGGCACTTGGTCATCGGTGATCGGAATCACGTTGGGAGCGTCTTCATCATCACCACTCCCTCGAACGCAGCTTCCTTTTCGATCTACAAGTGGTATGTAGATGCAAACTCTCTCCCTTGACTCGTTGCTTAGTAGAACTCATAGATGGATCTTGGTGAAACCGTAGGAAAATTTTAATTTTACGCAGCGTTCCCCAATAGTGGCATCATGAGCTAGGTCTATGCGTAGTTCTCTTTGCACGAGTAGAACACAATTTAGTTGTGGGCGTGGATCTTGTCAATTTACTTGCCGCTACTAGTCTTATCTTGCTTCCGCGGTATTGTGGGATGAAGCGGCCCGGACCAACCTTACACGTACGCTTACGTGAGACCGGTTCCACCGACTAACATGCACTAGATGCATAAGGTGGCTGGCGGGTGTCTGTCTCTCCTACTTTAGTTGGAGCGGATTCGATGAAAAGGGTCCTTATGAAGGGTAAATAGAAGTTGACAAGATCACGTTGTGGTTATTCGTAGGTAAGAAAACGTTCTTGCTAGAACCCAATTGCAGCCACGTAAAAGATGCAACAACAATTAGAGGACGTCTAACTTGTTTTTGCAGCAATTGACATGTGATGTGATATGGCCAAGTTGTGATAAATGATGAATGACATATTGTGATGTATGAGATCATGTTCTTGTAATAGGAATCACGACTTGCATGTCGATGAGTATGACAACCGGCTGGAGCCATAGGAGTTGTCTTTATTTTTGTATGACCTGCGTGTCATTGAAGAACGCTATGTAACTTACTTTACTTTATTGCTAAACGCGTTAGCCATAGAAGTAGAAGTAGTCGTTGGCGTGACAACTTCATGGAGGCACAATGATGGAGATCATGATGATGGAGATCATGGTGTCATGCCGGTGACAAGATGATCATGGAGCCCCGAAGATGGAGATCAATGGAGCTTTATGATATTGGCCATATCATATCACTACTATATAATTGCATGTGATGTTTATTATGTTTATACATCTTGTTTACTTAGAACGACGGTAGTAAATAAGATGATCCCTTACAACAATTTCAAGAAGTGTTTCCCTAAGCGTGCACCGTTGCCAAAGTTAAATCGTTTCTTAGCACCAAGTGATGATCGGGTGTGATGGATTCTTACGTTCACATACAACGGGTGTAAGACAGATTTACACACGCGAAAACACTTAGTGTTTACTTGACGAGCCTAGCATGTACAGACATGGCCTCGGAACACGAGAGACCGAAAGGTCGAACACGAGTCGTATGGAAGATACGATCAACATGAGAATGTTCACCGACGAGACTGGTCCGTCTCACGTGATGATCGGACACGGCCTAGTCGACTCGGATCGTGTAACACTTAGATGACTAGAGGGATGTCTAATCTAAGTGGGAGTTCATTTAAATTTGATTAGATGAACTTAATTATCATGAACTTAGTCTAAAACTTTTAAATGATATGTCTTGTAGATCAAATGGCCAACGCTCATGTCAACTTGAATTTCAACGTTCCTAGAGAAAACCAAGCTGAAAGATGACGGCGGCAACTTCTCTGGACTGGGTCCGAACTTGAGATCATCCTCATAGCTGCCAGAAACAATATGTCCTAGAAGGACCGCTAGGTGACGCTCCCGTCGGAAGAACCAAGACATTATGAACGCTTGGCGGTCTCGTGCGATGATTACTCCCTCGTTCGGTGCGGCATGCTTTTTGACTTAGAACCGGGGCTCCAAAAGCGTTTTGAGTATCACGGAGCATATGAAATGTTCGAGGAGCTGAAACTTGTTTTCCAAGCTCACGCCGGGTCGAGAGATATGACATCTCGACAAGTTCTATAGTTGTAAGATGGAGGAAAACAGTTACGTCGGTGAGCATATTACGAAGATGTGCAGGTTGCACAACCGTATGACCCAGCTGAATATTAACCTGCACGATGAGGCGGTCATTGACAGAATCCTCGATCGCTCCCACCAAGCTACAAGAGCTTTTGATGAACTACAACATGCAGGGGATGGTAAAGACCATTCCTGAAGTGTTCTCTATCTTTGAAGTCACCGAGGTTGAAATCAAGAAAGAACATCAAGTGTTGATGGTCAATAAGACCACTAAGTTCAAGAAGGGCAAGGGTAAGAAGAACTTCAAGAAGGACGGCAAGGAGGTTGCCGCGCCCGGTAAGCAAGTTGCCGGGAAGAAGTCAAAGAATGGACCCAAGCCCGAGACTGAGTGCTTTTATTGCAAGGGGAAGGGTCACTGGAAGCGGAACTGCCCCAAATACTTAGCGGACAAGAAGGCCGGCAACACCAAAGGTATATCGATATACATGTAATTGATGTGTACTTTGCCGATTACTCGTAGTAACTCTTGGGTATTTGATACGGTGCCGTTGCTCATATTTGTAACTCACGGCAGGAGCTGCGGAATAAGCGGAAGCGGCAAAGGACGAGGTGACGATGCGCGTCGGGAATGGTTCCAGAGTCGATGTGATCGCCGTCGACGCTTACCTCTTCATTTACCTACGGGATTAGTTATGAACCTTGATAATTGTTATTTGGTGCCAAGTTTGAGCATGAATATTGTATCTGGATCTCGTTTAATGCGAGATGGCTACTCATTTAAATCCGAGAATAATGGTTGTTCTATTTATATGAGAGATATGTTTTATGGTCATGCTCCGATGGTCAATGGTTTATTCTTAATGAATCTCGGCGTAGTATTACACATGTTTATAGCGTGGATACCAAAAGATGTAAAGTTGATAACGATAGTCCCACATATTTGTGGCACTGCCGCCTTGGTCACATTGGTGTCAAGCGCATGAAGAAGCTCCATCTTGATGGACTTTTGGAGTCTCTAGATTATGAATCATTTGACACATGCGAACCATGCCTTATGGGCAAGATGACCAAGACTCCGTTCTCGGAACAATGGGCGAGCAACCAACTTATTGGAAATCATACATACCGATGTGTGCGGTCCAATGAGTGTTGAGGCTCATGGAGGATATCGTTATGTTCTCACTCTCGCGATGACTTGAGTAGATATGGGTATGTCTACTTAATGAAACACAAGTCTGAGACCTTTGAAAAGTTCAAAGAATTTCAGAATGAGGTAGAGAATCAACGTGATCGAAAAATAAAATTCCTATGATCAGATCGTGGAGGAGAATATTTAAGTCACGAATTTGGTACACACTTAAGAAAATGTGGAATCGTTTCACAACTCATGCCGCTGGAACACCTCAAATAGAACGGTGTGTCCGAACGTCGTGTCGCACTCTATTGGATATGGTGCGATCTATGATGTCTCTTACCGATTTACCGCTATCATTTTGGGGATACGCTCTAGAGACAGCTACATTCACTTTAAATAGGGCACCGTCTAAATCCGTTGAGGCGACACCGTATGAATTATGGTTTGGGAAGAAACCTAAGCCGTCGCTTTCTAAAAGTTTGGGGATGCGATGCTTATGTCAAGAAACTTCAACCTGAAAAGCTCGAACCCAAGTTGGAAAAATGCGTCTTCATAGGATACCCTAAAGAAACCATTGGGTATACCTTCTACTTAAGATCCGAGGGCAAGATCTTTGTTGCCAAGAACGGATCCTTTCTGGAAAAGGAGTTTCTCTCGAAAGAAGTAAGTGGGAGGAAAGTAGAACTTCGATGAAGTACTACCTCTTGAACAGGAGAGTAGTGCAGCTCAGGAAAATGTTCTGTGATGCCTACACCAAGCGAAGAGGAAATTCATGATGATGATCAAGGTATTTCGGATCAAGTTGCTCTTGAACTTCAGAGGTCCACTAGGACACGTTCCGCACCAGTGAATGCGGCAACCCTGTCTTGGAAATCATGTTGTTAGACAACAATGAACCTTGAACTATGAAGAAGCGATGGCGGGCCCAGATTCCAACAAATGGCTAGAAGCCATGAAGTCCGAGATAGAATCCATGTATGAAAACAAAGTGTGGACTTTGGTGACTTGCCCGATGATCGGCGGCGATAGAAAACAAATGGATTTTTAAGAAGAAGGCGGACGCGGATGGTAATGTCACCATCTATAAAGCTCGACTTGTCTCTAAGGGTTATCGGCAAGTTCAAGGGATTGACTACGATGAGACTTTCTCTCCCGTGGCGAAGCTTAAGTCCGTCCGAATCATGTTAGCAATTGCCGCATACTATGATTATGAGATATGGCAGATGGACGTCAAAACAGCGTTCCTTAACGGATATCTTAAGGAAGAGCTGTATATGATGCAGCCGTAAGGTTTTGCCGATCCTAAGAATGCTAACAAAGTATGCAAGCTCCAGCGATCCATTTATGGGCTGGTGCAAGCATCTCGGAGTTGGAACATTCGCTTTGATGAGATGATCAAAGCGTTTGGGTTTATCTTGAGACTTATGGAGAAGCCTGCGTTTACAAGAAAGTGAGTGGGAGCTCTGTAGCATTTCTCATATTATATGTAGATGACATACTTTTGATGGGAAATGATATAGAATTCTTGGACAGCATTAAGGCCTACTTGAATAAGTGTTTTTCAATGAAGGACCTTGGAGAAGCTGCTTACATATTAGGCATCAAGATCTATAGAGATAGATCGAGACGCCTCATAGGTCTTTCACAAAGCACATACCTTGATAAGATTTTGAAGAAGTTCAAAATGGATCAGTCCAAGAAAGGGTTCTTGCCTGTCTGCAAGGTGTAAGATTGAGCTCAGCTCAATGCCCGACCTGACAAAAGATAAGGAAGAGATGAGTGTCATCCCCTATGCCTCAGCCATAGGATCTATTATGTATGCCATCTGTGTACGGACCTGATGTAAACCTTGCCGTAAGTTTGGTAGGAAGGTACCAAAGTAATCCCGCAAGGAACACTTGGACAGCGGTCAAGAATATCCTGAAGTACCTAAACTGGACAAAGGACATGTTTCTCGTTTATGGAGGTGACGAAGAGCCTGCCGTAAAGGGGTTACGTTGACGCTTAGCTTCGACACAGATCTGGATGACTCTAAGTCACAAACCGGATACGTGTATATGTTGAATGGTGGAGCGATAGCTGGTGCAGCTGCAAGCAGAGCATCGTGGCGGGATCTACATGTGAAGCGGAGTACATGGCAGCCTCGGAGGCAGCACATGAAGCAATTTGGGTGAAGGAGTTCATCACCGACCTAGGAGTCATACCCAATGCGTCGGGGCTGATCAAACTCTTCTGTGACAACACTGGAGCTATTGCACTAGCCAAGGAGCCCAGGTTTCGCAAGAAGACCAGACACATCAAGCGTCGCTTCAACTCCATCCGTGAAAATGTTCAGGATGGAGACATAGAAATTTGTAAAGTGCATACGGATCTGAATGTCACAGATCCGTTGACTAAACCTCTTCCACGGGCAAAACATGATCAACACCAAAACTCTATGGGTGTTCGATTCATCACAATGTAAACTAGATTATTGACTCTAGTGCAAGTGGGAGACTGTTGGAAATATGCCCTAGAGGCAATAATAAAAGCATTATTATTATATTTCCTTGTTCATAATAATTGTGTTTATTCATGCTATAACTGTATTATCCGGAAATCGTAATACACGTGTGAATACATAGACCACAATCGTCCCTAGTGAGCCTCTAGTTGACTAGCTCGTTGGTCGACGAGATAGTCATGGTTTCGACTATGGACATCGATGTCATTGACAAGCGGGATCACGTCATTAGGAGAATGGCGTGATGGACAAGACCAATCCTAAGCATAGCACAAAGATCGTGTAGTTCGTTTTGCTAGAGCTTTTCCAATGTCAAGTATCTCTTCCTTAGACCGTGAGATCGTGTAACTCCCGGATACCTTAGGAATGCCTTGGGTGTACCAAAGCGTCCTGGCGAATCGGGTGACTATAAAGGTGCATTACAGGTATCTCCGAAAGTGTCTGTTGGGTTGACACGGATCGAGACAGGGATTTGTCACTCCGTATGGCGGAGAGGTATCACTGGGCCCACTCGGTAGTGCATCATCATAATGAGCTCAAAAGTGATCAAGTGTCTGGTCACGGGATCATGCATTACTGATGCAGTAAAGTGACTTGCCGTGCTTGAGACTAAGCGAGGTATTGGGATACCGACGATCGAGTCTCGGGCAAGTAACATACCGTCGACAAAGGGAATAGCATACGGGGTTGATTGAACCCTCGACATCGTGGTTCATCCGATGACAACATCGAGGCGTGTGGGAACCAACATGGGTATCCAGATCCCGCTGTTGGTTATTGACGGAGAGCGTCTCGGTCATGTACGCATGTCTCCCGAACCCGTAGGGTCTACACCTAAGGTTCGGTGGCGCTAGGGTTAATAGGAAGACAAGTATGTGATTACCGAATGTTGTTCGAGTCCGGATGAGATCCCGGACGTCACGAGGAGTTCCGGAATGGTCCGGAGGTAAAGATTTATATATGGAAAGTGGTTAAGCGGACTCCGGAAAGTTTGAGGTATACTGGTAATGTCTGGGGCCACCGGAGAGTTCAGGAGGTCCACCGGGAGGGGCCACCCCTCCGGGGGGCCACATGGGCTAAGTGGGAGAGGAGCCAGCCTGGTGGGCTGGGCGCACCTCCCACCTAGGCCCATCTTGGCTAGGGCTTGGGAGGGAAACCCTAAAGGGGCAAAGGGCGCCCCCACGGCAGGGGGCAAGCCACCCTTTCCTCCTCCCTTGGCCGCCGCCCCCTCTAGATGCCATCTGGGGGGCCGCCCCTCTCCCTTCCTCCTATAAATAGAGGGGTGGGGGAGGGCTGCACACACCATTGAAGGCGCAGCCCCTCCCTCCCAACACCTCTCTTTCTCCACGTGAGCTTGGCGAAGCTCGCCGGAGAACTGCCGTACCAACCGCACCACGCCGTCGTGCTGCCATTGGAGTTGTCTTCCTCAACCTCTCCTTCATCCTTGCTGGATCAAGACAGAGGAGACGCCATCGTCCCGCACGTGTGTTGAACGCGGAGGTGCTGTCCGTTCAGCACTTGGTCATCGGTGATCGGACTCACGTTGGGACCGTCGTCATCATCACCACTCCCTCGAACGCTTCCTTTTCGATCTACAAGTGGTATGTAGATGCAAACTCTCTCCCTTGACTCGTTGCTTAGTAGAACTCATAGATGGATCTTGGTGAAACCGTAGGAAAATTTTAATTTTCTGCAACGTTCCCCAACAAATACCACTGAGCCAAAGTATGACATGCTGGTAAGCAGTATGACTTATATCGCCCGCAACTCACTTGTGTTCTACTCGTGCATATGACATATACGCATAAAACCAGGCTCGGATGCCACTGTTGGGGAACGTGGTAATTTTAAAAAAAATTCCTACGCACATGCAAGATCATTGTTATGCATAGCAGCGAGAGGGGAGAGTATTGTCCATGTACCCTCGTAGACCGTAAGCGGAAGCGTTATGACAACGCGGTTGATGTAGTCGTACGTCTTCACGATCCGACCGATCCAAGTACCGAACGTACGACACCTCCGAGTTCAGCACACGTTCAGCTCGATGACGATCCCGGACTCCGATCCAGCAAAGTGTCGGGATGAGTTCCACAAGACGACGACGGCGTGGTGACGATGATGATGTTCTACCGGCGCAGGGCTTCGCCTAAACTCCGCGGCGATATGACCGAGGTGGAATATGGTGGAGGGGGGCACCGCACACGGCTGAGGAACGATCATGAAGATCAACTTGTGTGTTCTAGGGTGCCCCCCTGCCCCCGTATATAAATGAGGGAGGGGGAAGGTGCGGCCGGCCCCCTAGGGGTGCGCCTGGAGGAGTCCTACTCCCACCGGGAGTAGGACTCCCCCCTCTTGCCTTGGTGGAGAAAGAAAGGGGGAGGGGAAAGAGGAAAGGGGGGCGCCGCCCCCACCCCTTCCTTGTCCTATTCGGACTAGTGGGGAGGGGGCGCGCGGCCTGCCCTGGCCGGCCCTCCTCTTCTCCCTCATGGCCCACTAAGGCCCATTAACCCCCGGGAGGGTTCCGGTAACCCCCCGGTGTTCCGGTAAAATCCCGATTTCACCCAGAACCATTCCGATATCCAAATACAGGCTTCCAATATATCAATCTTTATGTCTCGACCATTTCGAGACTCCTCGTCATGTCCGTGATCACATCCGGGACTCTGAACAATCTTCGGTACATCAAAACTTATAAACTCATAATAAAGCTGTCATCGTAACGTTACGCGTGCGGATCCTACGGGTTCGAGAACTATGTAGACTTGACCTAGAACTATTATTGGTCAATAACCAATAGCGGAACCTGGATGCTCATATTGGCTCCTACATATTCTACTAAGATCTTTATCGGTCAAACCGCATAACAACATACGTTGTTCCCTTTGTCATCGGTATGTTACTTGCCCGAGATTCGATCGTCGGTATCCAATATCTAGTTCAATCTCGTTACGGGGAAGTCTCTTTACTCATTACGTAATGCATCATTCCGTAACTAACTCATTAGCTACATTGCTTGCAAGGCTTATAGTGATGTGCATTACCGAGAGGGCCCAGAGATACCTCTCCAACAATCGGAGTGACAAAACCTAATCTCGAAATATGCCAACACAACATGTACCTTTGGAGACACCTGTAGTACTCCTTTATAATCACCCGATTCACGTTGTGGACGTTTGGTAGCACCAAAGTGTTCCTCCGATGGCAGGAGTTGCATAATCTCAGAGTTACAGGAACATGTATAAGTCATGAAGAAAGCAATAGGAATATACTAAACGATCAAGTGCTAGGCTAACGGAATGGGTAATGTCAATCACATCATTCTCCTAATGATGTGATCCCATTAATCAAATAACAACACATGTATGGTTAGGAAACATAACCATCTTTGATTAATGAGGTAATCAAGTAGAGGCATACTAGTGACTATATGTTTGTCTATGTATTCACACATGTATCATGTTTCCGGTTAATACAATTCTAGCATGAATAATAAACATTTATCATGATATGAGGAAATAAATAATAACTCTATCATTGCCTCTAGGGCATATTTCCTTCACTCCCCTCTCCTGCAACTCGCACAACAAGTATAACAAACAGTATATATGGACACAGCTGCATGAGAGCACATCAAGGAACAACAGAAAAACACATCAATCAAGATGCTTGTTCAGTATAAACACCTTCACAAGCATTATCTTCTCCTTTTCGTATTTGATTTCTAGCACATAATAAACACCGTCATCCATATTTCAAAGTCCTGGTTGTTAATTTTGCATCATGTGTGTAGCAATCTGGGTTCAACAAAAGCTCTGAATCCTTTCCTCATAATCTTCGTGTTTTAATATAGTCTTCCCTGCCAAAGAATAATTGTTGGAAACAAGAAACATAAGAGGTTTTATATGCTAATGATAATATGCTACATAAATACAAAAAACGAAAAAATTAACCAGAGATGAGATGAACCAAAAAATTGAGCTTGTAGTAAAAATACCAACTACAAACACCTTATCGCAGCTTATAAGGAAATCATTTTGTCAAGCGTATAGTAAAAAAACGAAATACTCTGTAGAAACATTTAGATAGAAAGGCTCAATGGCAATGGGCATATCTGCAGCGGAGCTGCAACCTCAAGTATTGTTGCCATACTTACCTACGCTAAAAAGGATAGAGAGTGACCCATGTGCATTGAGGGATACACTAAAGTTAGTTTTGTGCCTAAGCTTGGTTTGTGAAAAAGGCGAAAGCAATTATTTATGTGCTTAACACACCAGCAAATCAAATGCAGCCTCCACTACATGTCAATAGTTCCAAGAAAAACAAAAATATATTATGATATTTAATTATATTCATACAACAAATAATACCACTCAGAGTGTCGCCATTCCTCAAAATAGAAAATTTCAACCTTTCCAACCTTTTAAAATTACAACAAAGGGTATCATTGTTTAAGTTTTCAAGAAAAAGGAGAAGAAAAGTTGAGAACCGTGGGTTAAACATGAGACTAGAACCTACAGCAGCCACCATGGCAAGGAGCTGAGGATAGGGAAATGTGATAATTTCAAGGAGATAACTTTGTCTAGTTTTATATTCTATAATGTCGAATTTTGAAAATGTTTTCCAATTATTATGTTGACACTATGAGAGCATGTTTACGCCAAGAAAAAATCTTGTCAAAATTATTAGTCTAGTTCAAACAGCATATCAAGTTCAATAATATGACAATGGTAGTATATCATCTGCTATTATTGTGCTATATGACATGAAGCGTACACGTTTAACTTGGCAAAACAGAACATACACAGGATCGGCAAAACAGAACATACACAGGATCGGCAAAACAGAACATGATGTGTCCAGACCTCGGTTGTAGCAAAGGTATTCGATCCTGTTCTCCACGGACCACGGTGCAACCACAACAAGGCCATGAACATGAACTGGAAGACGAAAATCAGCACCAAATCATGTAATATTGTCTGCACTCCACATTTTACAATTCATAACTGCGCCCATTTTTTTGGTTCAAACATAAAATAATCAAGTATTAAGTCTCAGCCTGGGCCCCTCTAATGAAAAGTTCCATACAACAACTAAGCTAATATCCAAAGTACTCCAATCATGAAGTTTGAATAGAAAACCAAACAGAGATAACAATCCCACTTTACCTGTAATTGGAATGCAGCTAATGAGATAGTTTCCATGGAGCAAATCATTCCATCTTTGAGACAATTAACACCATATGTCTTAGCCCGGAAGTTCATCTACAGAATAAACAGAAAATAGTTGTGATATCTTTCAGATAGATAACTTCAAGGGGAGCATAACGCTAGCTAGATTTCCAAAAAAACATCAAGACAGAGGATTGCAATACCAGGTAACAAAGTATCTGAAATCTTTCATCGGTAGAAGAAACAAATTTAATATCCTTGATCTTGACATGCCTAGAAATCAGAAGAACATCAATGACATATGGAGAAGCATAAATATCAAAATCTGGAGGAGATTATTATGTGATGGTCAGTAGAATGAGAGAGAGAGAGAGAGACTCACCTCAGCCACTGCTTGATGTTCGTGCCGCTCCCCAAAATATTTCCATGGTCGCATGTCCCCGCCGCCACACACATGGTCCTAGGTAGACCCGTGCACCTTCTCCTGGAGCACCCGCTCGTCGGTGCCGATCTTGCGCACCTGCTCGTGCCGTACGCGTCACCGTTGTTGGCTGCGCTGGTCGCGGGGTTCCTCCTGTACGGAGTGGCTCTGTACCGGCTAAGTTGCTTTGGGTCCTCGCGGTGCACTTCGCCGCCGGCATGCTCGTGGTGGAGCATGTGAGGACGGAGGAGGAGGAGCTCAGGGCAGACCAGGGAGGGGGTAAGAGGAGAGATGCAGGAGGGGCGTGGATAGGGTTCGTGGGGGCGGCGGCTGAGAGCCTGAGACAAGTGAGGGAGGAGGGAGGGGCGCGGGCGTGCGGCTTTGGGGGATTGGCGGGGCCAATGGGGCAATGGGCTTTCCAGCAGGCACAACCAATTATACCTTCACGCCGACGGACCCAGTAAACACAGGACGACCCCAGCGACGAACGGCCCACCAGTCATGCACATGTGAAGGAAATAACAAGGTGAAACATGCAGTGAATATCCAATGGCTGAGGGGAGAAGAGGTGGGATTTTTACCGCGATCTGACGGCCACAAACCGCCCAACCGAGGGAGCATTCTGGAGGCAGGTTGGCTAGGGTCCTTATAGGTTTAAATTTTAAGGGTGGCTATACACTAAATATTTCTTTGCAAGGGATGGACTAGGATAACAATTTATCCAATCTCCAAAAGGTCTTCCTTTAGATCCAATCTAGATTACATTATTAGGGAAAATTCTATACACACAATCTTACCAGCAGCGCGCTTTAAAATAAGGCGCTGCTGCTACGTAGCAGTAGCGCGCGCCAACAAAACGCGCTGCTGAAATAAAGGTAGCAGTAGCGCGCCTGCAATAAGCCGCGCTACTGCTATAATTGCCACGACCCCGCCACGAAGCTAGTTATAGCAGCAGCGCCTTAATACGAAGAGCGCTACTACTACAGATCATAACAGTAGCGCATTCCCGCAATACCCTCTACTGCTAAGTTTACTACAAAAATTTAGTCTCACCTCGCTCCGGGCGAACATGGTTTCTACCACCTTAAATATGTTACTTCTCAAACTATCACAACCACTTGGTCTTCATTGAACTCTATGTGTAGATTTGTGGCGGCAATATGAGTCTTCACCGGTTCCTAAACCGGTGAGGACTCATATTGACAAATCATATTGTACACAAAAAGATCATTGATGATCAATGTATTTTTTATGTTTATTTTTACATGCTGACACATAGCAGTAGCGCGTTGTCACTGAAAGGCACTACTGCTAGGTCGTTTAGCAGTAGCGCGTTTCCCTCTAGCGAGCTAATGCTAAGCCATTCTATCCTCCGCCCCTCACTGTCCTCTCTCCGACCCACCCACACTCACACTCACACTCACTCGATCTCCCCTCTCAATCCCCTCGCGCCGGTCCTTCCCCGCCGGCCACCCTCGCCCCCGCCGGCTGCCCTCGCCTACCCCTCCTCCCTCTGCGCCACCGTCACCTCCTCATCCTCCCTGGAATCGGTAATCCTTCTCCGGCCGCCCTCCACCTCCGTCCTCCCTCCACTCCTCCAGTCGCCGCCGGCCGACCCCTCCTCGCTCTACCTTCCTCCTCCATCCTACTTCCTCCTCCCTCCTCCAGTTGCCCCTCCTTCTCCCTCCTCCCTCCTCCCTCCTCCATCCACAACCCCTCCTCCCTGCTACATTTTGATTTAGTAGGCTAGTTCATATGCAACATTTTGATTTAGTTGATTTAGTAGGCTAGTTGATTTAGTTGATTTAGAACATTTTGATTTAGTTGATTTAGTAGGCTAGTTGATTTAGTTGATTTAGTAGGCTAGTTGATTTAGAACATTTTGATTTATTTGATTTAGTAGGCTAATTGATTTAGTTGATTTAGTAGGCTAGTTGATTGAGTTGATTTAGAACATTTTGATTTAGTTAATTTAGTAGGCTAGTTGATTTAGTTGATTTAGTAGGCTAGTTGATTTAGTTGATTTAGTAGGCTAGTTGATTTAGAACATTTTGATTTAGTTGATTTAGTAGGCTAGTTGATCATCCCATGCTAAGTTGTTTTTTATGCTATATTGAAGTTGGTGTACCACTGTTTTTTATTGGGTTAATTCCAGCATCTCTAGATCCTATTGTTAGTATCACATTATGTTATTGTTTTCCTTTCCTGGGAAGTGGATCGTTCATATTTGCTCATATTGCTTTAGGAAAATGGTGCGACCACCACCACCACCATGTCGACTGTGCAAGTCAAGGTGCGCCAAAGCCTTGCAATCGGCAAGTTGCTCGCATCTACTTCCAATGAGTTTTCGTTATGCAGCGGTAAGAAATTATATGAAATGTAACAACTATTCTATTTTTAGTGTTGGCATTACAACATTGTGTCATTTTGCTCTTTTTACACAGATCTCCCCATGCAATGTGAGGTTGAAATTCAACAAGCTGACAGGAGACACTGTGACCTTTGAGCCTCCTGGGGGACCTACACTATGGAGGTCAAGAAAGGATGCAATATGTCACATATTGGAGGAGATGGATGGGCCCATTTCCTCGCCCGCATGCGTGTTACTGGTGGTGAGTTGATCAGCTTCTCCTTCAGAGTAGAAAGACCCAAGCTGGCTGTCATTTATATCAACAAGGTGGAAGATGATGAAGATGATGAGGACCCACTCGATAAATATGATGAGGACCCACTTCATGAAGCAATCGTAGCTCAAAGAATGAGGCTAAGCGAGGAGGAGGTGTGCAACCTATGAGACATAATTCCGCCACGTGATGACTTTGTCGGGGTGCCATTCGTGACCCGCCTACCATGGTCGATCGGCATGATATGGTATGTTATACTAACTGTAGTAATTTGATATGCTTAGTGAATCCGATGATATGCTTTATTGTTATACTTACGAATGCAAATTAACCGATGATATGCTTTAGTGTAGAGTCCGATCACATGCTTATTAGTGTAGAACCGAAGGAACTATTAATAGTATAGATAATCCATATATACTTATTAGTAGAATTTATGCTTAGTAGAAATGTGTAGTACTGTGTCTTTTGATAGTGTAGAAATCTATACTTAGTAGAAATATATTTGCAAGAGTATGTGCGAGGCTACTTATTAATTGATATATTTTTTTATTCAGAAATTGCCAAAGAGCCTATCTGTGAGTTGTGGTATCGAGCCTGATGAAGAAGGCTCAGCTGGACTACGCCTTACCGCAAGGGGCTCCGTCACCACCTGTACTTACGGCATGGACACGGACGGTCGCACACACTTAAACTCCGTTGGGTGGAAGAGATTCCTCGTTGGCAAGAATATTCGTGTTGGACAGGCCATCCTAATTACTATCAGGAACATCCACCGCCCAGGCCTGAGGATGATGATCGTTGTCGATATCATCTCGAACTACATATGTGTGTGTGGCTGTATGACCATATATACCTAGTAGAACTGCTATATATGTGTGGCTGTTAGACTACCTGGTACTGCTTATCATATATGCTATATTCATGTGAGGATGCATGTTGACTATATATGAGTACCTATAATGCTTTATGATATTGTATGACTATTGTATGCCTATATGGTATTGTGGTTAATGATATTGTTATCTGGTACATGTGAAACTGCAGTTTATAAACTGAAACGGGGCATGGAACAGGGAAAAGGATGAAAGATACATCAGTAGCGCGGGGATAGAAAAACGCTACAACTACTTAATAGTAGTGTGTTGCATAAAAGCGCTACAGATATAGTCAATAGTAGTAGCGCGGGTTTATACCGCGCTACTACTAACTGTTAGCTGTAGCGCCGTAGTAGTAGCGCTACCCGCTGCTGATAGCATCAAAACCCGCGCTACTACTAGGGTTGTCCCTAGTAGTGTTAGCTAGCTCGAATAAATAGATGTATTATGCACTCTCATGATTACACTTGAGTGGTGTTTTTTTCAGGCTACCATTTTGATGTAGTAGTTATGTAGCAACCTCTGTCTCTCTCTTTCTCTCTCTCTCTCTCTCTCTCTCCACAACTTCCCTACAGACCTATACTACCAAATAGTATGTCTATTTGGAACTCCCAATTAGAGTAATTTCTCTCTAAATGATTCAGTAGAAGACATCTTAATAGGTTTTGGATGGTCAAAACAAGCTCCTCGGAACCCCTTTTTCTAAACACAGGGTGAGCGAAGTTGTATTCATAATAAATTGGTTGCATCGGATGGCTTCTCAACCGAGCCTGGCATACCTTCTAGGAGGTTGGGAAGTTGTTTGAGGACCTCCATGTGGAGCACCCTAAGCTTTTAAGACTATTTTTGTTAAATTATTTTGATGCCCATGACTAAAGAGGCTAATCAATTTCCATTGTACATATTGACACGCCTTCTTAACGTTAACTTCATATTTACAAAGGTGGCGAATGATTGACTCAATGGGGTTGTCGACCAAGTGGTTTGACCCACAAAAACATCGTTAATGCATGATAGGATTATCAAGGACAAGGTGGTGGTCTTCCATGAATTTGTTCATGAATTGTACCATGAAAATGGATGGTGTCATTTGAAAGTAGACTTTGATAAGGCATACAAGTGTGAAATTTGTCACCATTACACTAACTCAAACGATGCATGCTTCGGGCCAACAACTCAGAAAGTGATTAGTTAAGACGTATACCCGTTGATTTGATCAAATATGGCCAAAATCTGGTTGATAGGAAAAAATTCGGTCACGTGACTGACATACAACGTTCCTTTGACCACTCGTGAACTAACTATGTTTTCCACGGATTTATCTGCAAATTGGTTGTTCTTTCTCACAAACCACGCTAACGATGTATGAATGTTTTCTTTGGAAAACTTTACATTCCCTAGGACTCAAAACCATACCCTTTAGGGTTATCGAGTGTCTCCGTGGCCACAAGAACCTCAAACCAGATTGTGAAGTAATATGCCACCAGTTTATATATTTTAATGGTACATTTGACATTAACCTTTGTAAGATTATGTGCAATATCCTCATTGTATAGATCGATTTTCTTAGGGAAATGAAGTCGTGATGCGTGCCGGGAATGGTGATGTGATCTCTGCTCAAGCTATCCGTGTCATGTCTTTAAGTTTACCTTCAAGATTTATCTTAGAACTGAATAATTGTTATTTTGTTTTGATTTTTGTATGAACATTATCTCTGTATCATGTTTAATAAACTATGGCTATCATTATATGTCTTGGAAAAATGAGTGTTCAATTTATTATAAGAATATGTTATATGGCTTTGCACCTATTATCGGTCAATTTTTCATTTTGGATCCTGAATGTGAAATGATGGCTATAACATAGAAGTTAAACGTCTTAAGAAGACTAATTTGAATCATTTGACACATGCGAGGCTTTCTTGATGGGTAAACTAACTAAGACCCTATTCATGGTTCATCCTTAACCGGGGGGGGGGGGGGGAGGTGGGGTGGGGGTGAATTATTGGAAATAATACATAGTGATATAGGTGGTCCGATGTTCACACCGGCACGCAGTGGATGCTTATACTTTGTAACCTTCGCTGATGATTTTAATAAATATGGTAATATTTACTTAATGAAACATAAGCCTGAGACCTTTGAAAAGTTCAAAGAATTACATAACGAAGTTGATAATCATCGTGGCAAGAAGATAAAGTTTCTACAATAATAGCGCAAAGGTGAACATCAATGTCACGAGTTTAACAAACATCTAAGTGATCATGGATTTGTTTTGGAATATACTCATCCCGGAACTCCACAAAGGAATGGAGTGTCTAAGAGGTGTAACCAAACCATGTTGACATGGTGAGGCCAATGATGCCTCTTACCGATTTGCCTTTATAATTTTGGGGATATGCTCTCGAAACAGCAACATACACACTAAACAGAGCACCGTCTAAGTCTGTTGAGTTGACATCATATGAGTTATGGAATAGGAAGAGACCCAATTTGTCGCATCTCAATATTTGGTGTTGTGAAACCTTATGTGAAGCGTTTACACCCAAATAAACTCAATGCCAAATCAGACAAATGTTAATTTGTAGGTTATCCCAAAGAAACTATTGGGTATTCCTTCTACCGCCCATCTGATGACAAATTGTTTCTTGCAAGGGATGGATACTTTCTTGAGAAAGAGTTTCTAGCTAAAGACGTGAGTGGGAGGATAGTACAGCTTGATGAGATTGCTGAATCTCCGGTGGAAGTAAGCTGGACTAACAAACTGGAAATTGTTTTGGAAGTTGTCCACACAATTGAACCAGAATTTACTACACCAGTTGTACAAAATCTAGTTAAGCAAGTAACTGAACCGCGTAGGTTAGCAAGAGTTAGCGAACCTGCTAACTTGTTTCACAATGAAATATTCATCTTAGAAAAAGATGAGCCTGCGCACTATAGATAAGCGATGGAGGCGCCCGGTTCAAAAGAATGGCTTAAAGCCATGAAAAACGAAATGGAGCCCATGTACGAGAATCAAAAGTTTGGAACTTGGTAGATCCTCGAGAGGGTGTAAAACACATTCAATATAAATGGATCTTCAAATGAAAAACCGACACGGATGGTAATCCTACTTATCTATAAAGCAAGACTAATTGTGAAAGGATTTTTGCAAATCGAGGGAGTTGATTATGATGATACTTTTTTGCTAGTATCCATGTTAAAGTCTGCGGTTATGATGGCAATTGCTGCATATTTCGGTTACAAGATATGGAAGATAGACATCAAAATGACTTTTCTAAATGGAAATCTTAAAGAGGATGTATACATGATGCAACCAGAAGGTTCTTTAGATCCTAAGGATGCCGGTAAGGTGTGCAAGCTTCAAAGATCACTTTATGGTTTGAAGCAAGTATCGAGGAGTTGGAATCAACATTTTAGTGAAGTGGTTAAAGAGTTTGGCTTCATGAAGAACGATGAAGAAGCTTGTGTATACAAGAAGTTTAGTGGGAGCTCTATAGCATTTCTAATCTTATATGTGGATGACATATTATTGATTGGAATAAAGTGAAGTTTCTTAGCATAATAAGAGATTCATTGAAAAGTATGTTTTCGATGAGAGACTTTGGCAAAGCAACTTATATATTGGGCATTAAGATCGATTGAGATATATCAAGACGTCTAATTGTGCTATGCCAAAGCACGCAAATGGACAAGGTTTTAAAGAGGTTTAAAATAGAGAACACTAAGAAAGGTTTTCTTCCAATGTCACAAGGCACAACACTCAGCAAGAATCATCTCCCAAGACAGTTGATGAGCGTGTGCAAATAAGTGGACTCCCATATGCCTCCACAATTGGTTCTATCATGTATGCTATGATATGTACAAGAACAGATTTTTATTATGTGCTAAGTGTTAGTAGAAGGTTCTAAAGTGATCCAGGATTGGATCACTGGGCAGCTGTTAAAAATATTCTTAAGTACCTCAGAAGGATGAAAGACATTGTTCTTGTCTATGGAGGGGATGAAGAGCTTGTTGTAAGTGGTTACACTGACAATAGCTTCATCACTGATATATATATATATATATATATATATATACATATATATATATATATATACATATATATATATATATATATATATATATATATATATATATATGACTATAAATCTCAACCGGGCTATGTTTTCGCTCATAATGGTGGTGCAGTGGTTTGGAAAAGTTTCAAGCAGAACATTGTTGCAGATTCTACGGCGAAAGAAGAATGTATTGCGACTTCAGAAGGTTTGAAGGAGGCAGTCTGGATCAAGAAGTTTCTTGAAGAGATTGGTGTGGTCCCAAGTTTGTTGAGTCCATGGACCTCTATTGTTATAATAGTGGCGGTGTTACCCAAGCAAAGGAACCAAGGTCCCACATGAAGACCAAGGATGTCGAACGCAGGTATCACATCATCTGACAGCATAGAATGTTTTTGTGAAAGTACTCAAGATTCACAATTGTTTGAATGTGTTAGACCCGATGAAGAAGCCTCTATGATGACCAAAACATGAGTAACATCGAATAGCCATTGGTGTTAGAGAAGATATGTAACTAGATTATTGGCTTTAGGGCAAGTGGGAGTTTGTAGGAAATATGCCCTAGAGGCAATTATATTTGTATTATTTATTTCTACATTTCTAATTAAGAGTTTATATTCTATGCTATACTTGCTTTGATTCTTGAATATGCGATTCAGAGGAAACACACATAGACGTGTAGAATAATAAATAGTAAAATGTGATTCCTAGTCTTGCCCCTAGGACTAGCTCAAGTGTTGTGTGATAATCATGTTTTCTTGATCATATGTATTTAGTTAAGAGTAACGAGGATACCAAAACAACATTGATAGTATGATGTCACAAGAACAATCATATTGAATTGATCCAACTTGATTGTTATACTTTGACATGTAATCGTCACAAGTCCATTGATATAACAAGGAGACGTAACATATACTTTAGTTCATTGTACCATGGGAGTATCGTAGTCACTTCATACTAGACAATAAACTTTGGGGTTTCTCAAACGTCTTCTGTAACACAGTGATCATAACGAAAACTTTCAGGTTGGTCAAAAAGTGTGACAAGGGGCTAGATAGCTGAAGAGTGGGATTTTCTCCTCCGACGATGGAGGGATATTCTTAGGCTCGTTCGTGAACGGCTCACGGGACTTCATCAATGATCTACATCAACTCTTCTTATGGTGCAACTCTAAGTTGGTAGCGATCCAATCTAAACCTCCAATGCATCTTCATAGTGTTCCTAGATTGTGATCATCGGGTGAATTTTTTAGTTTTCTACTATGTTTCCTAGCAGATAGTGGAAGATGGTGTTCTCTCGGGGTTGGCGAGTGTGCGACTTTGCGAGCATGTTGGCGGAGACAGGTTGGCAACTGCATGCCTATGCGAACGAGTGGACACTCGATTCCGGTGGGGTGAACTTGTCTGTTGTGCATGTCGTTCGAGGTCCCCACCTTGGTCTGCTATCCTATGCAAAGATTTTGTTGTACCACAACAGTTTGGAGCAAAAGTTTGGCATGCTCAAAATTCTCCTAGCCTGGATGATCGTCTTGGAGTTTGGTGTCGTTCACTGCTCCATTGCAACCATAAAGTTTATGGCGGGGGTGTGAAACATTGCTGAATTTGGCGGGCGCAACCCCTTGTGTTGCTGTATGCATTGCACGGGCCGGGGCGACAAGTTTGGTCGCATCTTTAGGTAACACACTATGTTCTGCCCTATTTTGGACTAGCCCGATGGAGGCTATGGTTGGGCCTTCCTTTCTAAGAGGCGACTGCTCCTGTTGCCGGTGCAAGTGCAGGTGCTACATCTTCTTACGATAGACTTCTAGCTTTTTGGAGGCGTCGTTGGTATTCGGTACCAGTGTCATGCGCGTTGCCAGTGCGCCTTCGTCGAAAGCGTCATTTTCAACATTGGCGATGTTATCAACCATGTACAAGGAAGTTGCCTCCCAAGGCTAGCAAGGCGTTGGTATCAATTCGAGACGACTTCCATCGCTTTCCTCTTCCTTTTGCTCGTGCTCCTTTGAGGACGTCATGGCAAAAGTCCATGGTGGCAATGTAGTGGGAGGCTGGTGGATTGATGAAGATCGGCTCTGGCTCCTGCATTGTGCTAGATTGCAAAGATCGACCTCATCACATCGTCGGCAATGTATCTACATTTTCGAAGAAGAGAACCTGGACTGCTACATAAGTGTCGATGAAATTAATCTGGCCACCGAGTTTGTGATTAAGTTCTTCGCAACGAAGGTGAAGATCTGGCAAGGAGTGAAGACACCACAACTGATGTTTGGATCCAATCTGGATGTTAGCTCTTAGTAGCACGATCCATGTCTGGTGCTATTGTCGATGTAAAATCCCGTAGACCCCTCGATAGGGTGCCGTGACTAGTCGGAAAGCACAGAGGCGAAACATGATACATACCTAGGTTCAGACCTCTCTTTGGAGGCAAAGCCCTACTCCTACTTGTGTTGTACTGGATTGAAGGGGTGTACAAAGTATAATGATGTTCTCTAGAATCTTAGGTGTATCAAAGGATTGATTGTAAGGTCCCCTAGCTGCTAGTCTGACCTTGACTTATTAAGGATACTAAGGCCTATGGTTACAATAATCCTAGTCGGCTAAGGCGGTTGGAGAGTCCTCCTGGATATTTGGCCTTCTTCCCTTCATCGTCAAGATGCTGGTTCCTTCCTTCTAGATGGCCCACATGCCCGATTGATGGACATGGTCGTGCAATAGGCTAAAGGGGCCTTGGGCTAGCCTGATTGACCGTTACACATATAATCTCAAGAATTTTATAGGGCTACCACGCTTCGCTGGCTCTACTAAGAACGAAATAAACTTGTGAGGGATCAGACTCACCACCCGTTTCAACGAGAACTATCACTACTGCAGGAATGTCTAGCAGTCACGTGTGGGAAAAGCCCAGGAGTGGCGGGCAAGGCTCTCAGGGGCACCCTCCACTGACCTTCCACCACTGCTAATACGCCATCAGTGGCGGCCACCCACCCGCCAGTGGTAGCCCAAGAGTAGTGGCTGGCGATTGTCCGGGCTCGCCACAGTTTTCCGCATTGCCCACCACAGGAATTTCACGCATCAGTGGCAGTCCTTTTGTACCGCCCGCCATAGTGTGTTGTGCTCGCCACTGCTATTGTCGCATGCCGAATTGATTGAATTGTAGCATATTGCACCTCAATCATATCATCACATTGCATTTGATATATAAATGTTGGTTTGAACCATGATCCACATACACGCACCACATTACAATGATGTCAGATTAATGAAAAGTAGTAGTTATAAAGCAAATATAACAAGTGCATTACAATAATTAATAAGCATATATATGTCGTCGCTCATCACATAATTAATGCTTTGACGAGTTGTTTTGGAGTGAAATGTGTGTCGGCGGATGTTCAACGCGTGGACTGTTAGTAGAAGCCGCACATACTACATGAATTAGTACTTGATGGAACGAATGGGGACCAACGGGCCGCTTGCTCTGGAATTGGAGATTTGGCCGCTCGAAGAGCCGACAACAACCTCAGCGGTTATGGCTATGGTGGTTGGACTCATACCCGGCCAGATCCTCAATCTCTCATCCAGGGTTGCCTCCGTAAGGATGCACGTTGCAATGTCACTAAACCGCCTCTCTGCAATCTTCTCAATCGCTGAGAGAGAACACTGGGCCATTGGAATACTTCTAATCCAAGCTAACATCACCTCCCTGAGGTGCTCTGCCCGATACTTCTCCCACTTCCATAGATAGTGCTTCTCCATGTCCGCCTCAGAGACCCCCTCCCACAAATCTTCTGGCGGTCCCATCTGTTATTTTTAGCAGACAATAACATTCAAAATATATACATATGGAAAAGATCACAAGGTTAATATATAAACATATGACATGCGTACATATAAACTAGAGATCACAAGGTAACAAGCATTGTGTCATGACATAGTTTAATGTTTTTTGACGGTTTGCTAGACTAGAAAGGAGCATGTATATCGCCATGTCCATGTTTCATTCTCATCTCTTGTTCTTCTTGACTCTCTGCCCTGCAGTAGAACATCTCCTCATCCCCTACTACATGGCGATTGATGATATTCATGAGAACCCTCTGAAAGCGCTCGTACTCTGTCCAAAAGTAAGCAAGTTTAAATTCCTTTTCATTCTCTTCGGACAATTTCTACAACATTGAATGACTCCTCAACAGTGGTCCTGCACGCACATAGTCATCCATCAAGACCATGGCATAGTAGCCAGCCATGTGCATGGTTTCGCCTTTGGGTTGTTCCCAGCAATAGAAGCTAGTGTTAAATTTGTACTGCGAATGTGGCATGTTCTTACGGTCGGACTTATGACACATCAAAAGAGCAGAATTAATAACTTTCTTCCGGTCGGTCCATGGCTTCTTAGGGTTTCTCCTGGAATCAAAGAAATAAGCTCGTCCATCTCGGGGAACAATTGAACAATGTAAAATTAATGAGATTCACATCGAAGTTTGGAAACATAGCAGAAATAAGCTCGGCCGTCTCGGGGAACAATTGAACAATGTAAAATTAATGAGATTGCCATCAAAATTTGGAAACATAGCAGTGCCGTTTCAAAGTAAGGCCAACAGAAATGAATTGATGTTTCGCCAAAACATTGGCACTCATGTTAATACCTGCAAATATAAGCCAACGATACTACAATGGATCCTAGTTAAAAAATGAAAGAAAAATTCGACATGACCTCTGCTAAAAAGAGGACATAACAAGTACCAGAAATTCGGCGAAACGGAAATGAGTCGACATTTTGCCAAAACATTGTCACTCATGTCAATACCTAAAAAATGTTCCTAATCTACTCATAGTTACCCTAAGCACAAATAACAGTATGACACACTACTCAAATTTAATCCATACTAAATATCTATTTACCCTAAACACAACTTTGACCATACCAGAGAGGTGGCTCGCTTGGCGTCCGAAGGCGGCGCGAGGTATCTGTCAGGGATTTACCCCGCGGTATGAACCGGCCGGGCTTGGCGGTTTACTTGAGACCCAGTTGACACTTGGTGATTCACTAGCGACCCGCCCTGACCAGACGGTTTACAAGAAACATTCCTGAAAATTATGACTCACTGGTAACCCGGCGGGCGGGACAGGCGGATGACAAGGCCCAAGGCCTAGAAGGCCGGTTTCGGTTTAAGAGGAAAGGCGTGAGGAATATTTACCTTACAAGAAGTTAAGACCCGGACTTGTATCCGGTTTGTATTAGAAGATAGACTAGTCCTAATCCTAATAGGACTCCACATGTAACCCGCCCCTTCAACTTATATAAGGAGGGGCAGGGCACCCTAAGAGGGGAGAGAAAAAATAATCGCTAAGGTTAGACTAGAGGAGATCCGGTTCATGCGGCGTCTCCCTGATGAGCATAATGAGATCTAGCCACAAACAACATGTATGGTTGTTACCGAATGATGTTTTCCGGGGCCTGAAGTTGTCTAAATCCTTGTCTTGTGTGATGATCCGCCTCGCGTCTCTCGTCCCAGTCAACCCCTCTCAAGCTACCACATAGATGTGTTGGCCTCACGACAAAGTCCTCACACTAGGACATCTGCCGTGACAATTCCACGACAGTTAGCGCCCATTGTGGGGCTAGACGTACGGTGATGTTGAGTTCTTAGAGGGATCTTTTCTAGGGTTCAAGAAGTTCGCACTTTTCCGGTTAAACTAGAGCCGGCGTGGAAGATTCACATCAACATCAAATTCGCTAGATCCCAAAGGGGGGAGTCTCCGTTTGGTTTAGCAAGAATTCATCGGATCTGATGGGTGCAAATCGCCGATACGTACAAGGTCAACTTCCCGATCGTGTTATCAGATCAGACGAGGGATCGGACACTATTTGGAAATTGATTAGCCTTATGTCTGATTTTTTTAAAAAAGGAGGACGACCTCCGGCCTCTGCATCTGGGAGATGCATCCGGTCACTTTATTGATTATTCTCGAGAACCTTACAAAGTATTAAAAAGATATACCCGAATCCACCATCTTGGCAATATATGCCGCTACTCCTATCCATATGATGAAGGGGTGCTAGCTGGGCCACTACCCAAACCACTCACCTAAGCCTTACATCAAAAGCCGGAAGCCCCAGCCGAGCCACATACCGTGTCTGGGGCACAATCCGGTCAGACGCACTCGTGTGTCGTCGCCGCCATCTTCCACATGTCCGTCTTCAGATCATATTGAGGCTTCTACCTTGTCTGGCCACTCTGCCATCGATGTCACCATAACGCCAGACAGCTACCTCCTCCTGCGCGAGTCCATCTCCGCGCATCGGATGCCGAGCCTCCACAGCGCCATGCCGTCGATCTCCATCGCCATCAATGTGTGATATGAAGTACCGCTCCACCATCCCCCTAGCCGTAACTTGCTCCAAAACGATGCCCCCAGGAGGGAAAGCGATAAAACGCCATCATCGTCTGATCCGGAAGACCCAGATCTAGGGTTTCCCCTGGAGCATCCCGAGCCTGATGACACAGACTGCAAAGACGATGCCTCGACAAGGGAATGACATCTAAGACGCCGTCATCGTCCTCCATGACCGTAGTCGGCGCAATTTTCATCGGCAGTTGCTCCACCAGACATACGCCACCAACGTCGCTGGTCCCTTCAACCAGAGGAAACTCCAAAACGTTGCCCTAAAGAGGGACTACGACGCAAAATCGCTCGATCCCAAGGAGATCTAGGGTTTCCCATGGAGTTGCCCGCGCTGTCAAGGACCAGACAAGGATAGAATCCAGCGGATCTGCCCAGCTGCCGATGAGTCGCACCTGCCACCGTGCCGACGGCAGACCAGCGATCAAGGCCCACACTTGGGCATAGATCCGGCCGCGCCGCCGCGACCCGATCCGGTCACGCCGCCGCCGTCCCTAGCGACTGCGACACACCAGATCGTGAGGCCTCTTGCCGCGGAGGAGCGAAGTCGCCGAGGAGCCGCCACCACCCGCTGTGGCGTCCGGCCCGCCGCCACACTCCGGCCCGGGGGCGCTGGCCCATGCCAGCCCACGCGAGCGAGAGGGCCCGAGTCCCCGCCGCCGCAGGCGACGACCAGGCTTCGCCTGTCCGCGCCCTTGGGCAGCGGCGAGGGAGGAGGAGGAGGAGTGGGGGAGGGCCGGCTGACGGGATCTGGGGGCCTCCCGGCTGCCCACGCGGGGGGCGACTCGAGAGGAGGAGGCTCAAAAAATGACGCCCTACAGCCAGGGTCGAAGAAGCCTTTAGCTAACTCAATTAGTCTTATGTCTGATGAATCACAACAAGGTAGAAGACAAAAAGACCAAAAGCAATCACGTTCCCGATCCGGAAAAGGAAAACTGCCATGACCCGGACTCTAAGTCGTCCTTGCCTCCGCAGCTTCTGCCTCTGCAGTCGGTTTCAGTCGCCGCCGTGGTGTGGCCCACCTGAGTCCGCCCTAGCGGCCACGCCAAGTCACCTCGCCTCCATTGCCGCGCGGGCCGCTGCCCTCGTTCTGAGCCAGCACTGCCTCAGCCACGCCGTCCGAGTCACTTGCAGCCTCTGCCTCCCTGCCCGCTCAAGTTGCCGAGGTGGCCGCTTCACGACCCTGCCGCACTTCGAGTCTCGCCGCTCCTGAACCACCTCTGCAGAGTTGCCTCCCGCCCGAGTCGATGTCGGCCCGGGTTTCGCCGAGAGTCGCCTCCACTGGTTTGGTTCCTGTCAAACCGGCTGCGTCGTCGCCAATGCCGCCCTATCGGTTTCGCCCTCGGACCGCCCAGCCAGCCACTGGTACAAGCTCATTGCTCCTGATCCCGTTGACTGCTGCGCAGCAGCGCCTTTGTATCTACAACCCTCCGCGCCGATGTCTCCTCCGGCACGACCGCGCGTTGACCGGCCGCCCGCCGGCTCGTTTGCTGCGTCCTCTGTGGAGGTGTGCCTCGCCGGCCTTGCACCAAGTCGCCAGACCCATGAATCGCCGCCTCAGCCCTAAATCGCACCGCGGCGCCTCAAGCCGCCCGGCCTCGTGGCCGTCT
This sequence comes from Aegilops bicornis, assembly GCA_021605145.1. Classification (NCBI taxonomy): domain Eukaryota; kingdom Viridiplantae; phylum Streptophyta; class Magnoliopsida; order Poales; family Poaceae; genus Aegilops; species Aegilops bicornis. The sequence goes on from CM038669.1 coordinate 580,784,073, forward strand.
CCGTCGAAGCCGGCCGCGCCACCACGCGCCTCTGTGGCCGCGCCTCTTATCTGAGCCGCCGCGGTTGCCGCTGAAATACGCCTCCATAAACCGCCGCGGCTTCTGCTGAGTCATTAAGCCGGCCCTCCACTCCTCCGCTGTCGTTCCGCGCTGAGTCGCCGGACCGGCCCTCCACTCCTCCGCTGTCGTTCCGCTTTGAGCCGCTGTTTCCAGGCTCCATTACAGACATACTTCAAGGTTCAAACCGCCGTTGTGATCTCTCACCGGCGTTTTCCTTCGCTGTTGAGGCCTCCGTCGTAGCGTGGTTTTTTTTAGCCGCCCCCACCGTCGAGCACTGAGCCGCTGGAGGGTCGACCCACTGTCCCCACTGCGCTAGCCTCTGATAGCTTGCCATGTCTAATTGTCGGCTCGCCGCGACTGAGGCTCTGTTTGTTTCATAAGTCTTAGGACTTTTTTAAGTCCCAACTTATAAGTCATAAGTCTCTACTTGTTTTTTTACAGGGACTTATAAATCCTGAGTCCTTACCTGTTTGTTTACAGGGACTTATAAGTCCCGAGTCCCTACCTGTTCGTTTACAGGGACTTATAAGTCCATGTTGCACCGCAGCAACGAGGCTCAGGAGAGGGCCTGTCCGGCGATTGGAGGCACCGCTGCAACGAATCGAGGCAGAACGAACCGAGATGGGGCGGCGACGGGGCGGCGAACCGAGGCGGGGCGGCGACAGGGCGACGACGGGGCGAGAGGCGGGGCGGCGACGGGGCGAGAGGCGGGGCGGCGGCGGCGATTGGACCGAGAGGCAGGCGGCGTGCGGGGAACGAGCCTGGAGCGACGCGGGGTAGGTCCGGCCCGGGATAAGTCCCAATAAGCTCCTCCCTGAGAGTCTTATTTGATAAGTCCCAAATCACCACAATAAGTCCCAATAAGTCCCTTGTGTTTGGTTTAGGTGGGATTTATAAAGACTTCTTTTAAGTCCCTAAACCAATAAGTCCCTGGAAACAAACACCCTCTGATTCTTTTTGGATGCGTCCCCGCGCGTACGTTGACTGGCCAAAAGGCCCCTGCGGTGGTGCACTTGAAGGCATACTGCAAAGAATTGGTGTTACAAAATGTATTGCTACTAGTACCCAAGCCTCTATTGCAGGCAATGTTTTCGCCATGAGATTGATCCATTTGGATGAAAGTGACCCATGGTGAGTTTTGGATGTGGCGCATGGTATTATTTTGGTATACGGCGGGGTAGAAATGAGTGGTGCATTCACTTATTTCATTCAAATTTTTTCAACGGGTGTGGCCATCGTGTTGGTGTATTTAGCAATTTGGTACTGCATGTGGTGCAGGTTTATGTGGTGTTGTGCCCTGACACGCTTTTCTGCTTGGAAGCTCTTTGTATTTTAATTGGTTATTGGTTTCTACCTCTACCGCTGTTGCCCAATCGGTGGGTCGCTTTCGGGTTTTTGCTGTTGTTGGTCGTTCGTTGTGTCGCTTTCTTTTTGTCATCGGTTTGCATGCCTGCCGCTGCTGCCTGTTGGTCCAGCAACCGCTTGGCTCGAGACTTCTCCCCTTCTCTCGCGAAGACTCCAGCGATCGGCCGCCGCTTGCCGCTCTGCCATCGGCCACCGCTTGCCGCTCGCCGCCCTGCCACCGCCCCAGCGGTCCATCATATCACTATATAAGCAAGCCTCGGTTTCGCCCATGCACATGAGGCTGCAGCTGCATCGGGACGGCTCCGCCGAGCCGATACCATGAGGCGCACCGGGGGAGCTGCCTCCGCCTAGCCGCCCAGAGCATCCTCCCCTCCAGCCGCTCGATCCCCTTGCCATCCCCCAGCTCCAGCCCAACCCCGAGAGCGCTGGCGTCAATCGGCCCCGCCGGCATGGCCATATTCACGCCGCTGCTCCCTTGCATCCTGTGCGCCATCGACCTTTCCTCGAAAATCTACAACATCGATGGCGGGGGCACACCGCCGCTGCCTAAGGTCGACCCCTGCGTGCGCCACCCATACCCTGCGTACAACGGCCGAGGCCTCCGCCGGCCACGGCAGTCCGAGCGCCCCGGCCTGGCTCGCCATGTGTCGTCTCCCCCTACGACCTGAGGGTGTGGTGCGGACGAGGTTGGGATGGCTCCAATGTTCTTCGTAGACGTCCACAGCTCCACGAGACCAACCAGGAGAAGCAGGCATCCATGGAGGGATTGAGCCGAGAGCGCTGCCTTTGTCGCTCTCTGGCTCTCCTGCCAATCTCCGCTATCCGGTGCCGCTGTCTGACCCTCGGCAGGCTCTCTTTCCCTCCTCCGTTATGTACAAAAAAAAAGATTATCCTTTGCCTCTCCGTTCTCTTTTGTACAATTCAGTTAACTCTTATGATGTTAAGAAAGTGAGGAACATATTATGGGGTATTGCTGGTTGGTCGATTGTTTTAATCAGATGCTGGTTTACAAGTCTGCCATATGTATACGAGTATGAGTACGAGACTACGAGCAATGGATGTTAGTGAATTTCAAGGCTATGAGATACTAGAAAATTGAGGAGCTAATTGTAACTGCACCATCCCTTTGAAATCAGAATCACATCTTAACGTGATGCATACCATGACTGATGAAAAAAAAATCGTTGCAGCAGCTGCTGGGTTTGTGGATTTTTTTTCTGAGCGGATTGTGGATCTTATTATAGATTCAGCACTTGGAAGCTAAAGTAACACTACAGAAGTTCTCTACTCTTTTACTCTTTCTAATGCCCTAACATCTGGAGCAGTTTAATTTATTCAGTACACAACTTGTCATCTTCTCCCTATGTAAATCTTCAGCCTAGCCAGTCTATTTTGAAATGAGTTACAGTATCATGGACTTGCATATTTAACCCCACCGGTAACATGTTAGGTTTATGGGATTTTTCTTGCCTTCTGCGAGCAAACTTCAGATGAAAAGCAGGCACAAAATGCATCAGATCAAGTGTTGATGGAGATTGTACTAAAGAGGTAATCTGTTTGAACTTCAAATATACATATTGATGTGGTCTTGATTGTCATGGGCCATATGTTAATTTTCCCCAGTTTTCTGTTTTGATTTCTCTTGCTCAAGGCTCGAGAGCCAAACATGTGACGTTGTTTGCAGATATCGTTTGCATGATCAACTTTCACTGGATAAGGGCATGCTTATAGACGATCTAGATTCAGGTTGTCAAGCAGGAGCACTCAAAGTGCTAAGTAAGTTACTGAAACAATACAATGTGTTTGGCACTTTCTCTAATAAGCACCCTTCTTTTCCAGGTGAAGTTGATGAAGAAATGGAAAGAGAAGACTCATCCATACAGGAAAAAATGGATATGGAGAATAAAAGACTTCAGCAAAAGGAGGTACTATTTTCCTTTCATTATGATTGTAATTGTTATCTGGCTCGACCTGGACACTTTGTTCACATGTACTGAATAATCTTCCATTCTGCCATCCATAGTAAACTCATGTTCAAAGATAACCACACTTTTGCCCATCATAACCTAAATCAGATTTCCATCTCCTCAATGTGTAGGGTGGTTCATGCCCAGCTTCTGCTCAAGGTGCAGCAATAGATGCAGCTGCATCAACAGCGGCAATTTGTGGTCATTCATTCGCAGTTCATCTTCTAGACCAAGCCCCGGACGTCACTCAACTTACTTATAGTCTATACAAGGCCTTCCGTGCGGTCACCGCCGCTGAGCGTCTCCATATAGCAAATTTATATGGCCAACCACCTTTGGTGTGGTCGCCACGGCTGAGCCCTTATATGTTGCAGATCTTATATGGCCAAGTTTGGTTCTGGTTTGAGAGAAAAGAAGTGCTCTTAATTAAGGTAATGGTGTCTTCCAAGAAGGGAACGGGCAAGTGCATAAGCTAGGTAGAGACACATTAATAACAGTAGGAATCAAAAAGATCCATTGGAATATAATCCACAAGCTGGTGCCCTGGTGAAGAAATTAGTGTAAGTTAAGGAGATACAGTAGACGTTGACCATTAAGGGCTTAAGGCCAACTGTAGGACATCAGATTTGGCAGTGGATCAACACTGATTTGCTTCTTGGTGTTTGTTTTTCACTGTTGGCTGTTCACAAACGCAAGATCGTACTTCATACAGAAGCTCTTCTATAATATGTAGGCTTACCTGATTCTCTGATTCAGATGAAGCTTTTTTAGAATATGCAGGCTTAGCTGATTCAGAGCGAAATGAGATGTCAGGTGCACCTTATAATAAGCCTACTTTAATCCCGCGAACCTTTTATCCGTTTCTTGGACCTCCATGCTAAACCTGTTACTGACGTACCATTGTGAACGTTTTCTCAGTTTCTTGGATGTTCATGCTAAGCCTGTGCTACTGACGTAGCATTGTACTACTGATGTAGAATTGTAATCAGTGATCTAAAGTGTGATCCTTAATCCATCTGGTTATTCCTGATACAATGGTAAAACCTATTAGCTCACATTTCATATTTTGTAGCTTTATATTTTTACATAGAAACGTACACTATAAAAACCTCTACAAACTTGAATATGACAAACAGGTCGGTGTGGGCGAAGCAAAATTGTTGTAAGCCTCAGATTGCACACATACCATTTTTGTCTTAAATCCAAATTAGTCAAAGAAGAAAATAAAATGGCAACCCAGCATTACTATCATGCAACACATTCCGTCATATGACTCATCAACGGGGCGCGGCGTGCCGCCGCGCGGGCATGGCTAGTGTCATATTAGCAAGCACAAAATTGTAAGAACCACATAGGAAGGTCATCATTTCTATTCATGTAGTTATTCATATATTTTTATTGCGCATGATGATAACATTAATAGAGTTTTCAGAAATGTAACAATGCTAAATAACATATATTCTAGAGTCAAAATGAACTCCAAAAGATGTCGTCTAATGTCTATAGTGCACTATATGCACTTACTTATACTTCTTAAGAATTGAAGGTTTATCTTTGCTTTCGCTAATTTTCTTTTTCTCAAGGTTCCTCTTTACTTGAGCCATACTTCTTTGTGCTTGGCATGTTCCATTTTCAGAGGCGTTGAAAAAAACACCATTTGTTATGGGTTGAAGTTACTGAGGACTAAAATTGTGCAATTTTCTCGAGTTGGTGCGTCGGCAACTGTTGAACAAAGGTGGCAGAAGACCTAGTACTACTTATACGAGGAGACCAAAAGCTACTGCTATTTGTTCATCACATGAAGACAAAGAAAAAGAAAGGAGAAGAGGAGGGTCACCCCACGTGAAGCATCAGACTATATAATAGCCTTTGATGTGTATAGACAAACAAGCATGGTGCTACTCGCCAGTTGCATAGCCAATAAAAAACCAGGTGATATCCATCCAATTTTATTTTATTAAATATAATTTGATTTTCATCAAAGAACAATTACTCCGCTATGTGGTATTTTTTCGCAGGACCATTATTCATTACAAAGGTGTGGCAAACCGGCATTATGCGCCAGCATTATTTTTTCACTAGCGCTCGTCTATGCCCTGCTGCTCGACGGGTGCATGTGTAAATCACCGCCCCGCTACATCAATATGACGCGGTTGACTCGCCCGTTCGCGCGGCTTACCACGCCTACGATTGATTCGCCCGTCTGCACCGGCTTACAATGCCGCGGCCGGTTCATCCGTCTGACCTGAGCTGCCTCTGATGCTGCGGCCGACTCATCTGTCCGAGCTGCTTTTGATGCTGCGGTCGTCTTTTTCGTCCGTCTCTCGCGGCCTGGTCTAGATCAACACACTGGGCCGCACCTGTCTGGATGAGCTGTTTATTGAGTATGAGCAAGTCACTGCTTTGGAAGCCCTTTTTTTCTTCCGACAAATTGGAGGCAAATTATCATATATTATCAGCCGTCGTCTGCACCGGATGGTTCGATGGGCATGCGCACAAGTTGCCGCCAGTACAGTTTGATTAACTTCAAACAGCCAGTTGGGAGGAACCATTGGCCGAGTTGCTGACACGGCTCATACAGGATCATTTATAACCCGCCGCAGTCACCTCAACCTTCTATGGATTCACATCGTGCTATCAACACCAATGATATATAATTTATGCCTGTTTATATCACGGTCAAATATGGAGTCTCAAGCCAACTCTCGAGTCACCTTTGAGACCCGGGGGCTATGATGACACGACTTAGCAAATCTTGCCAGTTTCAGCAAATTTAAGAACCCCGGGACGATGGAGGGAAAGATAACCCGGTCCCGGAGGCTACTTTTATATTGATGAAAATCTAAAGGCCGTCAGAAAATTTCCGGCTTAGAAAGTATATGACAGTTACAAAAACCCGGCTCAATGAAGAAGTTTTGGGTCATCAGAACGGATTCTGGTTTAAAATCCGGCTCAAGAGAAGTCAGTCTCACTAAAGCTCTCAAATATCCGGTTTACAATCCGGTTCAAGGGAAATCTGTCTCCCACAAAGCTCTGAAGCTCTCAAATCTGGTTTAAGAATGTCCGGTTCAAAATGGAATTAACTTCTCGCAAGTTCGAGTTTAAAGGCCGTCAGAAAATTTCCGGCTGAAAATGAAGATTCTGGTTTAAAATCCGGTTCAAGGGAAAGATGTCTCCCACAAAGCTTTGAAGCTCTCAATATCCGGTTTAACATCCGGTTCAAGAAGAAATATATCTCGCAAAGTTCAAGTTCGAGAGTTTGTTGCAAAGCACAACTTAAACATAGGCGCCCACTGAGCACAGCTCAAAATATTGCTCGGGGGCTCTTTGCGTCTACAAGAACAAAGAGTCTATAACCTTGTAATAGGCTATAAAAGCCAGGCTTGGAAGCCAGGTGTATTCACCTAAAACCCCGGGTTATCCTGCCTTTTTAAGTAAGTCACTCCGCCCAGGTAATCCTGGTAAGACCCGTCGAACGTTTGACAAGTCAATCTTATAAAGACCCTGAACTTGTCATAGTTAAAATGACGATTGGTTAATGTGAGGTCCATCTTATAAGGCTTTGTAAAATGGTTTAACTCAGTGGCCTGGCAGCCCATGGAAAGCCTCGAATTCTTGCATGTTTTTTCTTTTGAAGTCTTTCTTTTGGCGGTTTATTTCGATGAGGTTTATGTTAATCCGGGGTTTATTGACCCCGTCTGGCTTTTGACTATAAGTCGCCAGTACAAATTTAAAAGATAACCGGTGTTTATTGACCCGGCTTGGCTTTCGACTATAAGTCGTCAGCGCACGATCAGCTACAACCCGATGTTTATTAGCCCGGCTCAGCTTTGGACTATAAGTCGCCAGTATGATGATAAATTATCTGGTGTTTATTAACTCGGTCTGGCTTTGGACTATAAGTCGCCAGGATATATTTGTATTGCGCCATTGGAATCACGCGCTTATAAATCATTGGATATATTATTCAAATCTTTAAATAGCCAACATGGCTGGATTTTATTATGGTTATGAATAACCAATATTATGATTGAGGTTTTCGAAATTGCTTTAGCGCAATGGCTATTATCAATGGAAATGATTTATTCCACAATGGAGGAGGTAGTCCCGAGTCGCTGCAGGCTTACGACCTAGCACTTGGGGGTTACATTGTTCAAGTTAAGATTACATTAAATATGCAAGTCTCATGTCGCTGCAAGCATGCACCATGATACTTGGGGGCTAATGCAAAGTCATTTCTTGCTCATCTTATTGAAGACCCGACTCATCACATCATAATGAGCCCGCCCTTGGGGGCTACCAATTGCTCCTGTCAACAATTCAAGATACACAAGTTAAATCCATTATATTGAAGGGTCCATTGCTTAGTTGATAAAGCACAAAGCTCTTAACCTTGTGGACGTGGGTTCAAGCCCTATGATGGAGGCTACGTTATAAGATGTTATTTTCATTAAAGTACATATCAAGTCCCTGCTCATTATTGAATAATGACCCGGCCCTCGGGGGCTACACATCACTGCTCAAATCTACATGATTATATTTACAAAGTCCCTGCTCATTATTGCATAATGAACCGGCCCTTGGGAGCTACGCTGGTTGAAGTTTTTATGAGCATAAGGCAATTTCAAGTCCCAGGTTGCTGCAAGCATGACAACCCGACACTTGGGGGCTACATATATGGAGTATTCAGTTTTTACTAGTGACTGAGATGAACAACATGGATTTCTTCAAAGTGGCAGTAATTATATGAAAACAAGACTCAAATCATCACTTTGTTCTGTTCAAGACTTGGGGGCTAAAGGTAATATGGATATAAGGGAGAAATATCTTCCGATTTTCAGTTTTGAGCAAACCAGATTGACCCGGCATCACCAATCATTATGACCCGGTGTCTGCAACAATCATAACCCGGCGTCATCAATAATCATGAACCGGCGTTGGCAACAATCATGAACCGGCGTTGGAAACAATCATGACCCGGAATTATCAGTTTTTATAACCCGGCGATTTTGGAAATCATAGATCGGCAAGTTCTATATTTTCAAGCCGGCTGAATATCAGTTGAATATTTGAAGACCAATATTTTTGTCAAGTCAGAGCATTGAAGGCCGAGTCAAATGGATTCTTTATTTACAACATTTTTCCTACAAGCAAATTGATTATGAAGCTGGTCTACTGACCCGGATTTTCTAGAAGGAGGAAATGACAAGGATTTAAGGATGATCAGGTGCCGGTTTACAAGAATTTTTAACCCAAAGTACAACTTGTTAAAGTTGTTCTTGTGTTTGTTTTTTCAGGATTAGTTTAACATGGATAAATTCAAATTAAACTGGGGGCTAATGTCGGGGATATACCCCGCGGTATGAACCAGCCGTAGCGTTGACCCGGCCGGGCTTGGCGGTTTACTTGAGACCCGGTTGACACTTGGCGATTCACTAGCGACCCAACCTGACCAGACGGTTTACAAGCAACCCGCCTAAACATTATGACTCACTGGTAACCCGGCGGGCGGGATAGACAGAGGACAAGGCCCAAGGCCCAGAAGGCCGGTTTATGTTAATGGTGTGCCGGTTTAAGAGGAAAGGCATGAGGAATATTTACCTTACAAGAAGTTAAGACCCGGACTTGTATCCGGTTTGTATTAGAAGGTAGACTAGTCCTAATCTTAATAGGACCCTACATGTAACCTGCCCCTTCAACTTATCTAAGGAGGGGCAAGGCACCCCAAGAGGGGAGAGGAAAAATAATCGCTAAGGTTAGACAAAACTTGAGGAGAGCCAGTTTATGCGGTTTCTTCCTGATGAGCATAATGAGATCTAGCCACAAACAACATGTAGGGTTGTTACCGGATGATGTTTCCAGGGGCCCGAAGCTGTCTAAATCCTTGTCTTTTGTGATGATCTGCCTCGCGTCTCTCGTCCCGATCAACCCCTCTCAAGCTACTACATAGATGTGTTGACCTCACGACTAAGTCCTTACACTAGGACATCTGCTGTGACAATTCCACGACAGTATCCGATGTTGGCGGAGGAGGGCACAATGGTCGGAGGGTAGCCATCGCGGAGGAGCTTCGGGGTGGCGGCGGCAGCGAGATGCCTCCAGTGTTGGAGAAGGAGTCCATGCTGTGGCGGCGAGGAAGGCTGCAACACAGCATCGACGAAGGGGCCGACAACAACGAGGGGTGTGGTGGCGACGGCGAGGAGGAGTGGCGGCAATGAGGGGCGCAGCAACGGCGAGGAGGAGAGGCAGCAACGAGGGGCGCGACGCTGAGTCGGGCGAGATTTGAGGGGAAAGGCGCGGGGGGCGGGGGCGGGGGCGGGGGCGGGGGAAATGCCAAATTTTGGAACCATTTTTCAGGTGGGGAAAATTAAACTACAACCAGCGTCGTGGGTCTACGTGTGACGGGCACGGCAGGGCGCCCGCTACACATAAGTGGACAACACTGGCGGGCGGGCGACTGGACGACCACTACTACAAGTGTATAATATGTACTTCCTTCGTGCCTGGTAAGAGTGCTTACCACAAATAGCTGTGGCAAGCAATAGTCACACTCGCCACTGATGTACAAATAAGCAGTGGCGGGCCTTTGTTACTGCTCACCACAATTAGGTTGCATTACGCGGCCATCTCTGTAACGGTCTATCAGTGGCGGGCACGTATTCCTTCCTGCCACTGCTCTATTACTAGCAGTGGCAGGTAAGCTTTGGTACCCGTCACCGTTAAGTTTCCAAATTAGCTGTGGCGGGTGACACGATTCGCCCATCATAAATTTTTGTTCATCTATAAGCCATTTCCTATAGTGTATGGTTTTCTTAGGCGACGATCGATGACAAGATGACCAAGCAATAAGATGCAACCGGGTAATGGGCATGTTTAGGATCTTGCCTCGGCAACTATTTTTCTTGTGTTCTAGAATGTCTGTATGATTGTTATGGTGGGTTTACCTAGACTTTCGTAGGTGTAGGATCTCTAGATTAATATTCGGGGTTTAAATATTGAATTTGGTGCAGAATTGCTTGGCTCACACCCCCGGGGGGGGGGGGGCAAATTTATATCCATTGGTTTTTTGTAAATACAAAATTCCAACCACGTGCCAAGCTTGAGACTTATAAAAACTAGATCTCAAAATATATAAATATCATTTTAACCATGTTTGGAATTTAAACATCATTATTCAAATTATATGTTGATCAAAACATGATATTTAAATTCTCCTGGTCTTTCGGGCCAGGGCCTCGACAAAGGCATAATATTAGCCTAATTCTTGGCAAGGTTTTAAATTAAAAAACAAAGAAATTTTGGATGACATGTGCAAAAATTCTTTAAAAAAATTTACTACCTTTCAATTAATTCTAAAATAATTTAAATTTATTCTTAAGTTTGTTTGAATCTGGCTGAAAATTCCGGGGTTACAAGTATTTCAGACCACATCGAAATTGCACGGATCTTCACGCAAGATCAAACGAATATAGCATCGACTGAGACTTAGCAAAATTGATTCGGGATAGCACGTGGTGCCGGTATAAATATACGGATTGAAGGGCGAATAAGCCACGGCGAACGAGCCGGGCATGTCGAGTGCGGGTATGGGCGCGCACTGGGCTTGCTGGACACGTCGGGTCCGAGGACTAGGGCATGCATGTGTGCGTGCGTTGGGTGCACGGGCGTGTCCATGCACCAGGGTGTGTGTGTGTGTGCATCTGATGGCGAGCCGTAGGTGGCCTGGTCAGGCGCGAGCCGTTGGAGTTGGCCGTGTGACGCGGGCTTCGGGCGCAGCGTGGGCGCGGTCAGTGCGTGGAGAGCGCGGGTAGGATCAGGGGCGAGTGGAGGCGTGGGTGCGTGCCCGGTGCGTTGGCTCGGGGTATAAAGCCACCTGATGGCGTTGTAACAGGGTGACACTGTCGAGTTCGTGCTCGAGCAAGAAAAGGGGGCGTTCGTGCGCCGGGAAAACCTCTGTGTCCGCCGTTTCTCTGAACTTCTTCTCCTCCTCTCCGGTGAGCTAGCCACGGCATCAGTGAGCGAGCAGAGTGAGAGAGAGAGAGGCGAGCTAGGGCGAGAGAGTGGAGGTTCCAACAATTGGCATCAGAGCCACGTGGAGGAGGGAGCTCGCCGGCGATGTCCATTGTGCCGTGCGCCGGCGGATCGGGCGGCATGGTGGCGCATGCAGCGCCGGTGCTCACGGGGGAGAACTACACCACCTGGGCCATCAAGGTGGAGGCCGAACTGGACGCCGCCGGGCTGTGGGAGGCGGTGGTGCCGCCGGAGGACGCTGCGTCGGCGGTGATCGCCAAGAAAGATAAGCCGGCGCGGGCTTACCTGCTCCGGGCGCTCGCCTTGATTTGCTGCTGCAGGTGGCCGCAAAGAAGACCGCGGCGGAGATATGGAGCAGCTTGAAGGCCCGGTTCGTCGGGGCTGATCGCGTGCGGGCGGCGCGGCTGGGCACGTTGCGCGGGGAGTGGGAGCTCCTACGCATGGCGAGCGACGAGTCGCTGGACGCGTTCGCGGGGAAGATCAGTGGCATGGCTGCGCACTATGTTACGCTGGGAGCAACCCTCGACGACGCGGCGATGGTGAAGAAGCTCCTGGATTGCGTCCCGGATCGCCTGTACGCGGCGGTCGCCGGGATGGAGCAGTTCTGCAACTTGTCGGAGCTGCTCTTCGAGGACGCGCTCGGGCGCCTGAAGGCGTTTGACGAGTGGCTGCGTCGGCGAGGACAGGCAGGCGGCGAGGGTGCGGATGGGCAGCTGCTTTACACCGCGGGATAGTGGCGTGCGCGCGAGCGGCGTCGGGGCGGTGCACGCGGAGAGGACGACGACGACGGCGCGCCGAGCACAGCATCAGGCGGCGTGGACAATCGCCGCGGGAAGTGCTACAAGTGCGGTGTCAGAGGGCACTTCAAGAGGGAGTGTCCCCTGATGCGGAAGGAGACGGTCGCCGGGCGTGCGCTGTTGGTGGACGACGGCGTCGAAGACGCCGGACTGCTCTGAGCTGCGGCTTAGGGCGTGAATGAAGGGCGAATAAGCCACGGCGAACGAGCCGGGCATGTCGAGTGCGGGTATGGGCGCGCACTGGGCTTGCTGGGCGCGTCGGGTCCGAGGACTACAGCGTGCGTGTGTGCGTGCGTTGGGTGCACGGGCGTGTCCGTGCACCAGTGTGTGTGTGTGTGCGTGTGTCTGTTGGCGAGCCGTAGGTGACCTGGTCAGGCGCGAGCCATTGGAGCTGGCTGTGTGACGCCGGCGTCGGGCGCAGCGTGGGCGCGGTTAGTGTGCGTAGAGCGCGGGTAGGATCAGGGGCGAGTGAAGGCGTGGGTGCGTGCCCGGTGCGCTGGCTTAGAGTATAAAGCCACCTGATGGCGTTGTAACAGGGTGACACGGTCGAGTGCGTACTCGAGGAAGAAAAGGGGGCGTTCGTGCGCCGGAAAAACCTCTGTGTCCACCGTTTCTTTAAACTTCTTCTTCTCCTCTCCGGTAAGCTAGCCACGGCATCAGTGAGCGAGCAGAGGGAGAGAGAGGCGAGCTAGGGCGAGAGAGTGGAGGTTCCAACACGGATCAGGATATTTCCATGTCTCCAAACTACCACTAGGTGGTGGCATTCATTTGTTGCACGTATCCTTTGTTGATTAGAACTTGGCACCGCAGTTTGCTCCGTGATGGCTAATTAGTAAGTTAGTGAATTCATCTAATGATGTGCTTCCGTCCGGCTGTCCGTCCGCCTCCATTATACGCACGGTGGCCGCCGGTGTACCTGCCACGGCAAAGATTCCGGAGAGTGCAGACAAGGAACAACTCATAAAACCATGCGAATTTTACCTGCTGCTCCGGAGGACAGCCCACCACATGCAGGCGTGGGGACACTCCGGCGCTATATATTTCCCCGGCGCCAGTCCATCAGCAGCAGCAGCAGCTCAAGCTTTCCCTGATTGATCAGCCACCTAACTGCCATCGTCGTTTCTTGCATAGCCAAGCAAGAAGAAGCTTCTTGGCCGAGAATATGGCGTCCAGGGCTGCGACGATGGTGGCGCTGCTGCTCGCGGCGGTGGCGGCGACGTGCGCGCGGGCGCAGTTGCACGACAAGTTCTACAGCGAGTCGTGCCCCAGCGTGGAGGACGTCGTGAGGAAGGAGATGGTGAGGGCGCTCTCCCTGGCGCCCAGCCTCGCCGGGCCGCTCCTCCGGATGCACTTCCACGACTGCTTCGTCAGGGTAAGCTACATTTGCATGCATGTTGTCTGTCTCTGTCCTGCCGTGTTGCGTGTTCTGTCCTGACCAGTGACCGCCATGAATGCAGGGGTGCGACGGCTCGGTTCTGCTGGACTCGGCCAACAAGACGGCGGAGAAGGACGCGCAGCCGAACCAGACGCTGCGAGGCTTCGGCTTTGTCGAGAGGGTGAAGGCCGCGGTGGAGAAGGCCTGCCCCGACACCGTCTCCTGCGCCGACATCCTCGCCCTCATTGCCAGGGACGCAGTATGGCTGGTGAGTAGAGTACTAGGCCATTCTCTTCTGCAAATGACACGGTACGTGTGGAAGCCAAACTCTAATGCTGCTCGATCATGGTTTCTCCAGAGCAAGGGTCCATTCTGGACAGTTCCTCTCGGCCGGCGAGATGGCAGCGTGTCCATTTCGAACGAGACCGATGCTCTGCCACCCCCGACCTCCAACTTCACCGTGCTCATCCAGCTCTTCGCCGCCGTGAACCTCGACGCCAAGGACCTCGTCGTCCTGTCCGCCGGGCACACGATCGGGACGTCGCACTGCTTCTCCTTCTCCGACCGGCTCTACAACTTCACCGGCATGGAGAACCCCAGCGACATCGACCCCACGCTGGAGCCGCAGTACATGATGCGGCTAAAGAGCAAGTGTGCCAGCCTCAACGACAACACCACCCTCGTGGAGATGGACCCCGGCAGCTTCAAGACCTTCGACACCGACTACTTCAAGCTGGTGAGCAAGCGCAGGGGCCTCTTCCACTCCGACGGCGCCCTGCTCACCGACCCCTTCACCCGCGCCTACGTCCAGCGCCATGCCACCGGGCGCCTTCAAGGACGAGTTCTTCGCCGACTTCGCCGCCTCCATGATCAAGATGGGCAACGCCAACCCGCTCACCGGAAGCCAGGGTGAGATCAGGAAGAAGTGCAGCGTGGTCAACCATTAAACTACCGACGAAGTACAAGGCTGTTTTGATTTGTGACCATCTTTTTCCCCTGTAAATTACTGTAAGATTGTCATAGCTCCTTTCTCTCCCAAATTTTTTCTTTCGTTAATTTGTTATTTCGTTACGACCATGTTACTTCCTTGTACACACGACGAACAATTCAATATTGCCTCATCCGACGTGCCGTCCGTTGTCACGTTGAGATTCATTTCACGCTTACTAGTTTTGTCTATTGTTTTGTTTTATTTATTACTCATAATGTTGTGTTCTGTTCTTTGTTTCATCTCAGAGCATATCATAATGTTTCACATGTGCTAGCTTTTTTTTAGGGGTACATGTGCTAGGAAAAGGAAGAGTTATAGTCAGAATATTGTTATTTAGTTACTTTTTGGGCCGTTTTGATAGCAGCCATCAACCGTCTTTCCAACTTTTCAGCATTGAATCAGGGCGTTGGCGTATGTATTGCCTCTTCTTCTTAGGGAGTGTATCCTTATGTTTTATTGTGTATCTGTGAACACCAAGTCCCAGGTAGAAATTTTCACATATCCCAAGATTTTAGTTACGCCTGCGCTTTCTCCAACCTTGCCTCTCAGTAAAAATTTATCTCAGCTCTTGTTGAGGCCAGTAAGAGGTTCTCTATCATCAAATCTTGTGTCTGCAGTTTTTCCTCTCAATGAAATTCTCGTGTCAGGCGGCCTTGGCGCCGGGGTATGCGGATCTCCCGCCGGCGGCTGACCTTGGCGCCGGGGTGGTCTGCAACGGCGGCGGTGGGTTCTGGCTCGCGATTTACATGTCTGCGGACGGATGAGTGCCGGGATGAGAGGCCGTCGGGCGAGCAATCTACGGATTTGCGCCGGCGAAAATCGGACGACGAGATTGCCGCAGAATTCTGGGCAGATATTGGGTTCCCTACTCCTGCTTCTAGGGTCTGGGAGAGACCTTCTTCGAGGCAGATACCAGCTTCGGTAAGTGCGGCTCAAATGGATGGGGAGAAGTCCTTGGCTTTGCCGGCGTCCCCATCCAGGGTGGTGTCACAGACCGGTCGGGATACGGCTAGGGCGGCGGCTTCATCTAGGGTTCTTGTTAGACCCTGGATCGGACCCATTCCGCCTCCAAGGATTTCTCCGTCTCTTTCAATGGGCGACGTCCTCAAGAAGGCCGGCCTCGGCACGGCGGCGGCGTCGTCACCAGCCAGGGTCCCGACGCCTTCTGCACCGGTTCTCAGATCGTCTGATCGGTCTCCGACGATGGGCCCCCAACCCAATCCAGGTTTGTCAGATCCCTCTCGTCCATTACGCATGGTTAATCTCAACCGTTGGTTGTCTCATATGTGGAACAGGACTAGCCATCGGAGAAACCCTATTTCCACTCGGTCCTTTGCGTCCGTCCTGTGCGCCGCCGTGATGTCCCGCGAGGTGCCGCCCGGCCCGGGCTTGCCTCGTTCTGCCGCCGCCGCCCCGCAGCCTGTGGAAGCTTCGTCGTCGGGAGGTGCACCAGGCTTCGCGCCGGGTGTATTCTCTCCAGTCCTACCGACACCGCAGCTGGCTAACTCCAACATCACACCGACTACTTCTCTGCAACCTTCAGCGCATGCGCCGATGCAACCGCAGCAGCAGCTCTATCAGGTCAATATGCCGCAGCAGTTTTACCAGCAACAGCCGTTCTACCATGCTTCGGTTGGGTATGTGCAGAACCAGCAGCCGATGTATGCATATCATCCGGCTGGGCCTCTACCGCAGCAGAATCAAGGTCCCCCTCCTGCTGCTCCACAGATCGCTTTTAACGCCGGACTGACGAATGCGGTGGCCGGTGGGCAGGATGGGTTTGTGCGCCCTCGGAAGCCAAAAGGAGGCAAGGGCGGACGACCAAAATTTCGTCCAGGTTTAGTTGCTCCCAATGTTACAACTGCTGCGACAGTCTCTCATGGTTCTCAGGGAACGCAGCCTCTCGTTCCACTGCCTCTTGCGACAGCAGCCCAACCGGTCTTGGCACAGGTTCAGCAGCTTGTTCAGGCGCAACCTACACAGGCGCAACCTACATCGATTCTCGGTGTGACCACGGGGGCCAAAAAATTGTGGTGCACCAAGTGCCAGTCTGCGGATCACCTTGCTGAAGATTGCGAGACGCAGCAATTCTGCTTCATTTGTAACAAGTCCAACCATCCGATGACTCTGCGTCGCTGCCCGGCTCTTAAGATGCCAAAGCCGGCGGCGATGCTCTGCGGCTATGGTACAGAGAACATGGCCTTCTTTCAGATGCCGGATAATATTTGCAGAGCAGATCTTGCGCCACAAACTTCACCAACGGCCCTCGTCACGATCTCGGGAGGTTCTATAACTGCTGGCATTGTGGAGGCAGAGGTGGCTAAGATCGCACAATACCAGCACCAGTGGACATGGGAGGCTATTCCGCATGGCCAGAATGCTTTCCTCATGTCTTTTCCCAGTGAAGAGGTGCTTCTGAGGGTAACTGGGTTTACGGTCTTTATAAAATCGCATAATGTTACATTGGAGTTCAAGGCATGGCAGTCAGAGGACATTCCGTTTCGCTTTGAGCTCATTCCAGTTTGGGTGCATGTTCATGGAGTTCCACATGCACTACGACATTTCTTGGGTCTTTGGGCTGTTGGTTCTGTTATTGGTTCCACCTTGGATGTCGACCTTCTTTGCTTACGCCGCCGGGGTATAGTTCGGATACAGGTGGGTGTGCTTAACCTTGATGCCTTTAAGAGGAGCACTATCAACTCGCTTTCGTCGGATGTGGTGGTTCAGAAGAAGGGATATGAGTTCCGTTATACATTGGAAGAAGATGACTTCCGTGTAGATGATGACTTTGTACCGCGTGTTTGGGAGCATGACGATGATTTTGAGGGTGATAAGGGTCATGATAGAGATGATAGGACCAGGGCTGATGACATGAGCAAGAGGCCGAAAGCGTCCTCGACGTCCATGCACTCGGCGGCTACCTCAACTTTGGGTGGTGCCGTTCCGATGCAGACTACGTCCGTTATCACCGCTTATCCTGATGCTCTTCCTGGGCCGGCTGCGGGGGAGAATACGATTGCCGTCACGCCTCTGAATCCTTCCAGGGAAGCTATCTCGCCGCCTCATATGTCTGTGTCGCACCCTTTGTCAACTGATACACCGGCTGCACCGGAGGAGCAGCTTCGGGATGACAGCCTTTCAGCGCCTCAGGAGATTGGAACACCAAGAGTGGATGTGGATGACCAGGTGACGACTCCGACCTCGGCTTCGCAGCGACCTACTTGTCGTCGGGGGGTCATTTTCTCCCCGGCGGTGAGAGCGGACCATGACCTCGCGCTGGCGGAGCTCCGGGCGCTGTCCTCTACGCCTTCCTCGCCGGGCGGGGGGGAGACCCCTTTGGCGATCGAGGTGGAGGGGGGTAGGTCGCCGCCCGCCAGGGCCACCTCACCTTCGCCGGAGCCCTCTACTACACCATTCAGGGCCTCCGGGACACTGGTTCAATCCGAGTCGACGACGGCTAACCTCAGACGTAGCGGGCGTCACCATGTTGACTCCGATGGGGCTTCCGCTACGGACGAGGACTCCATGCGGAAGGCCATGCGTAGAACGGCCTCGCGGAATCTCGACTTTGATGGTACGTCCTCTTCCAAATCCTTCCTCTCTTTTGACAATGCCAAAGTATCTTCAAATATTACTAGTCTTGGTATTTCACTAGGTAAAAATATATCAGCCGTTGACTTGTCTGTTAAGGCTCTTAAGCAAGTGGAGTTCGACCGGCTTACGGTTGCTCCTAAATCGCGTACTCTTGTGGATCCCTTTGCATCAGATGAGGAAGACGAGGAGTCGGATGCCAATCATGAAGGCAGACTTCTCTCTCATCTGGTCAAAGATGCAACTGAGGTAGACTTAGAAGATACCATGCGCGAGACTATGCTATGTCAGCTTGTCGCGTCGGTGCACGTAAGAACAAGTCTAGTTCAGGTAAAAAGAAGGGACGCTCAAATAAAAAAGCAAAAGTCTCCAAATGCAAAAAAGGTTCATCATGAAAGGGATGTTTTGGAATAGCAGAGGTCTTGGTGACTTGGCTAAACATAAACATATTTCTGATTGTGTCAGGGATTATGCTCTTGACTTTGTGGCAATCTCTGAGTGTGGTAGGCGTGACTTTCCTACACGTGATCTAGACCATTTTTCATGTGGCAAAGATTATGAATGGCATATTTTACCGCCTTCAGGGAGGTCCGGGGGTATCCTGTTAGGTATACACTCCACCTACTTGGAACTTCTTTCCTCGTCGAAGGGGGAGTACCACATTAAATTCAACCTTCGAAACAAAGCCGATAACTTCATCTGGAGTTTGGTTGCCGTTTATGGTGCCGCTCAAGATGAGTTCAAATCGGCTTTTCTCAAAGAAATTGTCAACACCTGTCGAGAAAATCCACACCCAATGCTACTTGGGGGGGATTTCAATATTCTTCGATATCACCAAGAGAAAAACAATGACAGATTCGACACTAGATGGCCATTTCTTTTTAACGTTGTTATTGATAGCCTCGACTTGCGGGAACTTTCTATGTCGGGGCGCCAATACACCTGGGCCAATAACAGATCTATACCAACTTTTGAAAAACTTGACCGGGTGCTAGTTACCACGGACTGGGAATTTAAATACCCCCTAGCCTCGGTACGAGCACTGGAGAGAATTGAGGCTTTATCGGATCATGCCCCATTGCTTACTGATTTTGGTCAAGCCGCTGCTAGTACGAATCGCCAACAGTTCAAATTTGAACTGGGATGGCTTACTAGAGAGGGTTTTCATGAGTTGGTTGAAAAGGTGTGGCAGCGTCAACCTCGTGGCGACACACCAATTCAACGTTGGAACAATCGCATCCGTGCGTTGCGCCAATTCCTTCGTGGTTGGGCCAAACACACCGCAGGGATGTATAAGCAAGAGAAGTTGCGGCTCTCTACCTTAATTGACTCCTTAGATAAAATCATGGAGGTGAGGCTGCTTTCTGCCATGGAGATTGAGCATAAGAGTCAGCTCAATGAGCAGCTAGCCCGTCTGTTACGTGAGGAGGAAATTAAATGGTACCAAAGGTGTAAGACTGATTCGCTGATACTTGGGGACGATAATACAAAATACTTTCAAATGTTAGCCAATGGCAGACATAGAAAGAAACGTATCTTCGCTCTAGATCAGGAGGAGGGTCGGATTGAGGGGGATGCTCATCTAAAGAAATTCATTACTAAGTATTATAAAGTTTTGTTTGGTCCATCTATGAATACGACAATTGAGATGGATGAGTCTATTTGTCATGATATTCAGCAAGTTTCCATCATGGAAAACGAATTCCTAACCTCTCCATTCTCCGAGGAGGAAATTCGGACAGCAGTTTTTCAGATGGAACATAATAAATCTCCGGGTCCGGATGGCTTTCCGGCGGAGTTCTTTCAAAATTTCTGGGATATGTTAAAATCAGACTTGGTTCAGTTGTTTAACGAACTGCATGCTCACAGACTTGACATTTCCGTCTAAATTTTGGGGAAATAATTCTTCTACCCAAGAGGAAAGATCTGAGTCAGATTCAACAATATAGACCGATTTGCTTACTAAATGTAAGTTTTAAAATCTTCACCAAAGTCGCCACTAACAAATGCGAACGGGGTGGCAGACCACGTTGTCAAACCATCCCACACAGCTTTCCTGCACGGACGGAACATTTTGGATGGAGTTGTTGTCCTTCCTGAAACGGTTCATGAGCTTCATCACACAAAGTTGACTGGAGTCATTCTTAAAATCGACTTCGAGAAAGCTTACGATAAAGTAAAGTGGCCCTTTCTGCTTCAAACATTACGAATGAAAGGGTTTTCCGCTACTTGGTGTCGATGAGTTGAGAGCTTTATGTCCGGAGGTAGTGTTCCCATTAAGGTAAATGATGATGTAGGCAACTATTTTCAGACAAAGAAGGGGCTCCGTCAGGGAGACCCCGCATCACCCATCTTGTTCAATATTGTGGCTGATATGCTAGCCACTCTCATCGAGAGAGCCAAGTCAGCAGGTCAAGTCACCGGGGTCATCCCTCATTTAGTACAAGGAGGCCTATCAATATTGCAGTATGCGGATGACACTATTCTGTTTTTGGATCATGACTTAGAAAAAGGCCAGAAACCTCAAACTGCTTTTATGTGCTTTCGAGGATTTATCTGGACTAAAGATTAATTTTCATAAGAGTGAACTGTTACGCTTGGCGAGGCCGCAGAAGCTTCACAAGATTATGCTCAAATCTTTGGTTGTCAACTCGGACAATTTCCGATTAGATATCTGGGTATCCCTATTCATTATCGGCGATTGACAATAGCTGAATGGAAACATGTTGAAGAGAGATTGGAGAAACGTCTGGCTAGTTGGAAGGCCAAACTTCTGTCCTATGGGGGGCGATTAATCCTGATTAATTCCGTCCTTACCAATATGGTTCTATACATGTTATCATTTTTCATCTCCCAAAAGGTGTGCTTCAGCGTCTTGATTACTTTAGATCAAGATTTTTTGGCAAAGTGATAGTGAAACCAAGAAATATCGTTTGGCTAGGTGGAATGTCTTATGTCGACCAAAAAGCCAAGGGGACTTGGTATCCAGGATCTAGAGATCAAAAATATTGCATTACTCAGCAAATGGGTTTATAAACTACTCACGAGGATGGTGTTTGGCAGGAAATCATTCGTAATAAATACGTGGGTTCCAAAGCAATCTCCCAAGTTTACTGGAAACCGGGTGACTCACACTTTTGGAGTGGGGTGATGAAAGCTAAAGATTTCTTTTTCCAATTTGGAACTTTCTCGGTCAGGACGGTTCCCAAATTCGATTCTGGGAAGACACATGGTTGGGGAACAACCCCTTAAACGTGCAATATCCAAGCTTATATCGGATAGTTAGACACAAGTTTGTCACGATTAAGCAAGTGTTGGGTCAAGAAAACCCAGATATTTCTTTTCGTAGAACGCCCGTTGGACCTCGTTTGGCAGCATGGCAGGATTTGCTAACCCGTTTGGGAGCCATTCAGCTGTCTGAGGAACCAGACATCTTTCGTTGGAAATTGCATCAAAGTGGAAAGTTTTCGGTAAAATCCATGTATGATGCATTGGTACATAACGAGGTTCCAATTGATAATCGAAAGCTGTGGAAGCTTAAGATTCCTCTGAGAGTGAAAATTTTCCTATGGTTTCTTAATAAGGGGGTTATCTTAACTAGGGACAACTTGGCACGTGAAATTGGCAAGGTTGCAAAAATGTGTTTTCTGTCACCATGATGAGTCGATTAAACACTTATTTTTGAATGCAAGTTCGCACGATCTGTTTGGGCCATTGTACAAATAGCTTCCAATTTATATCCCCACGTAGTGCACGGAATATATTCGCAATTGGTTGAGGGGTATAGATAAACAGTTTTCTGCTCACATTCTTGTGGGGCGGCTGCCTTATGTTGGGCATTCTGGCTCACCAGGAATGATATTGTTTTTAACCATACATCTGTTCCATCTCCTATGCAGGTTATTCATATATGCTCGCGATGGCTCCGTACATGGTCTATCCTGCAGAAGCCGGAGGACAGAGACCTTTTTATGATGGCGTCTACCAGGCTGGAGCTTTCTGCCCGGGAAATTTTCTACCCTCATGGATGGCGGTGTGATCTTCGGATTGATTCAGTACCTTTATAGGCTGGACTTTATTTATCTTTAATTATGGCTCTTGGCCAGATTATCTAGACATTTACTTCTGCGAACTTTGGCTGTGTGCATCTAGTTATGCAGAGGCCGGGTGATTTTTTTGATGCGATTGTATCAACTCGATATTTCAATTCAATGAAAAGCCCTTTATCGAAAAAAAAATGAAATTCTCGTTCACCCTTCTCGATGGTTTAGGTTGATATCCTTGACAATAAGAGTTGGACTTTCATATTTGGGTGGAATGGAGCTTATATTAAATTTTTGATGTCTAAAATGGTCATTGTATACCATTTCGTATGTTGTTTTTTCATTACTACAACAGAAGCGCATATATTCCTTTTAAAGTTTAATGTTTTTTCTCATATATATTAAATTACCTTTTTGGACTAACCTACTAGTCGCTGCTAAAATCTAGCGAAGTTCCTTTTTAGGTTGGTTGAAAGAAAACCACGGAATCCGAGAAAATATTCAAAGATTATAGATCAAGAAAACAAGATGGGGAAACATGACAAAAGCCAACCTCTGGCAAGCACTAGGGAGTCTATGCAACTGGCCCATGTGTCCAACCCTTCCGTGTGGGTTCGTCATATGATCCACATAGTAGTACTAACTGTGGCAGCCCATCAGAGGGCTTTGCCTTCACCCCTATATCTCCTTTGCCTATTTATTACGATGTTTTAGCGGTGTCTATACACTAAAGATTTCTTTTCATGGGATAGAAGAGGATAACAATTGATCTATTCCCTGAGAGGCTTCCTTTAGATCTAGTCTAGATTAGCCAGCTCGAATTAATAGATGTTCCATGCATTCTAATGATTACAATTGAGTAGTATAGCAACATCTCTCTCTCTCTCTCTCTCTCTATTTGTCTCTCTCTCTCTCTGACATCCTTAAACAC
Source organism: Aegilops bicornis (assembly GCA_021605145.1). NCBI lineage: Eukaryota > Viridiplantae > Streptophyta > Magnoliopsida > Poales > Poaceae > Aegilops > Aegilops bicornis. The sequence goes on from CM038669.1 coordinate 580,807,224, forward strand.
TTATATTACAAAATAATATATCTATTTGGAACTCCCAATTAGAGTAATTTCTCTCTAGACAATTCAGTAGATGACATCTCAATAGGTTTTGGATGCTCCAAACATGCTCCTCGCAACCCCTTTTCCTGAACATAGGGTGAGCAAAGTTGTATTCATAATAAAGCACCTGGGCCGACTTCTCAACGGGTCTATCAAACATCCTGGAAGGTTGTCGAGTTGTTTGAGGACCTCCATGTTGAGCACCCTAAGCTTTTAAGACTATCTTTTGTAAAATTATTTTACTGCCCATGACAAATGAGGCTAATCCATTTCCATTGCACATATTGACATGCCTTCTTAACGTTAGCTTTATTTTTACAAAGGTGACGAATAATTGATTCAATGGGGTTGTCAACCAAGTGGTTCAGCCCACACAGACGTCATCAATGCGTGGTAGGATTATCGTGGACATGGTAGTGGTCCTCCATGAGTATGTTCATGGATTGCAGCATGAAAATGGTTGGTGTTGTTTCCAAGTACACTTCGAGAAGGCATGCAAGAGTGAAATGTGTCATTAGCTCAAACTGATTGCATGCTTTAGGCCAACATCTTGGAAAGTGATCAGTTTAGGTCGCATACTCGTTGATTTGATCAAATAAGACCAAAACTGGTTTGAGAGGAAAAACTCGGTCACATAGCTGCCACACAACGTTCCTTCCACCGCTGGCGAACTAACTATTTTTTACAGGAATTTGTTTGCAAATTGCCTACTATTCTCACAAACCATGCTAAGAGTGCACTAAGGTTTTTTTTTTAACCTTGCATTCTCTGGAACTCAAAACCACACCCTTTATCGTTCTCCAACGTCCCGCTGACCACTAAACATTCGATCAGTTTGTGAAGTAAGCCCTACTCTATATACTTTAATGATACGTTTGACATTAACCTTTGTAAAGTTATGTGGAATCTTCTCACTGTATAGATCGATTTCCTTTGGGAAATGATTGTATACACCGAATTATATAACTAGAAATCAGTCACTCTCCTTTGCGTTGGATTCACGTGCGACATCGGTTAACATCCGTTCGATCAGTTTTTATCTTGCCCTACAAACATACTGCATATAGTGGGCTGCTCACACCCATGCATTAATGCACCTATCACTCATTTATATATCATCCATCCACATCCCTGTGACTTATTTCTCTCTGTCCACACATCTTACATTTTTTATGAAGAGTCTTTTTTATTGATTCATAATGCGGCATCAAGTGCATACAAACATAATTAATATACACCTGGCCTCGGCATAACTAGGATGCACACAACCAATACCAACACACATAAAAATCACAGTGGTAAAGAGCAAAGTCATATAAGATTGAAGTTACACGTAGGCAAAATGAAAATAAGAGCAACGATGATCTATGCCGAGCAGCTGCTGGCACAACAAAGATGACACAAGCACAGGCGATCCAGACGTGGACACGCAGGCTGAAAACTGTGCACACACCAATCAAGCAATCCAGCCACCATGACCGCCCTTTAGTGCCAAGATTATCCATAACCGCACATGTGATGCAGGTCGTAGATCCATAGACTAGAGACAACGATGCCACCAAAATCCTTCATAAGGGCCACTTCGGCGATCTCAGGCGTCCGTCGCAAGTGTAGATTAGTGGTTAATCTGAGCACAACTTCCTGCCACCAGACAATACATTACGAGCCCTCATTGCACTGCCATGACCAAGATCTTCAACCACTAACTTGGTCAGTCATCTGGATCCATGGAACCACCGGCACATCATTAACACTGTTACTGTGCACCATCCGCATCACCACACTGCCGAAAGAATCATTGCTACCCACCACCAAGCATCACCTCCACCTCAACTACCCAAAGCAGTGCACCTGAGAGAGAGGAAAGCCGCAACAGCCAACACCACACCAACCACGCCACCGCATGCCCTCCACCAACAACTCCCCACGAGGTCAAGTCTATGAAATGATGCATTCAAGTAATGGCGTGCTCATAGAGGGCATTAACATCGCTAATCTAGGAAGCCGGATCACGGTTTTCACCGGGAGACAGGATCACGAGATTGAAATAGGTGTTAGAGCTCCTTGGTGACGCCTCCATGGAGGAATAACCACACCCGAAGGCGACATTGTAAATAGCACCGACAGAGGTCGGGTAGGGTTTTCACCCGGAGTGCCACACACCTACGCCAAAGATACCATCCATGACCCATCCACTCGTCGGGCAGGAACCCTCACGCCAAGCCGCCATCAAGATGCAACACAACCAAGGACCCAAGCAAACCACCCAAAGATATTGAGATGGATGCATTCAACCAACATGACCAGCTCCTTGTCCGGTGGCTGCCGGAAGAATGACCCATGGCCAGCGCAAGATGGAACCCCCAGGGATTAGCCACAGTTCAACTGATCACTAAAGACCTCCGCCCGCACAACGGCGGCCACTTGATCGATGACTTAAACTAATACCCGTGTGCCACCTTGCGCCGCCACAAGAAACAACGAGCTCGAACGACTGCACCCCCTCTTGCATGAGAAGCCCATAGCAAGCTCTCTGCCTAGGGCGATCCGCTGCTGCCATCGTTTTTTAGATACCATGCAACTCAAGGTGCGCATGAGAAATAAGTTGTTCTGGTGGGTTTGGGTGGCCTCCGGAGTCACCCTAGAGAATGACCCGGGAGGTGGTTACAGGATTCTGCAGATACTACGATTCATGTCTTTTAAAATGCAACGATGCGATAGCCTGAAATATTATGCAACAATCATAAAAAATAATGTGTTCTGATCTCTCCTCTCCATCTATCATTTTTTCAGGTTTTTCTTCTAAATTATCCATTGTATATATTGTGTTACAATCTACTAAAAATGTGTTCATAGAAATATATTTGTTATTGTTCTGAGCTCATCTGATTTTTGTTGCTTAGCTTTTTTTGAATTTTAATATATTGAGTGGGTTGCATCTTGGTACACAAACTGGTTGATGCTCATGCGGTTAGCAAGATGCTTGCCACCTCTATGGGTGTGGGTTTGAATCCCATGCAACTCAAAGTTTGGCATGCTCAAAATTCTCCTAGCCTGGATGATCGTCTTGGAGTTTGATGTCGTTCACTGCTCCATTGCAACCAAAAGGTTTATGGCGGGGGTATGAAACATTGCTGAATTTGGCGGGCGCAACTCCTTGTATTGTTGTATGCATTGCTCGGGCCGGGGCGACAAGTTTGGTCGCATCTTCAGATAACACACTATGTTCTGCCTTATTTTGGACTAGCCCGATGGAGGCTATGGTTGGGCCTTCCTTTCTAAGAGGCGACTGCGCTCCTGTTCCCGGCGCAAGTGCAGGTGGTACATCTTCTTACGACAGACTTCTAGCTTTTTGGAGGCGTCGTTGGTATTCGGTACCAGTGTCATGCGTGTTGCCAGTGCGCCCTCGTCGAAAGCGTTGTTTTCAGCATTGGTGATGTTATCAACCATGTACAAGGCAGTTGCCTCCCAAGGCTAGCAAGGCGTTGGTATCAATTCGGGGCAACTTCCATCGCTTTCCTATTCCTTTTGCTCGTGCTCCTTGAGGACGTCATGGCAAAAGTCCATGGTGGCAATGTAGTGGGAGGCTGGTGGATTGATGAAGATCGGCTCTGGCTCCTGCATTGTGCTAGGTTGCAAAGATCGAGCTCATCACGCCGTCGGCAATGTATCTACATTCTCGAAGAAGAGAACCTGGACTGCTGCGTAAGTGTCGATGAAATTAATCTGGCCACCGAGTTTGTGATTAAGTTCTTCGCAACGAAGGTGAAGATCTGGCAAGGAACGAAGACACCACAATTGATGTTTGGATCCAATCTGGATGTCAGCTCTTAGTAGCACGATCCATGTCTGGTGCTATTGTCGATGTAAAATCCCGTAGACCCCTCGATAGGGCGTCGTGACTAGCCGGAAAGCACAGAGGGGAAACATGATACATACCTAGGTTCAGACCTCTCTTTGGAGGCAAAGCCCTACTCCTACTTGTGTTGTACTGGATTGAAGGGGTGTAAAAAGTATAATGATGTTATCTAGAATCTTAGGTGTATCAAAGGATTGATTGTAAGGTCCCCTAGCTGCTAGCCTAACCTTGACTTATTAAGGATACTAAGGCCTATGGTTACAATAATCCTAGTCGCCAAAGGCGGTTGGAGAGTCCTCCTGGATATCTAGCCTTATTCCCTTGATCGTCAAGATGCTGGTTCCTTCCTTCTAGATGGTCCACATGCCTGATAGATGGACATGGTCGTGCAATAGGCTAAAGGGGCCTTGGGCTAGCCTGATTGACCGTTACATATAATCTCGAGAATTTTATAGGGCTACCACGCTTCGGTGGCTCTACTAAGAACGAAATCAACTTGTGAGGGATCAGACTCACCACCCGTTTCAACAAGAACCATCACTACTACAGGAATGTCTAGCAGTCACGTGTGGGAAAAGCCCAAGAGTGGCGGGCAAGGCTCTTAGGGGCACCCACGACTGACCTTCCACCAATGCTAATATGCCATCAGTGTCGGCCACCCGCCCGCCAGTGGTAGCCCAAGAGCAGTGGCTGGCGATTGACCGGGCTCGCCACAGTTTTCCGCGTTGCCCACCACAGGAATTTCGCGCATCAGTGGTAGTCCTTTTGTACCGCCCGCCACAGTGTGTTGTGCTCACCACTGCTATTGTCGCATGCCGAATTGATTGAATTGCAGCATATTGCAACTCAGTCATATCATCATATTGCATTTGATGTATAAATGTTGGTTTGAACCATGATCCACATAAACGCACCACATTACAATGATGTCAGATTAATGAAAAGTAGTAGTTATAAAGCAAATATAACAAGTGCATTACAATAATTAATAAGCATATATATGTCGTCACTCATCACATAATTAATGCTTTGACAAGTTGTTTTGGAGTGAAATGGGTGTTGGCCGATGTTCAACGCGTAGACTATTAGTAGACGCCGCACATACTACATGAATTAATACTTGATGGAACGAATGGGGACCAACGGGCCGCTTGCTCTGGCATTGGAGATTTGGCCTCTTCGAAGAGCCCACAACAACCTCAGCGGTTATGGGTATGGTGGTTTGACTCATACCCGGCCAGATCCTCAGTCTCTCATCCAGGGTTGCCTCCGTAAGGATGCACACTGCAAGGTCACTAAACCGCCTCTCGCAATCTTCTCAATCGCTGAGAGAGAACACTGGGCCATTGGAATACTTCTAATCCAAGCTAACATCGCCTCCCTGAGGTGCTCTGCCCGATACTTTTCCCACTTCCATAGATAGTGCTTCTCCATGTCCGCCGCAGAGACCCCCTCCCACAAATCTTCTGGCCACTATTAGGCAAAAGCCTAGCAGCAGCGCAGGTTTTGGGCCTATTAGTAGCGCGGGGGCCGGCGCTACTAATAAGGCGCTACAACTAACGTATAGCGATGGCTGGTGCCACCCGCGCTACTACTACGTCCTTTAGTAGTAGCGTGGGTAAAAACCCGCGCTACTACTACTAGCGCGGGTTTTTTTTGATTTTTTTCGAAAAAATATTTTGATTTTTTTTCCTAATTTTCAAATTTCTGAATTATTTTAACCTCAAATCTCTAATCACCCCTCATCGCTGCTCAATTTAATCTCTAATCACCCATCATAATTCCAAATCATCTAACTTCCTGAACGGTCACCCATCCTCTCACTACTCCAGCCTGAGCACGCTTAACTTCCGGGTTCTATTCTCCCTCGTTTCCAAGTCTGCACTTGTTGTTTTCCTGACAATAGTAAGATGTCAATCCTATTAAACTCAGGAATTTAGCTTGAGCATGAAGTCACACATTTCACTATTTGAGTTTCAAACTATTGTTCTAAAAAATTAGTAACACTAATATTTCTTGAATAATTAGTTTGACCACAGTTTGACCACAGTTTGGCCATAGTTTGACCAGATTTGACCAAAATTCAAAAAACTAAAATAATTATTTAGTAACACTAATATTCTAGAATAATTAGTTTGACCATTGTTTGACCACAGTTTGACCACACAGTTTGAAATTTTTTCGATTTTTTCCACTCTAGATCTTAAAAGCCCCGTAACTTTTTTTCTGTTTGGTTTTTGAGGATTTTAAAAATGTTTAATGGGGTTCCCCCAGTTAAATTTGGATGTAACTTTTCGAGTAGATGATTTTTCATATAAAAAACTTTTTCATCCGAGTTAGTATGCAAAAGTTATGCCAATTTTTACAAATTCTCGAGAGATTTTGCAAATAAAGTCGAAATTCATATTTGCAAATTTTCCCAACAACTAGACCACATATCACATGAGAAACTTATTTTCTTTTATTTTTTTGACATTTTCATCATTTTCTTTTATTTTTTTAAAACTGAAAAGGCGATCAGGGGGTGTGGTAGAGATTGAAAATGGGACCTTTAGTAGTAGCGCGGTTTTTTACCCCCTCGCTACTACTATGGCACCACTTAGTAGTAGCGAGGGCTAGAAACCAACGCTACTGCTACCAAACTTAGTAGTAGCGAGGTTTTAAAAACCCGCGCTACTACTATGGCATGTCCCGGGGGGCACGGTAGAGACCGCTTAGTAGTAGCGAGGGTTAAAAACCCGCGCTACTGCTATCAACTTAGTAGTAGCGAGGTTTAAAAACCTGCGCTACTGGTAAGTAGCAGTAGCGAGGGTTTTTAACCCTCGCTACTAGTAACTTTCTGTGTATAGGCTTTTCCTTAGTAGTGGGCGGTCCCATCTGTTATTTTTAGCAGACAATAAAATTCAAAATATATACATATGGAAAAGATCACAAGATTAATATATAAACATATGACATGCATACATATAAACTAGAGATCACAAGGTAACAAGCATTATGTCATGACATAGTTTAATGTTTTTTGATGGTTTGCTAGACTAGAAAGGAGCATGTATATCGCCATGTCGATGTTTCATTCTCATCTCTCGTTCTTCTTGACTCTCTGCCCCTCAGTAGAACATCTCCTCATCCCCTACTACATGGCGATTGATGATATTCATGAGCACCCTCTGAAAGCGCTTGTGCCCTGTCCAAAAGGAGCTAGTTTAAATTCCTTCTCATTCTCTTCGGATCATTTCTACAACATTGAATCACTCCTCAACAGTGGTCCTGCACGCACATAGTCATCCATCAAGACCATGGCATAGTAGCCAGTCATGTGCATGGTTTCGCCTTTGGGTTGTTGCCGGCAATAGAAGCTAGTGTTAAATTTGTACTGCGAATGTGGCATGTTCTTACGGTCGGACTTATGACACATCAAAAGAGTAGCATTGATAACTTTCTGCCGATCGGTCCATGGCTTCTTAGGGTCTCTCCTGGAATCGAAGAAATAATGAGATTGACATCAAAGTTTGGAAACATAGTAGAAATAAGCTCGGCCGTCTCGGGGAACAATTGAACAATGTAAAATTAATGAGATTGCCATCAAATTTTGGAAACATAGCAGTGACGTTTCAAAGTAATGCCAACAGAAATGAATTGACGTTTCGCCAAAACATTGGCACTCATGTTAATACCTGCAAATATAAGCCAACGATACTACAATGGATCCTAGTTAAAAAATGAAAGAAAAATTCGACATGACCTCTGCTAAAAAGAGGACATAACGACTACCAGAAATTCGGCGAAACGGAAATGAATCGACATTTTGCCAAAACATTGTCACTCATGTCAATACCTAAAAAATATTCCTAATCTACTCATAGTTATCCTAAGCACAAATAACAGTATGACACACTACTCAAATTTAATCCATACTAAATATCTATTTACCCTAAACACAACTTTGACCATACCAGAGAGGTTGCTCGCTTGGCGTCCGAAGGCGGCGCGAGGTATCCGATGTTGGCGGAGGAGGGCACAATGGTCGGAGGGTAGCCATCGCGGAGGAGCTTCGTGGTGGCGGCGGCAGCGAGATGCCTCCAGTGTTGGAGAAGGAGTCCATGTTGTGGCGGCGAGGAAGGATACGACGCAGCGTCGACGAAGGGGCCGACAACAACGAGGGGTGTGGCGGCGGCGGCGAGGAGGAGAGGCGGAAATGAGGGGCGCAACAGCGGCGAGGATGAGAGGCGGCAACGAGGGGCGTGACGCCGAGTCGGGCGAGATTTGAGGGGAAAGGCGCGGGGGGCGGGGGCGGGGGAAATGCCAAATTTTGAAACCGTTTTTCAGGTGGGGGAAAAGTAAACTGCAGCCAGCATCGTTGGTCTATGTGTGACGGGCATGGCAGGGCGCCCGCTACACGTAAGTGGACAACACTGGCGGGCGGCCGACTGGACCGGCCACTACTACAGGTGTATAATATGTACTTCCTTCGTGCCTGGTAAGAGTGCTTACCACAATTTAGCTGTGGCAAGCAATAGTCACACTCGCCACTGATGTACAAATAAGCAGTGGCGGGCCTTTGTTACTGCTCACCACAATTAGGTAGGATTACGCGGCCAGCTTTGTAACGGTCTACTAGTGGCGGGCACGTATTCCTGCCTGCCATTGCTCTGTTACTAGCAGTGGCGGGTAAGCTTTGGTACCCGTCACCGCTATGTTTCCAAATTAGCTGTGGTGAGTGACACGCCTCGCCCATCACAAATTTGTGTTCACCTATAAGTCATTTCCTATAGTGTATGGTTTTCTTAGGCGACGGTCGATGACAAGATGACCAAGCAATAAGATGCAACCGGGTAATGGGCATGTTTAGGATCTTGCCTCGGCAACTATTTTTCTTGTGTTCTAGAATGTCTGTATGATTGTTCTGGTGGGTTTACCTAGACTTTCGTAGGTGTAGGATCTCTATATTAATATTCGGGTTTAAATATTGAATTTGGTGCAGAATTGCTTGGCTCAAACAACCGGGGAGGGGGGGCAAATTCACATCCATTGGTTTTTGTGAATACAAAATTCCAACCACGATGCCAAGCTTGAGACTTACAAAAACTAGATCTCCAAATATATAAATATCATTTTAACCATGTTTGGAATTTAAACGTCATTATTCAAATTATATGTTGATCAAAACATGATATTTAAATTCTCCTGGTCTTTCGGGCCAGGGCCTCGACAAAGGCATAATATTAGCCTAATTTTTGGCAAGGTTTTTAATCTAAAAAACAAAGAAATTTTGGATGACATGTGCGAAAATTCTTTAAAAAATTACTACCTTTCAATGAATTCTAAAATAATTTAAATTTATTCTCAAGTTTGTTTGAATCTGGCTCAAAATTCCGGGGTTACAAGTATTTCAGACCACATCGGAATTGCAAGGATCTTCACGCTAGATCAAACGAATATAGCATTGACTGAGACATAGCAAAACTGATTCGGAATAGCACATGGTTCCAGGGAGGCGGACGTTTGGTCTATGGGGACATATATCCCTGGAATCGAGTTCGTCAGTAAGTGCATCGTGATGTGTAGTTAAAGTAACGTTCCAGGCGATACGCTGTCCTTTTAGAGTTGGAAAGTGAATATACGGCTGCAGAATAGTGCTGTACGAGGCATGCGACAGGAAGGGACAGGATCCAGTACAGTTCCCTGACGCGTTTTCCATCCTGCATGCATAAATGCTGGCCTGCTGGGACACGTAAACTTTTTGCACGCCCGATGCCCCTTGTCAGAGCTGGCCGGAGAAGGCAAAAGCTGGGTCAATATTTGTTACCAGCTGCTTATTTTTTTTTCATGATTAGCACACTAGGTAAAAACCTGGGTTAGTTTTTTTTAAATGAAAACCTGGGTCAGTTTTTTTTTAAGGGAAAGCCTCATGGCATTTTGTTCATCTCTTGGCAAGGTTACATCAGATAGTACATGCGATAACAAAAAGTTTGGTGCTTCATCCACCCACTCAAAACTACTACCTTGCTCATATCTAGCTAAAAAATGTGCCAGATTCTTGGCTTCCCGCGGGCAATGCTGGAAAGAAATCGAAGGAATTCCATTTCTAAATCAAAGCAATCGATCAGAATAGGCGTGTAGGAGCTCCAGATGTCCGACTCACCCTTGAACGCCTGAACGAGCTCGAGGCAATCTGATTCCATAGCAACTCTAGAGCAGCCTCGATCAAATAGCATCTTGAGACCTCGTTTGATAGCAAGAGCCTCCGCTGTTTGTGCATTCGTCACATTCTGGAAAGGTTTGATCATTACAAGAGATGGAGCCGTATATAAGGTTTACAACTTGATATGTAATTTATTACTTGACGAAAAATAAACCATTTATTAAGATAACATGATAAGGAGGGATTCATGTATTCTGTTAACATAAGAGAATAATTTTATTGTTTATAGTTTGCTCTTTTTTGGAGCAATTTTTTAAGGTTTGCTGAACGATCAAATGGAATGTAAAAAATTGTAAACTATAAATTCCATAAGATTTTTGAAACATGAAGTACATAAACTCTTTGTACACGTACTGTTAACGTGTTAACGTGCAATGTAATAACACAACCTTTAGTATAAGACAATTCCAAAGTCGTTAGTTGGGTAGCAGTGAATAAATGGAAGGAGAGTAATTTCTGGTGGTTGGTTGCGTCGGTGGCATTGCTGGGGTAAAGCTACAGCCAGCATACAGTCCATCCACTGTTCTGACCGAGAGTCATCCTCCTCTGTGTGCAACGAAGAGGAAGAAATCTGAAGGTGGTGGATGGACTGGCGGAACTCTCTGCATCGACGGTAATAAATTCCTATTTTGTTGAGTTCGCCGGTAGATGTGATTAGAGAGGTAGTTCGATTTGATCAGTAACTTGTTCGAGAATAAAAACACAGGATGTGGTTGCGCCTGCTAGATCTACAGAGGAAACATTATGTCACTCGAGTATATTTCCAATAGGGGCCATTGGATCTGCACAAATATCTACTTTTCCTATAGGGGCAATCACCTTATGTCACTCGAGTATATTTCCTCGCCGCATATTAGGTTTTCCTTAAGTCTAACTTCTTATAGTGTAATTTTATTTGGCATTACAGATGATGATAGTATTTTTTTTCTATTAACTTGCTTAAACTTAAACAAGTTTAGCTTGAGACAAAACCAATCACTTATATTCTGTGAAGGGTAGTATTAAACTGTACAAATTTGATACTCCTTGCTCTGTTTGATACTTTTAAACCTGTTCCAAAAGGAGTGACGCTAAACCTTGCTTTGTTTGATACTTTGAAACTTGTTCCAGAAGGAGCGAAGCTAAACCTCAACTATTATTCTATGGTGCTAATCTTTTGTTTACAAAGTTTCCATATGAATAGAAAATTGTAAATCAACCATAAAGCTGGAAGTTGGAAGTTCATTTTGTTTTTTCGCCCACAAGTCAACTGGAGTTTTTATTTCGGCAAACTTTTTATGCAAAAAAAATATTGTACAAAAGAAAGTCAAATGTATTTTCAAAAACTCCTTTTGTATTTATGATTTTTTTTTTCGCCCACAAGTATATGGGAGTTTTTATTTCTTCCAACTTTCTATACAACTTCTGAAAAAATCAAATTTATTTTTGAAAAAGTTTCAAAAATTGTTAACTTTTAAGCGTGGAACCGACGCTCCTTCCTAGTAGTACTAGGCATTACACTCTCATTAAATGAGGCTGCCAACTTCCAGCTTTATTAACGAAGCTTGGAGCCGGGGCTTGGATGCCCTTTTCCTCTAGATTAATGAACTAACTTGGGTGAACAGTGATCTGTCTCTCCCTCAGTCCCTCTCCCTTGTGTTACTGTAGTACAATACAGACCAGACTGCAGATTAATAAACTAACTTGGACGTGATGGCCATCGGTGCACAAGATGTAGACGAGACAGTGGACAGACACGCTTTGCCCAGCATGCAAGTCAGGGACAGTTGGGGAGGAAGTAGGAGTAGCTGGTTAAATGCGTGTGGGACAGCAGGTGGAACACGTCTGAAGGAATCCAATACAAGAACTGCAGCTACATAGAACGTTGAAATACAAAACGGGACAACAGAACTATACTAATAGGCCGGTGTAGATGACCGGTGAGATTCCGGGGACAGATGTCCCAGGAACCATTGGGTATTTCCCCTCCAGTATAAATATACGGATTATGATATTTTCATGTCTTCAAACTACCAGTAGGTGGTGGCATTCATTTGTTGCACGTATCCTTTGTTGATTAGAACTTGACACCGCAGTTTGCTCCGTGATGGCTAATTAGTAAGTTAGTGAAATCATCTAATGATGTGCTTCCGTCCGGCTGTCCGTCCGCCTCCATTATACGTACGGTGGCCGCCGGTGTACCTGCCACGGCAAAGATTCCGGAGAGTGCAGACAAGGAACAACTCATTAAACCATGGGAATTTTACCTGCTGCTCCGGAGGACAGCCCACCACATGCAGGCGTGGGGACACTCCGGCGCTATATATTTCCCCGGCGCCAGTGCATCAGCAGCAGCTCAAGCTTTCCCTGATTGATCAGCCACCTAACTGCCATCGTCGTTTCTTGCATAGCCAAGCAAGAAGAAGCTTCTTGGCTGAGAATATGGCGTCCAGGGCTGCGACCATGGTGGCGCTGCTGCTCGCGGCGGTGGCGGCGACGTGCGCGCGGGCGCAGTTGCACGACAAGTTCTACAGCGAGTCGTGCCCCAGCGTGGAGGACGTCGTGAGGAAGGAGATGGTGAGGGCGCTCTCCCTGGCGCCCAGCCTCGCCGGGCCGCTCCTCCGGATGCACTTCCACGACTGCTTCGTCAGGGTAAGCTACATTTGCATGCATGTTGTCTGTCTCTGTCCTGCCGTGTTGTGTGTTGTGGCCTGACCAGTGACCGCCATGAATGCAGGGGTGCGACGGCTCGGTTCTGCTGGACTCGGCCAACAAGACGGCGGAGAAGGACGCACAGCCGAACCAGACGCTGCGAGGCTTCGGCTTTGTCGAGAGGGTGAAGGCCGCGGTGGAGAAGGCCTGCCCCGACATCGTCTCCTGCGCCGACATCCTCGCCCTCATTGCCAGGGACGCAGTATGGCTGGTGAGTAGAGTACTAGGCCATTCTCTTCTGCAAATGGCACGGTACGTGTGGAAGCCAAACTCTAATGCTGCTCGATCATGGTTTCTCCAGAGCAAGGGTCCATTCTGGACAGTTCCTCTCGGCCGGCGAGATGGCAACGTGTCCATTTCGAACGAGACCGATGCTCTGCCACCCCCGACCTCCAACTTCACCGTGCTCATCCAGCTCTTCGCCGCCGTGAACCTCGACGCCAAGGACCTCGTCGTCCTGTCCGCCGGGCACACGATCGGGACGTCGCACTGCTTCTCCTTCTCCGACCGGCTCTACAACTTCACCGGCATGGAGAACCCCAGCGACATCGACCCCACGCTGGAGCCGCAGTACATGATGCGGCTAAAGAGCAAGTGTGCCAGCCTCAACGACAACACCACCCTCGTGGAGATGGACCCCGGCAGCTTCAAGACCTTCGACACCGACTACTTCAAGCTGGTGAGCAAGCGCAGGGGCCTCTTCCACTCCGACGGCGCCCTGCTCACCGACCCCTTCACCCGCGCCTACGTCCAGCGCCATGCCACCGGCGCCTTCAAGGACGAGTTCTTCGCCGACTTCGCCGCCTCCATGATCAAGATGGGCAACGCCAACCCGCTCACCGGAAGCCAGGGTGAGATCAGGAAGAAGTGCAGCGTGGTCAACCATTAAACCATCGACGAAGTACAAGGCTGTTTTGATTTGTGACCATCTTTTCCCCCTGTAAATTACTGTAAGATTGTCATAGCTCCTTTCTCTCCCAAATTTTTTCTTTCGTTAATTTGTTATTTCGTTACGACCATGTTAATTCCTTGTACACACGACGAACAATTCAATATTGCCACATCTGACGTGCCGTCCGTTGTCACTTGGAGATTCATTTCACGTTACTAGTTTTGTCTATTGTTTTGTTTTAGGGAAACGTTTTACGCCGGACGACCGGCTAAGTATTCCGCCGGTCGCATCGTGAGTTGGCATCGCCCACGCAGCCACGTGCGCAGGCCCACCCACCACCGCTTTTGCCTTATCTCTCACTATTACGCATCTTCTTCCTCCCGCGGCATCGTTTTCCTATTTTCTGCTCTCCTCTCTACCTCAGCCCCTCCTCCCTATGCGAGAGAGATGTCGCGCCGTTGCTGCCGTGCGCATCTCGTCCTGATCGACATCGAGGTCGTTGGCTTCGCTCTCCCCCACCCCCCTGCGGCCCTGCCCCTGCCCTCCGCGGCGTCGCAGGACGCCCACGCTGTGAGACCGCAGTTCAAGATGCTCCAATCGCTGGCGCCGGGCGCTGGAACCGGCGAGGAAAGGCTGCGACCGGCATCCTGGGATGCTGCAACGCCGCCCCGGCGAGCTGGAAATCGACGACCACCTACGGCGTGAACTGGCATGGCGTGCTGCAACCGGACTCAGAGAAGCTACAACCGCCGGTGCGACGTGCTGCAACCTGCGATAAAAAGTGCTACCATGGGCGCGCGGACAGCGAGCTCGATCCCAAGATGCTGGAACCAGCTATCCAATTTGCTGGAACCAGCGAAAAAAATTGCTGGAAGCAGCCTTCTTCCCAAGGTTGCAATGGAGCTCGGCGAGCAATGTGCTACAATCGGCCATCCAATTTGCTGGAACCAGCAAAACAATTGCTGGAACCAGCCTTCTCCCTCGATGCAATGGAGCTTGGCGAGCAATTTGCTACAAGCGGCAATCCATTTTGCTGGAACCAGTAGATTTTTTTGCTGGAACAAAATTCTCTTCATGAGCTGCGGTGCGCGAGGTACGTTGCCTTTTTTGCTACGACGGGTGAACAGTTTTGCTGCTGCTGGCTCCTCGAGGGAGAGTACACTTCCGCGAGGTCGTCGACAGGGTGCCACGACCGGTGACGACACCACCGAAGCTACGACAGTCGCCATGGGGAGCTACAACCACGAGCGCACGCTGTTGGACGCGCGTAGCCAGCGAGAAATGTAGAAGACGACGGCGGCGAGGGGCGGCGACCGGAGGCGAGGGGCAGCGGCCGGTGGCGAGGGGTGCCGAGATGCGTCGGAGCGGTCCTCCGAGGCAGGCCGTGTCGCTTGTGTGCGGCGGCGTGCTTGGAGGTTTCCTGAGAGAAAAGGACACCAGGGATGGAAGAAAGGGACCGTGCGGTGTGTATGTGTTCTCATTGTATTAAATCGGGTGGTTAGGGACAGACCGGCCGAATTTTCGGCCGGTGCGCCGGCGCCTATTAGCGCCCTTTGTTTTATTTATTATTACATAATGTTGTGTTCTGTTCTTTGTTTCATCTCAGAGCATATCATAATGTTTCACATGTGCTAGTTTTTTTTAGGGGTACATGTGCTAGTAAAAGGAAGAGTTATAGTCAGAATATTGTTATTTAGTTACTTTTTGGACCGTTTTGATAGCAGCCATCAACCGTCTTTCCAACTTTTCAGCTTTGAATCTGGGCGTTGGCGTGCGTATTGTCTCTTCTTGTTAGGGAGTGTATCCTTATGTTTTGTTGTGTATCAGTGAACACCAAGTGCACAGGCACGAAGAATGATGGATCAATGGTAGAAAAGCATTTTCACATATCCCAAGATTTTAATTACGCCTGCACTTTCTCCAACCTTGCCTCTCAGTGAAAATTTATCTCAGCTCTTGTTGAGGCAAGTAAGAGGTTCTCTATCATCAAATCTTGTGTCTGGAGTTTTTCCTCTCAATGAAATTCTCGTTCACCCTTCTCGATGGTTTATCTTGATATCATTGACAATAAGAGTAGGACTTTCATATTTGGGTGGAATGGAGCTTATATTAAATTTTTGATGTCTAAAATGGTCATTGTATACCATTTCGTATGTTGTTTTTTCATTACTACAACAGAAGCGCATATATTCCTTTTAAAGTTTAATGTTTTTCTCATATATATTAAATTACCTTTTGGACTAACCTACTAGTCGCTGCTAAAATCTAGCGAAGTTCCTTTTTAGGTTGGTTGAAAGAAAACCACGGAATCCGAGAAAATATTCAAAGATTATAGATCAAGAAAACAAGATGGGGAAACATGACAAAAGCCAACCTCTGGCAAGCACTAGGAGTCTATGCAACTGGCCCATGTGTCCAACCCTTCCGTGTGGGTTCGCTATATGATCCACATAGTAGTACTAACTGTGGCAGCCCATCAGAGGGCTTTGCCTTCACCCCTATATCTCCTTTGCCTATTTATTACGATGTTTTAGCGGTGTCTATACACTAAAGATTTCTTTTCATGGGATAGAAGAGGATAACAATTGATCTATTCCCTGAGAGGCTTCCTTTAGATCTAGTCTAGATTAGCCAGCTCGAATTAATAGATGTTCCATGCATTCTAATGATTACAATTGAGTAGTATAGCAACATCTCTCTCTCTCTCTCTCTCTCTCTCTCTCTCTCTATTTGTCTCTCTCTCTCTCTCTGACATCCTTAAACACTTATATTACAAAATAATATATCTATTTGGAACTCCCAATTAGAGTAATTTCTCTCTAGACAATTCAGTAGATGACATCTCAATAGGTTTTGGATGCTCCAAACATGCTCCTCGCAACCCCTTTTCCTGAACATAGGGTGAGCAAAGTTGTATTCATAATAAAGCACCTGGGCCGACTTCTCAACCGGGTCTATCAAACATCCTGGAAGGTTGTCGAGTTGTTTGAGGACCTCCATGTTGAGCACCCTAAGCTTTTTAAGACTATCTTTTGTAAAATTATTTTACTGCCCATGACAAATGAGGCTAATCCATTTCCATTGCACATATTGACATGCCTTCTTAACGTTAGCTTTATTTTTACAAAGGTGACGAATAATTGATTCAATGGGGTTATCAACCAAGTGGTTCAGCCCACACAAACGTCGTCAATGCATGGTAGGATTATCGTGGATAGGGTAGTGGTCCTCCATGAGTATGTTCGTGAATTGCAGCACGAAAATGGTTGGTGTTGTTTCTGAGTACACTTCGAGAAGGCATACAAGAGTGAAATGTGTCATTAGCTCAAACTGATTGCATGCTTTAGGCCAACAACTTGGAAAGTGACCAGTTTAGGTCATAAACTCGTTGATTTGATCAAATAAGACCAAAACTGGTTTGAAAGGAAAAAAATCGGTCACATAGCTGCCACACAACATTCCTTCGACCGCTGGTGAACTAACTATTTTTTACAGGAATTTGTTTGCAAATTTCCTAGTTTTCTCACAAACCATGCTAAGGGTGCACCAAGGATTTTTTTAACCTTGCATTCTCTGGAACTCAAAACCACACCCTTTATCGTTCTCCAACGTCCCGCTGACCACTAGAACATCCGATCAGTTTGTGAAGTAAGACCTACTCTATATACTTTAATGATACGTTTGACATTAACCTTTGTAAGGTTATGTGGAATCTTCTCACTGTATAGAACGATTTCCTTTGGGAAATGATTGTATACACCGAATTATATTACCTAGGAATCAGTCACTCTCCTTTGCGTTGGATTCACGTGCGACATCGGTTAACATCCGTTCGATCAGTTTTTATCTTGCCCTACAAACATACTGCATATAGTGGGCTGCTCACACCCATGCATTAACGCACCTATCACTCATCTATATATCATCCATCCACATCCCTGTGACTTATTTCTCTCTGACCACACATCTTACATTTTTTTATGAACAGTCTTTTTTATTGATTCATAATGCGGCATCAAGTGCATACAAACATAATTAATATACACCTGGCCTTCGCATAACTAGGATGCACACAACCAATACCGACACACATAAAAATATCAGTGGTAAAGAGCAAAGTCATATAAGACCGAAGTTACACGTAGGCAAAATGAAAAGAAGAGCAACGATGATCTATGCCGAGCAGCTGCTGGCAGAACAAAGATGACACAAGCACAGACGACCCAGACGTGGACACGCAAGCTGAAAACTGTGCACACACCAATCAAGCAATCCAGCCACCATGACCGCCCTTTAGTGCCAAGATTATCCATCAACGCACATGTGATGCAGGTCGTAGATCCATAGACTAGAGACAACGATGCCACCAAAATCCTCCATAAGGGCCACTTTGGCGGTCTCAGGCCTCCGTCGCAAGTGTAGATCAGTGGTTAATCTGAGCACAACTACATGCCACCAGAGAATACATTACAAGCCCTCATTGCACCGCCATGACCAAGATCTTCAACCACTAACTTGGTCAGTCATCTGGATCCATGGAACCACCGGCACATCATCAACACTGTTACCATGCAACATCTCCGCATCACCACACTGCCGAAAGAATCATTGCTACCCACCGCCAAGCATCACCTCCATGCCTCAACTACCCAAAGCAGTGCACCTGAGAGAGAGGCAAGCCGCAACAGCCAACACCACACCAACCACGCCACCGCATGCCCTCCACCAACAACTCCCCATGAGGTCAAGTCTATGAAATGATGCATTCAAGTAATGACGTGCTCATAGAGGGCATTAACATCGCTAATCTGGGAAGCCGGATCATGGTTTTCACCAGGAGACAGGATCACGAGATTGAAATAGGTGTTAGAGATCCTTGGTGACGCCTCCATGGAGGAATAACCACACCCGAAGGCGACATTGTAAATAGCACGACAGAGGTCGGGTAGGGTTTTCACCCGGAGTGCCACACACCTACGCCAAAGATACCATCCATGACCCATCCACTCGTCGGACAGGAATCCTCATGCCAAGCCGCCATCAAGATGCAACACAACCAAGGACCCAAGCAAACCGCCCAAAGATATTGAGATGAATCCATTCGACCAACATGACCGGCTCCATGTACGGTGGCTGCCGGGAGAACGACCCATGGCCAGCGCAAGATGGAACCCCCGCGGATGAGCCACAGTCCAACTGATCACTAAAGACCTCCGCCCGCACAACGCCGGCCACTTGATCGATGACTTAAATTACCACCTGCGTGCCGCCTTGCGCCGCCGCAAGAAACAACGAGCTTAAACGACCGCACCCCCTCTTGCATGAGAAGCCCGTAGCAAGCTCTCTGCCTAGGGCGATCCGCTGCCGCCATCATTTTTTAGATACCATGCAACTCAAGGTGCACATGAGAAATAAGTTGTTCTGGTGGGTTTGGGTGGCCTCCGGAGTCACCCTAGAGAATGACCCAGGAGGTGGTTACAAGATTCTACAGATACTATGATTCATGTCTTTTAAAATGCAATGATGTGATAGCCTGAAATATTATGCAACAATCATAAAAAATAATGTGTTCTGATCTCTCCTCTCCATGTATCATTTTTTCAGGTTTTTCTTGTAAATCCTCCATTGTATATATTGTGTTACAATCTACTAAAAATGTGTTTATAGAAATATATTTGTTATTGATCTAAGCTTATCTGATTTTTGTTGCTTAGCTTTTTTTGAATTTTAATATATTGAGTGGGTTGCATCTTGGTACACAAACTGGTTGATGCTCATGCGGTTAGCAAGATGCTTGCCACCTCTAAGGGTGTGGGTTTGAATCCCATGCAAGTCAAGGTTTTAAATATTTTTTCCTCAATACGCGGTTAGCACGTGGCACCGGTACACATATATGGATGATGAGATTCCCACGTTCGCAAACTACCAGTAGGTGGCATTCACTCTTGCCTTCTGTTGATTAGAATTTGGCAGCGAATTTCGCTCCATGATGACTAATTGTTTAATGGATTGATCTACCGACGTGCTTCTGTCTTGGTCTGGCCGTCCGTCCGCCTCTACATTATACGTGCGGTGCGCCGCCGGTGTACCTGCCATGGCAAAGATTCCGCAGAGTGCAAACAAGGAACAACTCATTAAACCATGGGAATTTTACCTGCTGCTCCGGAGGACAGCCCACCACATGCAGGCGTGGGGACACTCCGGCGCTATATATTTCCCCGGCGCCAGTCCATCAGCAGCAGCAGCAGCTCAAGCTTTCCCTGATTGATCAGCCACCTAACTGCCATCATCGTTTCTTGCATAGCCAAGCAAGAAGAAGCTTCTCGGCCGAGAATATGGCGTCCAGGGCTGCGACGATGGTGGCGCTGCTGCTCGCGGCGGTGGCGGCGACGTGCGCGGGCGCAGTTGCACGACAAGTTCTACAGCGAGTCGTGCCCCAGCGTGGAGGACGTCGTGAGGAAGGAGATGGTGAGGGCGCTCTCCCTGGCGCCCAGCCTCGCCGGGCCGCTCCTTCGGATGCACTTCCACGACTGCTTCGTCAGGGTAAGCTACATTTGCATGCATGTTGTCTGTCTCTGTCCTGCCGTGTTGTGTGTTCTGGCCTGACCAGTGACCGCCATGAATGCAGGGGTGCGACGGCTCGGTTCTGCTGGACTCGGCCAACAAGACGGCGGAGAAGGACGCGCAGCCGAACCAGACGCTGCGAGGCTTCGGCTTTGTCGAGAGGGTGAAGGCCGCGGTGGAGAAGGCCTGCCCCGACACCGTCTCCTGCGCCGACATCCTCGCCCTCATTGCCAGGGACGCAGTATGGCTGGTGAGTAGAGTACTAGGCCATTCTCTTTTGCAAATGACACGGTACGTGTGGAAGCCAAATTCTAATGCTACTCGATCATGATTTCTCCAGAGCAAGGGTCCATTCTGGACAGTTCCTCTCGGCCGGCGAGACGGCAGCGTGTCCATTTCCAACGAGACCGACGCTCTGCCACCCCCGACCTCCAACTTCACCGTGCTCACCCAGCTCTTCGCCGCCGTGAACCTCGACGCAAAGGACCTTGTCGTCTTGTCCGCCGGGCACACCATCGGAACGTCGCACTGCTTCTCCTTCTCCGACCGACTCTACAACTTCACCGGCATGGAGAACCCCAGCGACATCGACCCCTCGCTGGAGCCGCAGTACATGATGCGGCTAAAGAGCAAGTGTGCCAGCCTCAACGACAACACCACCCTCGTGGAGATGGATCCCGGCAGTTTCAAGACCTTCGACACCGACTACTTCAAGCTGGTGAGCAAGCGGAGGGGCCTCTTCCACTCCGACGGGCGCCTCCTCACCGACCCCTTCACCCGCGCCACGTCCAGCGCCATGCCACCGGCGCCTTCAAGGACGAGTTCTTCGCCGACTTTGCCGCCTCCATGATCAAGATGGGCAACGCCAATCCGCTCACCGGAAGCCAGGGTGAGATCAGAAAGAAGTGCAGCATGGTCAACCATTAAACCACCGACGAAGTATAAGGCTGCTTAGATTTGTGTGACCATTCTTTTTTCCATGTAAATTACTGTAAGATTGTTATAGCTCCTTTCTCTCCCAAATCTTTTTCTTTCATTATAATTTATTGTTTCGTGACAACCTTGTTAGTTCCTTGTACACACGATTTAACACTTTGATATTGCCATTTCAATATATAGGAGGCCTCCTTGGGTCTCCTCTGTAGATGTGGACCCTCCACCTTCATCCAAGGGCTCAAAATGAGCCAAATCCTCTCTCAAACTCTTCTTTATTAGACAAGGAGCACGTGATAACAAACGAAAACGAAATCGGTGAAGAATCACATCCAGAGAGGCAACTTTCGAGCCTATCTGCACCAGGTGGTAGTACTACACTACCAGAAAAACTTGTGTTGCCGACGGCCCCCGTCGGCATAGATGGGCATACCCCGACGGCCCAACCGTTGCCGGCGAGAAAGGCCGTCGGCATATGACCATCTATGCCGACGGGGCCGCCGGCATCGATCAGCCGTCGGCGTTGCCCGAATATACCTACGCGGCCGTCGGCATAGAGGAGGCCGTCGGCATATCGCGTGGGCCCGTCTGGCCCGGCGGCGGCGACGGTTTGACGACGTCAGGCTATGCCGACGGGCTAACGGTGGCCGTCGGCATAGCTACGCCGACGGCCTAGCCGTCGGCATAGCTATGCCGACGTCATCGATCCGCCGCGCCGCCACGTCATCGATCCGCGTCGTTCGCCGGTCCCGTGGGGTGGCATTTCTATGCCGACGGCTAGGCCGTCGGCATAGGCCTGGCCCATGGTTTTCGCCACGTCATCGATCCCCGCCCTACGGCGCGTCATCGATCCAGGGCTCTACTGTTCCGTGGCCGTAGCTATGCCGACGGCTTTGCCATAGGCATAGATTTCTAATAATATTTTAATATTTTATTATTTTCTCTTTTTATTTTTTATTTTTTTCCAATACTAATTTCATTAACTTAAATGTACAGAAAACATATATCGATTGCCCCCCAAACGGGCCTTCTTCCATCGTGTCACGGAGATGTTAGACGGGACTGGGTATACCTGTGGGGGGTAGCAATGCCGCCAGGTGTTGCGGTGGGCCCTCCTACGGTTGTGAAAACGTGGTGGCAGATGCAGGCATGCGACTCCGGGGTGTGCCCCCTCCCCCATCACGGGCGCCGATGCCGCCGTGCCCCGGAGGGGGGAAACGGCCACGTCGAGCCGACGCAGAGGGAATCTTGGGGTGGGTTGTGCCGGGACTGTGTTGGGGGGTGTAGCTATGGCTGGGCTATAACAACAAGGTGAAAAGGTCCACCGGTCAAACTACGTCGGCCGAAAGTCAAAGGAAAGACCCGTGATCGCTGTGTCGAGGTTAGGCAGGACGGGTACCTGGGGGTAGCAAAGCCCCCAGGTGTTGCGGTGGCCCTCCAACGGTTGTAGAAGCATGGTGGCGGCGAGGAACCCAGACGCGGCTTGCATGAGGTCCCTGCGACGCCTCGGTGGCATTGCTACCCCTAGGGCCCCGTCCCGCCTAACCTCAGAAGCGTTTGACCACGGGATCTACCCCTTTGACTTTGCTCGGACGGGCTTTGACCAGTGAACGTATCCACCCGGTTGTGTTAGGTCAGCCCATAGGAACACTTTGGAGCAACATCCGGGCCAGACCCACGGCAAGATCCCCTCCGTGTAGACCTGACGCGTCCGTTCCCCCCCCCCCCTCCAGGTGCCGGCGGCGGCGCCGTCCGTGAGGGGGGGCACACCCCGGAGACGCGTGCCGGGCATTTGCACCCTCCACAACACTTCTAGACTTGTGAGAGGCCGCCTACGCAAGATTTGGCGGCATGCTAGCCCCCGGAGGCCGCCGGCCACAGTCGTAGACACGCGAAGAGCAATCCGCGTAAGAGGGAATTGTTCAGATACTTCTCCATCATGAAAAAATATGAAAAATTACCATAAGTCCTACAGCACATGTGCCCACGCCGTGTAAAAAACTCATGATTTTATCGCGCTCCGAGTATTTAATAATATTCACGCCGCATCATTACCGCAGAACGTCTAGTATCGTGTCATCGCCGTCCGTGAGGGGGGGCACACCCCGGAGACGCGTGCCACCTCTTCGGACATGCCACCACACCATCCTGCATGTATGAGGTCCCGGTGGGACGCTCCTGTGGCACTGCTACCCCCCTAGGGCCCCCGTCCCGCCTAACCCTGTAGAGTTTGACCACGGGATCTACCCCTTTGACTTTGCACGGACGGGCTTTGACCAGTGAACGTATCCACCCGGTTGTGTTAGGTCAGCCCATAGGAACACTTTGGAGCAACATCCGGGCCAGACCCACAGTAAGATCCCCTCCGTGTAGACCCGGCACGTCCGTTCCCCTCTCCAGGTGCCGGCGATGGCGCCGTCCGTGAGGGGGGCACACCCCGCGGAGACGCGTGCCGCCTCTTCGGACATGACACCACACCATCCCGCATGTATGAGGGCCCGGTGCGACGCTCCGGTGGCATTGCTACCCCCTAGGGCCCCCGTCCCGCCTAACCCTGTAGCGTTTAACCACGGGATCTACCCCTTTGACTTTGCACGGACGGGCTTTGACCAGTGAATGTATCCACCCGGTTGTGTTAGGTCAGCCCATAGGAACACTTTGGAGCAACATCCGGCCAGACTCCACGGCAAGATCCCCTCCGTAGACCCGACGCGTCCGCCCCCTCCAAAGCCGGCGTGGCGGCGCCGTCCGTGAGGAGGGCACACCCCGGAGACGCATGCCGCCTCTTCGGACATGCCACCACACCATCCCGCATGTATGAGGGCCCGGTGCAACGCTCCGGTGGATTTGCTACCCCCCTAGGGCCCCCGTCCCGCCTAACTCTGTAGCGTTTGACCACGGGATCTACCCCTTTGACTTTGCACGGACGGACTTTGACCAGTGAACGTATCCACCCGGTTGTGTTAGGTCAGCCCATAGGAACACTTTGGAGCAACATCCAGGCCAGACCCACGGTAAGATCCCCTTCGTGTAGACCCGACACGTCCGTTCCCCCCTCTAGGTGCCGGCGGCGGCGCCGTTCGTGAGGGAGGGCACACCCCGGAGACGCGTGCCGCCTCTTCGGACATGCCACCACACCATCCCGCATGTATGAGGTCCCGGTGCGATGCTTCGGTGGCATTGCTACCCCCGTAGGGCCCCCGTCCCGCCTAACCCTGTAGCGTTTCACCACGGGATCTACCCCTTTGACTTTGCACGGACGGGCTTTGACCAGTGAACGTATCCACCCGGTTGTGTTAGGTCAGCCCATAGGAACACTTCGGAGCAACATCCGGGACAGACCCACGGCAAGATCCCCTCCGTGTAGACCCGGCGCGTCCGTTCCCCCCCTCCAGGTGCTGGCGGCGGCACCGTCCGTGAGGGGGGGCACACCCCGGAGACGCGTGCCGCCTCTTCGGACATGCCACCACACCATCCCGCATGTATGAGGGCCCGGTGCGACGCTCCGGTGACATTGCTACCCCCTAGGGCCCCCGTCCCGCCTAACCTCAGAGGTGTCCGCTTCTCAGGCGGCGGGCGCCTGGCCCGTGAGAGGGGGGGGGGGGGGCACACCCCGGAGACGCGTGCCGGGCGTTTGCACCCGCCTATACTTCCAGACTATTTAAACAGGTCAAATTGCTTTCCCCTCGGCAAGGTGGGACTATTTTTAAAAAAATTGTGGTTTGCATATATGTCGACGGCTCAGCCGTCGGCATAGGCTCAATCTATACCGACGGCCGGCTGCCGGGCATATGTGGACGTTATCCACTCCCCGGGCTGTCGACATGTGGGCCCAGCCTATGCCGATGGCCATGCTGCAAGATAGGGCCAACTTTATCCCTCGGCCACCCTTCTCCTCCACTCATTTCTCTCCCTCACGCCGACCCGACCCTACCGCGCCGCCCTCCTCCGCCGCCCGTCTGAAACGCCACCGCCGCCCGCCCGTCCCGCCAAAACACGCGGCGCCCGCGCCTCCCGCTCCGACCAGCGCCGCCCACCCGAGCCCGCCGCCCGCGCCTCCGCCCGACCCAGGCAGCCGCCCCGCCCGACTCGCGTCGCCCCCGGCCGCGCATCGCCCCGCCCGACTCCGCGGCGCCCGCGCGGCTACTCCCAGCCCACCTAAGAACCTTCCGCCCGACCCGCCCGACCCCCCTCCGGCCGCCGCCCGGCCCCCCTCCGGTCGCCCGCCCGACTCCACGGCGCCCCGCCGCCCGCCCGACCGCCTCACCTCCCGCCCGACCCGCACCGCCCGCCTCGACCCCCCTCCGGCCCGCCCGACCCGCCTCCGGCCTCCCGCCCGACCCTCGCGGCCCGTCCCGCCCCGACCCTCCGGGCCTCCCGCCCGACTCCGCGCCTCCCCGTCTCAACTCCGGCCGGCCCTCTTAAAGGTGAAAATTTTATGTTTTTAGTGTTTTTTAGTAATTTTGTAGCTAGTTAGATAGGTATTTAGATAGTTATATACATAGTTAGATAGATAGTTATATAGATAGTTAGATAGGTAGATAGTTAGATAGATAGTGAGATAGGTAGTGAGATAGTTAGATAGGTAGATAGTTAGATAGTTAGATAGATAGTGAGATAGGTAGTAAAAAAATTTGGTTAGATGAGTTTCTATATGTTGCATATCTTGCAAAAAAATTTGGTTCGATGAGATGAATCAATGATTATGACGAATAGGTCATAATGATGATGATGAATATGTGATGACGATGATGAATATATTGTTAAAGTTGTTAGTTTTTTTGCCTACATGATGCAAAAATAAATGAATGCATGTTTAAATGTTTTAAATATGCTCTATTAGTTGTGATGTTCTAATTTTTTGGCGCGATGGAATTTGCAGGCTTTGTGGTGTTGCATTTCATCGGAGTGACCGTTGTACGACACGTTGGTCCCCCTGAGCATCCCTCTGCTGTTCGACTACTTCCTCTACAGCCGAGGGTGAGCTACAAGTCTATCTCCTCCATTTTTCATATCACTAGATTTCATTCTCAAGTCAATTGGCGTAACCTAGGCGTCTCCCGTCCGAAAGGGTTGCGTCGATAAATATGCATTCAATTGCATATTTATCACCGCAGCTCTTCGGATTGTCCAGCCTTTTCCATGGACAGCCGAGGATGTGTAGATTGGGTATGTTCTCCATGTTCTACCCCGTTCCGAGACAGGATTTCGGCGACGCCTCCCCATTGTTCTCCGGAGCACATTCTCTCGGCTATTTTCCGAGACGTGTATCTGGAGAACAGCGGGGAGGTGCTGCCAAAATTTTGTCTCGGAACGGGGTAGAATGGAGAACGTACTCAATCTACACATCCTCGGGTGGGATTAGGACCCATCTTTACCTATTAGAGATGTAGGTGAATTCAACGTGGTAGAAACTGAAAATTTGATGTGATTAATTTAAGTGAATCCTTATTTATGTTGTGTGGCTTGCAAAAAAGCAGAGGATGGCAAATAATCAGTGGATGTATAGTGGTTTTATCCGTCGGAATCGAGTAACATCAGAGTAGATCACGAAAACCGATGTGTATTTGAAGGAGATATTCCGTCTTCCAATGAGAATTATCCCATCATGCCCCTGTGCGAGATGTGCCAGACGTCACCGTAGGAATCAGACGGACATGAGTGAGCAGCTTCGCACGCACGGATATATGCCAAACTTTGACATGCCGCCGATAAACATAGCCGAGCAGGACCGTGGTAGAGAGGAGGTGATGCGACAACGCATCGATGGATATGAGGACGACGGGGTCAGGGACATGCTAGATGATGTGATTGTTGCAGAAACGGCAAATGCGACACCTTCAGAGAATGAACCGGAGGAGCTGGAGGCAACCGCAAAGGCCTTCTTGGAGGTCTTGGCCTCGTCGAAGAAACCTCTTTATGCGGGTGCGAAAATATCTCAGCTGGATGCCATCTCGCAACTGATTGCAGTCAAGGCTGAGTACGGCTGTAGCCAGAAATGCTTCGAAGCATTCCTGGGAGTATGGGCTAACAGCCTCCCTGAGGGTCATGAACTGCCGAAAAGCATGTACGATACAAAGAAAATCATGAAGGCACTCTCTATGGATTATGAGAAAATAGATGTTTGCTCAAGAACTGCCTTTTGTTTAGGCACGCAGTATGCAGATGACAAGTAATCTGTAGGGAAGTGCGGTTCGTCTCGGTACATTGAGGTGGTCGGTGAGGATGGTGAGAAAAAGCAGCTAACCATACCCGTTAAGGTTCTTCGGTATCTTGATTTTATAAAATACTGCAGCGCCTTTTCATCACGAAGGAGTCTCGCCAAAATGATGAAGTGGCACAAGGAAGG
Organism: Aegilops bicornis; assembly: GCA_021605145.1. NCBI lineage: Eukaryota > Viridiplantae > Streptophyta > Magnoliopsida > Poales > Poaceae > Aegilops > Aegilops bicornis. Next base: position 580,834,756 of record CM038669.1, read on the forward strand.
TATAAGGTACAATCCAAAAAAATCGTACATCCATCGGGAGGAAGCATGGAAGTCGTTCGATGAAGAATACCCGAGGAAGCAGCCGAGGCTGGAATGTCGAATAGCCATATCGGTGATGGGTTGGATCCATATGGCATGTCGTCCAATCCATACAGCTGCCGGCCTGTGTTTGTAATTCCGCTCAATCTTCCTCCTGGTGCCCTAATGCAACGGAAGACCATGTTCTTGTCGCTCATCATTCCGGGGCCTGAATACCCGGGGAAGCAATTGGGTGTGTTTATGCAGCCGCTGGTGGATGCTTTGCACCATTCTTGGTACTTTCCGAGGTTGACATACGACCAGGATCTGCAGAGAATTTTTTTGATGAAAGTTTGGTTGCACTATTGCATGCATGACTTTCCCGGCTATGCTCTATTCTACGGATGGTGTACAAGTGGGAATATGCCATGCCCAGTGTGCATGCAGGCTCTGCGAATGATTTGGCTGAGTAAGGGTGGCAAGTATGTAGCCTTTGACCTGCATCGATAGTTCCTCCCTCAAGACCATCCAGACAGGGAAGACAAGAAGAACTTCACGAAAGGCCGGGTTGTTCATGAAGTAACCGAGATTGCAACATTTTCGGGGGCAGATGTTCTTGCTCAGCTAAAAGCTCTCAAGCCTAAAGTCAAAGGCAAAGGCAAAGGCAAAGCCAAAGGCTTCGAGGGATATGGTGGGACGCACAACTGGACTCACATTAGCCCCTTCTCGCAGCTTCCCTATTTCAAGGACCTCAAACTTCCTTACAATATTGATGTGATGCACACCGAAAAGAATGTGGCAGAGTCCCTTTTCCACATGATCCTGAACATTCCTGATAAGACGAAGGATAACATTAAAGCTAGAGCCGATCAACAGAGAATTTGTGATAGACCACGCCTGACATGAAGCCTCCCACAGGCGGTCGTAAAAACTGGTTCAAGCCAGATGCTGACTTTGTCCTTAAACTGCCAGAAAAAAAAGAAGTACTTATCTGGCTGAAACAAATTTTGAAGTTCACCGATGGTTATGCATCGAATATAAGTAAGGGAGTCGATATTTCAACGGGCAAAGTGACCGGCCTCAAGAGTCATGACTACCATGTATGGATTGAGCGGATAATGCGTGGGATGGTTCGAGGCTATGTCCCCGAGCATGTCTGGCGAGTGCTTGCCGAGCTTAGACATTTCTTCTGCATGCTCTGTGCTAAAGAAGTAAGTAAAGAGGTGATTGAAAAATTGCATAAGAAGGCACCAGAGTTGATAGTCAAGCTAGAGAAGATCTTTCCGCCAGGCTTCTTTACTCCGATGACACATCTCATTCTGCACCTCGCGAACGATGTATTGTTGGGGGGGCTTGTGCAGAATCACTGGCAGTACGGCCCTGAGAGGCAGAACAAGCATCTCCGACGGAAATGTGGAAACAAAGCTAAGATTGAAGCTTCCATGGCTGAGGCAGTTATCCCGGAGGAGTCATGGACCTCAGGACATCATACTATCCAGACCACGTTCCCCATCTGCATAACAAGGTCCCTCGATACAATATAGAAGAGCCCAAGCATCAACCCAGGCTCGATCTATTCAACGCGCAAGGTGGCAGGGCTGGGGCCCTGAAATCTTATAACATGCCACGACAAGAGTGGGAGGACCTCATGTTCTATATCTTGCACAACATCAAGGAAGTTGAGGAAGTGTGGATGAAGTAATACCACTAGACCATTCCTTTATGTCTTCCACATCATCATGTTCCATGTTCACTTAGTCTCGGTCTAACACCGCTTTTCTTTTTTTAGTGATTTCGTTCAAGAGGAATGGACGGGAGTGAATCCTCCTACTGAGGCGGAGGCACTTACTCTTCTCCGTCATGGAAACCCTGGACGTAAAAATTTTGTTGCTTGGTTCATGGAGAAAGTAATTTTCCACACTCCCTATTAAATACCTAGTTCAACATTTATTAGTTAACCGAACTAATGCACGCAACAATTTCCATTATACTTGTAGGGAAAAGATCCGAACATTTCTATGGATGATGAATTGAGATGGGTTTCCATGGGTTTTGACCCTGCCGTCATGACATGTAAAAGTATGATGTGAATGGGTATCGCTTCCATTCAGATGAGCAACAAAACAGCCGGCCCGATCCCAAAACTATAAATACCGGAGTGTACACCCCCGGTCAAAATTCAGTAGACTACTACGGAAGGGTACAAAATATATACGAGGTTAAATTCCGCCAGGGGCGTGAGACCCTAAGTCTTCCTGTGTTCAAATGCCGATGGTTCGATCCGCGGGAGGGGGTAAAACATACGCCTTCCATCGGTTTGGTCGAAGTTAAACCATCAACCGTCTATGCCGGAGCCGATCTCTTCATTGCGGCTACCCAAGCTACACAAGTATATTATCTGCCTTACCCATGCCAGAGAGTGTATCTAAAGGGTTGGGAAGTTGTGTTCAAGGTGTCGCCACATGGTAAGCTACCAGACCCGAATGAAGACGATTACTACAACATTAACCCCATTACATACGAGGGAGTGTTCTATCAAGAGCACCCTGATGATGATGATGTGGTTATAAACGATGACGCTAGACCATTGGGTGATGATGATGTGGATCCAAACGTCGACGATGCACGGACTGATGGTGAGACCATTGTCAATGAAAATGACATACTTCTGCTAGAAAAGTTAAACGAAGACGCTGACGACGAGGAAGAGCCTCCACCTCCGTCGGACAACGAAGATGATATGATTGATAGTGATGATGAGACGGACCGAGAAAGAGGTTACAACAGTGATGATTCATATGGGTTCTAGAAGATGTACGTTTCAAGTCTTCTTTTCTATAGTTTAGGAATATGCCTTTTTATGCATTTTTATTAATGTGTATATTATCATGCCTTTTCCTTCATTTCATTAATTTACTAATTGCTTATTCTCTTTTCAATGCAGGTTCGTGGAACATGGGCAAGGGAAGGCCGACGGCGTGGGTTTCTACGCAAGGTCGTCGACCTGCCTAGTCGGAGTGGTCGAGCACGTAATCCTCCCCCTCGGCTACTTGACGATGACTCCTCATAGGGAGGTCGAGGGAGAGGTGCCCCTAGAGGAGGAGGGGGCGGGGGGAGAGCCTCTAGAGGGCGAGGTGGTCGGGGGAGAGCCACTACAGGGGGTCGCGGCCAGAAAGAGCGCATCCTCATCGACTTAGGGGTGTTGTCTTCGAGGCCCTCCTCTAGTGAGGTACCCTCCTCTAGTGAGGTACACTCTGGGGAGGAGGAGGAGGAGGAGGAGGAGGAGGAGGAGGAGGAGGTGGAGGAGGAGGCAGGCGAGGAGGAGGAGGAGGAGGAGGAGGTTGGGGAGGGGGAGGCAGGCGAGGAGGAGGGTAGTGGCGGGAAGGGGGTTGACAACAAGGGGTGGCTGCGTGGTAACGCAAAGCTACCAAAGCAGGTTCCTGCTACTGAGGAGCAGAAGTGGCTCATTGAGCCCACGGGGAAAGAGTAAGTGCCACTTTGTAATAATTTCATTATTTTGCTTGTCACATGCTTATTCTGGTTGTTATTTATTTTGCTTGTCACATGCTAATAGTTCATTCTTTTGCAAAGAATCGGATATATTCTAAAGGGGCCCGTATTCCCAACGGCCTCATCACCGCCTTTGCTGAAGTTATACCGCCGGGTTGTACTGCACGGATCTAGTCAGCAGCCGGACCGTCGGGTTTTGGCCACGAGCCGACCACTGGGAAGCGGCCCTCCACGCGGACCATGAGACCCATGCCAAGGCCGTGATCACTACTTTCTGGGTGAGTTCTCTTCAGAAGCACAAGTACATTCTAGTTTCATGAATGATTTAACTCATGGCTTCTTCCCTTCTTGTTTCATGCATGATTGTAGAAATTCTATCAAGTTCTTCCGGAGCACAGGGCTAGAGCGGACCAGATCGTGCTGCGCCAATGCAAGAAGAAGGCCCGCCAGATGCAGTAAGAGGTGCGCTATGTGACCATCTCGACATACTACCACGACTTTCTTGGTGTGAAGATGACCAAGGAAGAAGCGCGGAGGATGGGCATTACCTTGGAGAGGCCCGAGTTCTTGGCGGTAAGTATAAAAGATTTTTAGTTATGCTTTCATATATTGTGCTTTCATTATGCTTTCATTACCATGTGGTACATTTCACCGTTTCATGTTGACATGCCATTATGCTTTTATTATGTAGGTGTGTCCAAATTGGTGTTATGGAAAAGACGAGTCCTGGGCGGCATTGGTGGATCTTTGGTGTGATGAGGCTGGAGTCTGGGCGGCTATGAGAATAAAAAATAAGGCTAACCGAGGGACGGAGGGAGTACATGCTCAGGGAAACCGAAACCACTATCTCCACAAGGCAGTTAATGTATGACTAACCCCATTAAACATTCTTCTTCTTCTATTTACCATCACTTTCTTATGTATGACTAACCTCTGTTTGGTGGTGCAGGAGGAGAAACTGAAGCGGCCGCTCTCAGACATGCAGGCGTGGGAGATCGCCCATACGCGGAAGGACTCCAAGCCTGGCGAGCCCAAGTACTACGGCAAGAAGACCGCGGGGAGGAAGGAGGCCTACTCCGCAGCGTATCTGAAGTTACATCCTGACACACCTGACCCCATTGCGGCGGATCTGGACGAGAGGGCGGTGGTGAGCATGGGGCCCAAGGAGCACGGTCGGGAGGCGGTTCTCGATGCTGTGATCACTCCTACTATCTCCTACACACAGCTCCGTCGGATCGACCCGAGCCTGAGCCAGCGCACGAGCCAGCCAGTGACCAGTGCACAGTCCCTCTTTCAGGAGCAACAATCTGTAAGTATTTTCCCTCTTATCTTCATTGCTCACTTTATTTTCCGCATCTAGTAGTTTTATGAGTTCCATCATGTCATTGCGTAGGCCTACCTGGAGTACACACGCCAGGAGACCATGGCGTGGCATCAGAGGCTTCATGAACACCAAGTGCAGAGGGATCGCCAGCTGGAGCAGGCTTTTCAGGAAATGGCGGCCGGCAGGTGTCCTCAGTTGCAGCCAGCACAATGCCCTCCAGCACAACCAGTGCTGCTGACCTTTGAGGAGTTTGTGGCACAGAACGCTGGCCCCTCGCCGGTTAGTTCATCCCGAATTATATTACCTAGAAATCAGTTTTTATCTTGCCCTACAAATAGACTGCATATAGTGGGCTGCTCACACCCATGCATTAACGCACCTATCAGTCATCTATATATCATCCATCCACATCCCTGTGACTTATTTCTCTCTGCCCACACATCTTACATTTTTTTTATGAACAGTCTTTTTTATTGATTCATAATGCGGCATCAAGTGCATACAAACATAATTAATATACACCTGGCCTCCGCATAACTAGGATGCACACATCCAATACTGACATACATAAAAATCTCAGTGGTAAAGAGCAAAGTCATATAAGACCGAAGTTACACGTAGGCAAAATGAAAAGAAGAGCAACGATGATCTATGCCGAGCAGCTGCTGGTAGAACAAAGATGACACAAGCACACACGACCCAGACGTGGACACGCAAGCTGAAAACTGTGCACACACCAATCAAGCAATCAAGCCACCATGACCGCCCTTTAGTGCCAAGATTATCCATCAACGCACATGTGATGCAGGTCGTAGATCCATAGACTAGAGACAACGATGCCACCAAAATCCTCCATAAGGGCCACTTTGGCGATCTTAGGCCTCCGTCGCAAGTGTAGATCAGTGGTTAATCTGAGCACGACTACCTGCCACCAGAGAATACATTACAAGCCCTCATTGCACCGCCACGACCAAGATCTTCAACCACTAACTTGGTTAGTCATCTGGATCCATGGAACCACCGGCACATCATCAACACTGTTACCGTGCACCATCTCCGCATCACCACACTGCCGAAAGAATCATTGCTACCCACCGCCAAGCATCACCTCCATGCCTCAACTACCCAAAGCAGCGCACCTGAGAGAGAGGAAAGCCGCAACAGCCAACACCACACCATCCACGCCACCGCATGCCCTCCACCAACAACTCCCCACGAGGTCAAGTCTATGAAATGATGCATTCAAGTAATGACGTGCTCATAGAGGGCATTAACATCGCTAATATGGGAAGCCGGATCATGGTTTTCACCGGGAGACAGGATCACGAGATTGAAATAGGTGTTAGAGCTCCTTGGTGACGCCTCCATGGAGGAATAACCACACCCGAAGGCGACATTGTAAATAGCACCGACAGAGGTCGGGTAGGGTTTTCACCCGGAGTGCCACACACCTACACCAAAGATACCATCCATGACCCATCCACTTGTCGGACAGGAACCCTCATGCCAAGCCGCCATCAGGATGCAACACAACCAAGGACCCAAGCAAACTGCCCAAAGATATTGAGATGAATCCATTCGACCAACATGACCGGCTCCATGTACGGTGGCTGCCGGGAGAACGACCCATGGCCAGCGCAAGATGGAACCCCCGCGGGTGAGCCACAGTCCAACTGATCACTAAAGAACTCCGCCCGCACAACGCCGGCCACTTGATCGATGGCTTAAATTACCACCCGCGTGCCGCCTTGCGCCGCCGCAAGAAACAACGAGCTCAAACGACAGCACCCCCTCTTGCATGAGAAGCCCGTAGCAAGCTCTCTGCCTAGGGCGATCCGCTGCCGCCATCGTTTTTTAGATACCATGCAACTCAAGGTGCACATGAGAAATAAGTTGTTCTGGTGAGTTTGTGTGGCCTCCGGAGTCACCCTAGAGAATGACCCGTGAGGTGGTTACAAGATTCTACAAATACTACGATTCATGTCTTTTAAAATGCAATGATGTGATAGCATGAAATATTATGCAACAATCATAAAAAATAATGTGTTCTGATCTCTCCTCTCCATGTATCATTTTTTCAGGTTTTTCTTGTAAATTCTCCATTGTATATATTGTGTTACAATCTACTAAAAATGTGTTTATAGAAATATATTTGTTATTGATCTGAGCTCATCTGATTTTTGTTGCTTAGCTTTTTTTGAATTTTAATATATTGAGTGGGTTGCATCTTGGTACACAAACTGGTTGATGCTCATGCGGTTAGCAAGATGCTTGCCACCTCTAAGGGTGTGGGTTTGAATCCCATGCAACTCAAGGTTTTAAATATTTTTTCCTCAATACGCGGTTAGCACGGTTTGTGAGAAAAAAATAGCCAATTTGCAAGCAATTCCCTATTCAAAATAATTAGTTCGCAAGCGGTCAAAGGAATGATGACATGGCAGCCAGTTGGCTGGATTTTTCTCTCCTTGACCTTATTTGATTCAATCAACATGTGTACGACCCTAACTGATCACTTCCCGAGTTGTTGGTCTAAAGTGTGCAATCAAATTGAGTTACTGGACTAGTGGCGAATTTCACTCGACACACAACAAGTCAAGCGGCCTTTTCTTTAATTAATAGGGGTTCATGGTGTAACACTTCTAAAATAAATGACATTCTTAATTGATCATTTTGGTGTACCCATTAAGTTCCTTGACAACATTCCCACTATTCTGAGACAAAGAAAAGGTATGGGACATTGGGATTGCTTATATCTTATGTTATTTCATATTGTTAAAGATACATTGGTGACCCTCATTGAGTGTGCCAAGGCAGATGGTCAAATCACTGGGGCAGTGCCACATCTAGTGTGCAATTGTCCATCCTATAATACATGGAACATGACCTTGAAAAGGCTAAAAACTTCAAGTTAGTGGTTTTTGTATTGAGCAACTTTTGGGCCTTAAAATTAACTTCCACAAGAGCTAGTTGGCTTGTTTAGATGTTTGCCGGGAAGCTAAAGCCTGATACAACAGACTTTTTGTTTGTGAGCATGGCCAGTTCCCCATTCACTATTTGGAGATTCCGATTCATTATCTGAAGCACGAGACTGCAGTAACGTGGTAGAGAGAATGGAGAAACTCATTCTTAGTTGGAAAGGAGTTTGTTCCTTTGGGGGTTGGTCGGTCCTTATTAACTCGGTGCTTATCATCATGGTCTTGTATATATTGTCTTTTTTTCGAATTCCACTACGGGTTATGCAAATATTGGATTGTTTCTAGACCAGTTTTTTTTGTAGAGCAGCGGATAAAGAAGAAGGTGCAGGTTGAGTAATAATTAGTCATCCAAAATAGTAGGGGGGGTCTGGGAATACAAGATGTTGAGGCCAATAGCATTGCACTTCTCCTTAAATGACTGCTTAAGCTCCATCTTACCAAGAAGGTGTATGACAAGACATCATATGAAATAACTACACTTGTTCTAAAACCACCTCTTCGTTAAATGGAAGACACATTTTTTCGGCGGGCCCGATGAAAATGGAATTTTTTTTCTTCCGCTTTGGAAACTTCACCGTTAAGGACATCTCATAAATTAGAATTTGGGAGGATTAGTGGCTAGGAAAATGCCCCTTTTAAGGACCCATATCTGATTTTGTTTTATATTTTCTATAACAAACAAGATAACTTTGAGCAAGTCTTCAGTGCCTCACCCACACCATGACTTTTAAGAGGACCTTTCTTGGGCAAAGATGAGGCATGGAGCACCCTTCTAACTCGGTTGGAGATTGTGCCGTTGTCACAAGGCAAAGACGAGTTTCAATGGAACCTTCGTAGACAATAATATATAGTTTTATTAATTTGATGTGCATGCAAAAAATTTAAATCTTGTAACTGTAAGGTAAAGCCCCACAGCCTTGATCTTTACTGAAGCACAAAAAGAAAATACAAGGATATACAAAAGGTGATTACAAGGCCACCGCCCAAAAACAAAAGAAAAACTTACTTACGGAGAGAACATAAAAACCCAAAATAGAAAATACAACCAAAGGGGGCAAATAGGAAATCCATCTCAATAGAGCATCCTTATATGTAGCCTTGATCCTATGTGTAAGCAGAGAAATATCCCTAGTCAATCCTACTTTCCACCTAGCAAAAGAGGGACTTTCATAACTGAATATTTTGCCATTCCTTATTATCCAAATATTCCACCAAGCTATGAAGACAACCTAAGGAAAAAGGTTTGTCAAATTCTTTCCTGTCCTTGGAAGCGATCTCATATATATGAGAGTCACTAGTCCAAGAGATCTGCAAAACTCTAGTACTGAAGTAGCACTTGAAGAACAGATGATCTCTATCCTCTTTAGTGTTCATTGTGATATGCCAATTGCCAATTAAAGAACATGAAAATCAAAAATTCCTTCAAAAGTAATTGGTATCTTGGGAGAAGCGTGATTTCAACAACAACAAAAACATTATTGCAAAGCGTATGTAATTTGTATTGAAGTAGACAATGTTGTTTATTTCAACGAGACGGAACTATCAAGCACATTTACTTTGATTGCAATTTGCTTGGGCTACATGGTCAATCATCTTTTTTTGATAAAGGGTGTTTTTATTAACTCAAAATATAGCATCAAGCGGATATAAAGCATGATGAACAACACCCAACCTCTACATAATTAAGACACACATAGCCAAACACCAACAGTCTGACAAACATATCAATTACAACCAATGTATCAGCAACAATTGAGGCATATATTACCGAGACTATGCCTATGTCAAAGGAGGTGGTGGCCGAGCCGGAGATTATGCTGCCACTCATGTTTGGTAAAAACTTCCCTAGCCATCCCCTCCAACTGCATACATGCTTCCCTGAACAACAGTTAGTACTCCGTTTGTACCTAGTGCGTGTGCCATGGCACACCCATAATTTTGAAACATATTTCTTTACCATATAAAAAATAGCTGATTTTCAAGGCCCATCCAAGCCAATTGAAATAGGTCTTATTGTTCTTAAAGTGTGTGCACCCTACATTTTATTTGTAGGTCCGACACGGTAGCGTAGACCACATATATATGAAATGAGCATGTACTTACTAAACCATTTAGTAGCTTCTAATTTGTACCCGTCACATAATGTCAAAAACATGGTTGGTCGTTGGCTGCATGGCATTGTATGAAACTTAGGCTGGTCATAATGGGAGTAACTTACCTAGTATCATAACGTAATCCAAGACAAGTTTGCATTTGTGGCATATATATTTAATAAGGAGAGATGTGTTTGTGATAACATATTAGAGCATGGTTTATAGTATAGCCAACAACCGGCTATATGAATTTGTCATGCAACTTATAACCAACCTTATAGCCTACCCATACAATAGCTAGTCATACTAGTATACTACATCATTAATATATGACCCACATATTCCTCTCACAAAGGGTGTCGGGGCTCGTGCTATAGCTGGTTGTAAGTTTGTAACCCGCTTCTCTTCTCTCATCCAATTCAACAAAAATATATTATTTAAAGTCTTACTGCCCGCCTACATCAGCTTATTATACTAGCTCTTTTGTTACCATCACATAGCAATTTCTTAAGAAAAAAATGAGTCTACAAGCTAATAAAAACAACCATCTATGATATTAGTTCTATAACATTTTACACTATAAAAATAGTAATATAAACTATTGTCATATGATGACATTACTCTAAGTTAAGCCCCCACTATGACAGGACACCAATCGTAGCGACGAGATGTGTCACCACCAGTGTATGGTAATTTTGCGAGGTAGCCGTAATTAGTGTGTATGTGTATGTATATTGACTGGAAAAATACCAAGTACTCCCTCCGTCCGGAAATACTTGTCATCAAAATGGATAAAAGGAGATGTATCTAGACATATGTTAGTTCAAGATACATCCATTTTTTTCCATTTTGATGACAAGTATTTTCGGACGGAGTGAGTATATATATTCAGGATAGGGGAGCACGTGGCACCGGTACACATATATGGATGATGAGATTCCCACGTTCGCAAACTACCAGTAGGTGGCATTCACTCTTGCCTTCTGTTGATTAGAATTTGGCAGCGAATTTCGCTCCATGATGACTAATTGTTTAATGGATTGATCTACCGACGTGCTTCTGTCTTGGTCTGGCCGTCCGTCCGCCTCTACATTATACGTGCGGTGCGCCGCCGGTGTACCTGCCATGGCAAAGATTCCGCAGAGTGCAAACAAGGAACAACTCATTAAACCATGGGAATTTTACCTGCTGCTCCGGAGGACAGCCCACCACATGCAGGCGTGGGCACACTCCGGCGCTATATATTTCCCCGGCGCCAGTCCATCAGCAGCAGCAGCAGCTCAAGCTTTCCCTGACTGATCAGCCACCTAACTGCCATCATCGTTTCTTGCATAGCCAAGCAAGAAGAAGCTTCTCGGCCGAGAATATGGCGTCCAGGGCTGCGACGATGGTGGCGCTGCTGCTCGCGGCGGTGGCGGCGACGTGCGCGCGGGCGCAGTTGCACGACAAGTTCTACAGCGAGTCGTGCCCCAGCGTGGAGGACGTCGTGAGGAAGGAGATGGTGAGGGCGCTCTCCCTGGCACCAACTGGGACCAAAAGTCCATGTTATTTTAGAAAAGTGGCTGCTTTACGTGTTTTGGGGGTTATTTTTAGGTTGATATTAGCTAGCTAATAGAGAGAAGTGTCCTCTCTTATATCTTCGTCCTTGGTTTATCAACGCTGCTGCTATATGTTCATTTCACCTGCTGATATAACATGCTCATGCATGCTCGCATCATACATCATCATATATAATAACAAGTCCTACTAATCATGCGTCATCATATAACTTCTACTCATTATTAATAATAAGTCATACGATCATCATCCTCATAGTCATCGAACCCAACCCTACATAATTGTTCTTAGCACATGATCATCAGTATCAGGTAGGACCTAATTAAACACCCTTAAGGTAAAATAGCATAAAACAATATAGACCCTGACTCTCCATTATGAAGAATGGAAATCATCCTCTCTCCAATTCTTGCGCTTCGCTTCCTTTTGCTTCCAAGAAGCTCCTTACGACTGTCCATACATTTTTTTCATTCTTTGATTGTCATGTCTCCACTTCTTTTACAAATCCGGTATGGACAATTGAGATCCGTAGGATGACCTGGATATATGTTCAAAACATGAAGGCTGCCATTCTCATACATCAAATGAGGCACACAATCCTCTGGGATTCTCTGTTGAAAAACATAGTAATAACTTCGTAGTTAGCAATGATGTACTAGTTTTAGAAGTATGCAAAAAGATGCACGGATGTCGTAATAGTAAAAAATCTTACCAGGGTATCTCCATGATATTTACCGTAGTTCAACACGTGGCACGTATTGACCATAATTTTTCTCCTTATAAGTTAATTCGGAGCCATCGGTGTAGTGGGTTTTGTCTACCATCTTCCGCACATTCTTTGAACAATCAAAATAAGCTTTCAATGGAAATAAGCTGTCAACTATTTTGAAATAAACAATATAAATTACTTAATAACTATGTTAAGCTCACATGGGGGAAGAATTAGAGGTGTATCCACAAGGACCCAAATCGAACGTGTCTCTTGCTCGATTGTAGGATCACCAAGATCCATGGTGACAAGCATACCCTCATCAAGACCATACATCTTGCAAAGTGCTTCCCAATTTTGCAACCAAAATGGGTTACACTCTCAGCATTGTACAACTTTACTTGAAAATCCACACCATGATGGGTACTTAGGATAATTTTTTGGTTTCAAAACTTTCATGGTCTTCAAAACCCATCCTCTCCAAGACATAGCGTCTTGCAAAGCATGGGATAAGCTAGTCGAATTGGAAAAGATGAAAAATATTGTCATGATTAAAATAGTTGAAGTCATGATTAATTACTAAAAAAACTATTGTCTTCGTTGCGTACCGTATGAACACCGAAGCTCTCGTCGAGCTTAATGCTGAAGCGCCGATCTTCGTCCAGCTCAATGAACCTGTCGCACATACCTCGGTCGTCGTGGCACCAGTCGCACTCCCCCGGGCGGTTTTCGTCGTCCGAGTACGACATTTCCGGCCTATATTCATAATTCAAATGAAGGAGAACTTATCCAATATGAGCATTCAATAAGCAAAACCAAATCATAAAATAAGCAAAACCAAATCATAAAACAAAGTAGTATTCAAATTAGCATGCATTCAATAATTATAAGCAAAAGTACATCATCTCTTGGTGTTTGTACATCGTCGAATATTATCACTAATATAGCATCACTAATACAACTAGAACCGTAGCGCCCGACGGGTATCGACGCGGGCGGTGGACACCCAAAGATAAGGAACCATCACAGGATCATAGCTCCAGTGAGATCCCTGAAGAACCTGCCAGGTATTGTCGAACCTGCCCTCCAATGCAACCATGTAGCGACGGACGTGCTCGTCCTCCTCGCTGACACGGTGACATACCACCTCCGCGGTGTCCGGAAGCCTCGGCACCGCCATCGCCCACGCGACCGCCACCAAACAAGGATCGGGTCAACAACGGGTTGCCTCCTCACCAACCCACGCCCCGGAAGGTAGCACCTCCCAATACCAGCCCGGTGGAGCCCAGTCCGAACATGGCCCTGATCAAGCAAGCCTCCACCGCCGAGTCGGCATTTACGGCGAGGATGTGGGATAGGCATCGCTGACGTCGATGCGGGAACTACTTCTATATATAGTTAAATAAAGTAGTTTTATTAATTAAATTAACTATGTAGTTCAACTACTATACTAAGCATTTACTATAAATAAATAAAGTAGTACTTACCATAAATAAATAAAGTAGCACTTATTATAAATAAATAAAGTAGCACTTACTACAAACAACTTCTATATATAGTTAAATAAAGTAGTTTTATTAATTAAATCAACTATCTAGTTCAACTATACTAAGCACTTATTACTATAAATAAATAAAGTAGTACTTACTAAAAACAAAGTAGCACTTACTATATAGTACTTACTAAAAATAAACTAGTATTTTTCTAACTAACTCATATTTTTCTAACTAATTATATTACCAAAAAATCTAAATAAAATAGTAATTATATTTTTCTAACTAGCTAGTTCAATTATAGTACTTACTAACACAATCTAAATATCACCAAACATATTATGAACAAATTAATAGAAAAAATCTATTAACAGAAAAAATCTAACACAATATGAACAAATTATTTACACCAAAAAATCTATTAACAGAAAAAAATCTAACACAATATGAAAAATTAATTACACCAAAAAATCTATTAACAGAAAAAATCTAACACAATATGAACAAATTAGTTACACCAAAAAATCTATTAACAGAAAAAAATCTAACACAATATGAACAAATTAATTACACCAAAAAAATCTATTAACAGAATAAAAATCTAACACAATATGAACAAATTAATTACAAAATCTAAATTAACATACTATGAACTAATTCTATTAGTAAAATTTTAATTAGATGATCAAATCTCATATACCTAAATTTTCTTACTAATTCAACTAAGCACTTACTAATTCAACTAATTAAGCACTTATTAATTTTCTTACTAATTTAACTAAGAACTTACTAATTCGTCTAACATTAATATATCTAATTCATCTATTACGCAAAATACGGGGCCGGCGACGACGGGCCGGGGGCGTACGGGGCGGCTACGTATGGGGCGGAGGCGCGAGACGGCGATGACGGGGACGGGGTGTCGAGGGGGACAGCGACGGCGCGTGGCGGGGGCGGCGACGGGCGACGGCGCAGGACGGGGCGGCGACGGGGACGGGGCGACGATGGGACGGCGACGGGCGGGCAGGGCGGCGAGGGCGTCGTGGCGGGCGGGCGGCGAGGGCGCTGGGCGGGCGGCATGACGGCGGGGCAGGTCGGGCGATACAAGGCCGAGATCGAGGAGGAGAGATCGAAGTGGGGATGCGGTTCTGAAATTTCCCTTATATAGCAAAGTCTTTGGTCCCGTCATTCCCCACCAACGGGATTAATGCATTTTTAGTCGGTTGGTAGCACCAACCGACCAAAGGCCTCTTTTTCGGCAGCCCAAAGGGCGGGAAGCGAAGGCTTTGGTCCCGTTGGTGCCACCAACCGGGACTAGCAGGCATTGGTCCCGGTTGGAGCCACGAACCGGGACCAATGACCGTGTGCTGGCACGGTGCGGCACGAAAGTTTAGTCCCACCACGCTAGCTGAGAGGGGAGCGCAGTGGTTTATAAGCCGCACTCCCGCTCCACTCTCGAGCTCCTCTCCAATGCATGCTTACGGGCCTACTAACTACTGCTTTTCCTGATGGTCCTAATGGGCCACCTGCGGGCCTGAATCCTGGCCCATGGTGGGTTTCTAGTCGTATCCAGGCCGTGGGGGCCCAGTAGGAGGCACTTTTTTTCTTTACTTATTTATTTTATGCAGCTGTTTTTTTAGTCCCACCTCGCCAAGCGAGAGGCACTCGCAGCTGTTTATAAGCCCTGAGTGCAGAGACGATGAAGAAGAGGCTCAATGCTCACCTGCACGTTGGTTTGCTTCAAGTCTTGAGGAATAGGGTAGACTGCACGGAGCTATGTGCAATGCAGTTTACATTATTCCGAAAGGCTTGAAGCGAATTAACTAGCATTGCACCTCTTTTTTATTTTTAATGACTTATTACCACAGAGAAATAAATAGGAAAAAATAAATATAGCAGAAAAGAAAAAAACTATATAAAAAACTATTCAGAAATAAATAGAAGAAAAAATAGGTGTGATTAGCTTTACTAAAAAATGAGCATAGATGCTTATTTTTAATGACTTATTACAATTCAAAAATAAAAATAAAAAAATAAATATAGCAGAAAAGAAAAGAAAACTATATAAAAAACTACTCAGAAATAAATAGAAGAAAAATAGTTGTGATTAACTTTACTAAAAAATGAGCATAAATGCTTATTTTTTATGACTTATTACAATTCAGAAATAAATAGAAGAAAAAATAGTTGTGATTAACTTTACTAAAAAATGAGCATAGATGCTTATTTTTAATGACCTATTACAATTCAGAAATAAATAGAAGAAAAAATAGTTGTGATTAACTTTACTAAAAAATGAGCATAGATGCTTATTTTTAATGACTTATTACAATTCAGAAATAAATAGAAGAAACAATAGTTGTGATTAACTTTACTAAAAAATGAGCATAGATGCTTATTTTTAATGACTTATTACAACTCAGAAATAAAAAGAAAAAATAAATATAGCAGAAAAGAAAAAAACTATATAAAAAACTACTCAGAAATGAGCATAGATGCGCTTATAGAGAAAATTCAACCTAAATTCATAATAAATTTCTACTAACTTCAGAGAAATTCAGTATGAATTTAGGTTAAATTCCCTGTATAAGGGCATCTATTTTCATTTTGAGAGGAGCTCAACATGGCAGAGAGGGAGAGGCTTATAAACCGGTTTGATTCCCCTTCAATTGGCGAGGTGGGACTAAACTCTAGCACAACGAGGACCAACCTTTTAGTCCCGGTTGGTGGCATGATGTAACGGCCGGATAATCATGCTACAGTAAACTTCGGTGGTGCCACGTCACCTCTGTCACTGTAGTTAATCTCGGGTTAATTCAAAACTGTTTTGAAATTCAAATTCAAATTTATGATGACAATAGAAGTTTTCAAAAATTTAAAACTAAAAAGTTCGGTGGTTGTCAAATATTACAAAGTTAATTATGGTGCAACAAACCCATTTTTATAAATTGCCTAAATATGTTTAAATGAATTAAAACAGAAAAGAAAATAAATAAAAATAAGCATCTATGCTCTAGGTCGCCTCGGCCGTCGCTGCTCGACGCGCTCCGGCGCCACCGTCGCCAGCTGCGGCGCCGGGCCGTCCCACCCGGCCCTCCTCGCATCCCGGCAGGCTCCCTGGGCGGACGCCGCTTCCCGCATCCCTGCGGCTCCCTGCGGCCGCCTTTTTCCTGGTGGCCACGGCCACGCCCGCCACCGCCGTCGCTTGGTCCGCCCGGCGATTCCAGCCCCTGCACCCATCCTCCGTCGCCGCTCCGGCTCGGCTGGCGCCCTTGACCTGCCTTGGCGCGCGTCGCCCTCTCCTCCTCCGTGGCGCGCCACCTCGCCTCCGCCTGGGCCCCGGTGGCCGGTTGGCACAGCCGCTGGTGCCATTGCCGGCGCCCCGATGGCCTCCTCCTGTGCCCCAGGTTCCCATACGGGCGCCCGCACGCTCGTGGGTTGCGCCCGCACCCGCTGGGGCAAACCCGCTAACCTCCACAGGGGCCAATGACAGGCGGGACCGGCCTAGAACGTTTATAAAAAAACGAGTTAAAAATAATAATAATATAAATAAATAAGTAATAATTAAAATAATTAAAATATTAATTAGTTAATTAAGTAATTAATTAAGTTAATTAATCCGGCTTAGATTAACTAATATGTAATTAAACTAAACAGAGAATGACAGGTGGGTCCCACTGGACCCACACGTCAGGTTGACCAGGTCAATGGTCAACGTTGACTGCTGGCATCACCCTGATGTCATGCTGACGTCAGCTTTTATCGCTCGATAATGTTGGATTAAATAATTAATTAAATTCCAGAAATTAATAAAGTCTTTAGAAAATCATATCTTTTAATCCGTAACTCGGATTAAAATATTTTCAACATGAAAGTTGCTCAGAATGACGAGATGATTCCGGATACGCAATCCGTTCATCCGCCACACCCACCTAACCTATCAAACTCGCAACTTTCCCTCCGCCTTCCGCTTAAAAACGCTAAACACCGGAATACTTTCCTGATGTTTCCTTAACCGTACCACCTCATACCACGTTAGGGCACGCCTAGCATCGTTATTTGTCTTGTCATGCATCGAAATGCATCTGTTTACATGGTATTCATGGTTTCTTCCCCTCTTCTCTCGTAGACTACGAGACCGACGCCGCTGCCGCGGTTCGACTACGGAGTTGACGACCCTCTCTCTTGCCAGAGCAACCAGGCAAGCCACCCCCTTGATCACCAGATATCGCCTATTCTACTCTATATCGCTTGCATTAGAGTAGTGTAGCATGTTATCGCTTTCCGTTATACCTATCCCGATGCATAACCCGTCCTTGTTACTATCATTGTTACCTTTACCGCAATCCTATATGCTTAGTATAGGATGCTAGTATTTCCATCTGTGGCCCTACATTCTTGTCCGCCTATTGTGCTATACTATCGGGCCGTGATCACCGGGAGGTGATCACGGGTATATACTTATACTTATACATGATACATGTGGTGACTAAAGTCGGGTCGGCTTGTGGAGCACCCGCGAGTGATCCACGGATTGGGGGCTGAAAGGACCTTTGTCTCGACGGCCCTCTGGATGGATCTTTGTGGCGGAGGCACAGGGCAGGTTGAGACCGCTTAGGAGAGAGGTGGGCCTGCCTGCTCGCGCTCATGGATACTTAACACGCTTAACGAGATCTTGGTATTTGATCCGAGTTGGCTACGAGCTTATACGCACTAACCAACCACGTGGGAAAGATATGGGCACTCGGCGCCGTGGTATCACCAAGCACTTCGTGACGTCACGACGGAGCGCGCTACCGAATTGGACCGAACGCCACTAGGCTATGTTCGCTTCGGCCGCCTCGCAACGCAGGTGTGTGTGCATTGGGCGATGGGCCTGCACTGCGGCGCTTAGGTTTAGACCGGCGTCTTTGGCCTCTGTTGTGCCTAGGTGGGCTGCGACGTGTTGATCTTCCGTGGCGGGCATGACCCAGAAAGTGTGTCCGCCAAATGGGATCAAACGTGTTGGGTAAGTTGGTGCACCCTGCAGTGAAGTTAATCTATTGAATAGCCGTGATCTTGGTAACAGGACGACTTGGAGTTGTACCTTGACCTTATGACAACTAGAACCGGATACTTAATAAAACACACCCTTCCAAGTGCCAGATACAACCGGTGGTCGCTCTCTCTCAGGGTTACGAGGAGGGGATCGTCGGGTAGGATTATTGCTATGTGATGTTACTTGGAGGACTTCAACCTACCCTCTTCTACCTGTTGCAAGACGAAGGTGACCAGAAGCGTAGTCTTCGATAAGACTAGCTATCCCCCTCTTATTCTGACATTCTGCAGTTCAGTCCACTTATATGGCCCTTTACACATATATCCATGCATATGTAGTGTAGCTCCTTGCTTGCGAGTACTTTGGATGAGTACTCACGGTTGCATTGCTTCCCCCTTTTCCCCTATCTCTACTCAATTGCTGCGACACTGCACGATGGAGCCCAGGAGCCGACGCCACCGTTGTTGACGATTTACTACTACACCGGAGGCGCCTACTACTACGTGCAGCCCGGCCGACGACGAGTGAGTAGTTTAGGAGGATCCTGTGCAGGAGGCCTGCGCCTTCTTCGATCTGTATCCCAGCTTTGTGCTAGCCTTCTTAAGGCAAACTTGTTTAACTTATGTCTCAGATCAGATATTGTTGCTTCACTGACTTCGTCTATGATCGAGCACTTGTATTCGAGCCCTCGAGGCCCCGGCTTGTATTATGATGCTTGTATGACTTATTTTATTTGTAGAGTTGTGTTGTGATATCTTCCGTGAGTCTCGATCTTGATCGTACACATTTGCGTGCATGATTAGTGTACGATTGAATCGGGGCGCCACAAGTTGGTATCGAGAGCCGATCGCCTCAGAATCCCCTTCCACACTCCTTGGCGAAGTCGAGTCTAGACATTGCAAAAACTTTTACTAACTTGGCTGTGTGCCTTACGGGCCCACGCCGCCATCGGGTGGTACTAGGATCTTTTACTCCTCGACCTTTACTCGGGACTCTGAACTCTCTTCTACTCGGGTTAAGCGAATTTACTAACTAACACTAGGATCCCGTGACCACATTCACCCCAAAGTTGGATAAAGCCATAGTTATTCCTTGGAATTGTATTTTGATCAATTTCCACACTGTCATTTGACTCCTTTAAAACATCTTTGTTTTCAGATGGAACCCACGAGGCAGGTCGTGCGCCACACGACGGCCATTGGTGCCTCGGGATCACCTGCGGTGCTAGCAGAGATGATGACCTATCTGGGTTATCGCTGGCACCCTGAGTACACCGTCTTTGAGGAGTACCAGGACTTTAACCAGGAGCAGTACCGAGCCATCGTCCACCTCTACTCTCGGGAGTATGACTCCACCATCGCGGCCGCACACCGCATGGTGTTGGGGTGACTATCGATATGGCAGTCCACGATGCTACTTATGCTGCTCGACACATCTTCGTGGAGAGTATCGAGTTGGACACCTCCCCTTCGTGCACATTGCTATCGCGTCGATGTTGGTGAGGAGGGTTACTACACCGCTGCCTACTCCACCGTCACATGAGAGCCGTTTCTACCATCGTAACTTTGTTCTCGCATGTCGATGGGCTGGATCGAGCTAACCGAGCTCTTCGCCACGAAGTTGTACATCACCCGTCAGCACCTTTACTGCGTGCTCGACGCTATCGCACCTTTGACCGATCCAGAGAGCTGCCGCATTCTGCGATCTACCCAGCCAGGACCGTGATGCCCGAGGGTGTCGGTTGGCTAGAGGTGGGAGGCTACTCTCCCACACTTGGTCCTCTTCTGCCACTTGGGCGTCGGGTTCTGCACCAGAGTATCCGCGGCCCTGTGTCACTGACGTGGAGGACTATCCGCTGCCACACTACCAGATTTCGGGCTACAGCTACCTCCGCAGTACCGCGTGGGACTGATGTAGGCTTGCTTGTTAGTGTTGGATGCATTCGCCGCGAGCCTGCGTGCCGCCTATGATGTCTTAGTCTATGTACTGAACTCTGTGTACCGAACTCTATGCGTGATCCCTTTTGTAAGATATGCCGACTACTATGTAGTTTCTATCGTGCTGCTTTCATTATGCATGTTTCATCATGAATGAGTCTTGTCCTTTGCTTATTTTCTCAAATGCTGAACTACCCCTGTTATATATTAGCAGGATGGTTAGACCAGCTGGTCGTGGTCGTGGTGGCAACTTCCCACCACCGCCTGAGTACATGGTTGGTATGATCCAATAGCTTGAGATGAATCGCCAGTTCATGGAGAACATGATGGCTCGTTTCTCGCCCCAATATGAACCAAAGCCCAAACACAACAACTCTGCAGGATTTCATACGCCTCAACCCAAGTGTGTACTGCAGCTCAACCCAGCCCCTGGATGCTGATGACTGGCTCCGTGACATCACCTATGAGATGGAGTCTGCAGATGTAGCCCCTGCCAGCTATGTCATCTTTGCTTCCTTCTTCCTGAAGGGACCCGCAGCTCAATGGTGGGACAGCCACATGCGATTTCCGCCAGCTTGGAACAATCATCACCGCCGGACTTCCAAGCTGCTTTCCGTGCCCGCTTCATCCCTCAAGGAGTCATGGACCGGAAGAAGCGTGAGTTCCGCAACCTCACCCAAGGCAACAAGACTGTTGAAGCCTATCAGCGAGAGTTCCTGGACTTGCCTCGCTATGCTGAAGAGGATATTGCAACTGATGCACGCAGACAAGAGAAGTTCCGTGACGGCCTTCAAGCTGACATCAAGCTCGCACTTCTAGTGCATGACTTTGCTGATTTCGCCACCTTGGTGAACAAAGCTATCAATGTCGAAACTGGTTTGCAGGAATACCAGAGCTCTAACAGGCGCAACCGTGACACGGGCTCATCTTCGGGCCGTCCTCGCAGAAGCGCAAGATATGGATTCCCAACAGCATGTACCAAATTAATGCACCTGCCCTAAGGCGTAGCTATGCTGCCTGCCCCGCTTACTCCAGCCTAGGGCAGCCAAAGCTTCCAGCTCCACCACCCCAAGCTCCTGCTCCCACTCCCAATAATGGTTTGTGCTTGGTGTGTGGTCAACCAGGCACCGTGCTAGAGAATGCAACCGTAACTGTAATCAGTGGCCCTTCCAAATGGCCGTGGAAGCAACCAGCCCCGCAACAACAATGCCAAGCCTTATGGTCGAAGTTCATGCCAACCACGTTGATCCGAACGAAGCTCAAGACCAACTCACATCGGGATGGGTACACTCCTCGTAAATTCAGTACCAGCATGCGTTTTATTTGATACAGGGGCATCGCATTCATTCATGTCTGAAGATTTTGCATCCATGCATGGCATTAAAAGTGAAGACATGAATGCTTCACTACTAGTACACACCCAAGGGCCAATGTCGAACCTCCATGATTTGCAACGACGCCCTGTTGAAATCGAAGGACCGGAATTCCTTGTCTCACCCATCGTGGTCAAGTCTTGCAAAGATTGACCTCATTCTGGGAATGAATTGGTTAAAGGCGCATACTGCTTCTATAGTTTGCGCCACTAAGACCATCCATCTGCTACACCCTTCAGATGAAATAGTCACTTACCAAGCTCATCTGGTGCAAAATGCCGAGGCAAGGCTCTATGCATTGAATGCATTGAACGCTGCACCACTCGAGGGTATTGAAAACATTCCTGTCGTGCGTGAATTCCTCGACGTCTTTCCTGAAGAACTCCTAGGGATTCCCCCTGCTAGAGCTGTCGAATTCGTCATCGACTTGAAACCGTGCACCACTCCTATAGCCAAGCGACCCTACAAGATGCCGCCGCATGAACTCCTTGAGCTTAAGGAGGAAATCGACAAGTCTCTTCGCAGTGGTTTCATTCGCCCAAGTTGCTCTCCTTGGGGAGCACCTTCTCTCTTTGTCAAGAAGAAGGATGGGACAAACCGATTGGTCCAAGAGTACCGTCCTATAAACCAAGCTACAATTCAGAATAAGTATCCTCTTCCTCGGATCAATGATCTGTATGATCAACTGGCTGGTTCATCGGTGTTCTCTAAACTCGACTTGAGGTTGGGTTACCACCAGATCCGTGTTCGTGAAGAGGATATCCCCAAGACCGCCTTTGTGACTCGTTATGGTTCATACGAGTACACCGTCATGTCTTCGGCTTAACCAATGCTCCAGCCACCTTCTCTCGCTCGATGAACTATATATTCATGGATTACCTCGACAAGTTCGTCGTGGTTTATCCGGATGATATCCTCGATATTTTCCAAGAATGAAGAAGAACATGTCAACATCTTCGCCTTGTGCCGGAAAAGCTACGAGAGCATCAACTTTATGCCAAGTTCTCCAAATGTGAATTACGGCTTCCTCAAGTAACCTATCTCGGGCATGTCATCTCTAAGGATGGTATTGCCGTCAACCCTGAATGAGTTCAAAGGCTATTCTCGATTGGACTCCTCCAAGAACGTTAAGCAAGTCGGAAGTTTTTCGGTCTCGCCAGCTATTGCCGTCGATTCGCCGAGAACTTCTCCAAGATTGCCGTGCCTCGACTAACCTGCTGCATAAGGGCGTCAAGTTCCAATGGACAGATAAATGTCAGGAAAGTTTCCAGGCACTCAAAGACAAGTTGACTTCTGCCCCAGTACTAGCTCCTCCTGATACTAAGAAGGACTTCGTCATTTACTGCGACGCTTCCCGTCAAGGATTAGGCTGTGTCCTAATGCAAGAGCGCAAAGTGGTTGCTTATGCCTCTCGACAATTACGCCCTCACGAAGAGAACTACCCAGTTCACGACCTCGAACTTGCTGCTGTCATTCATGCACTGAAGCAGTGGCGACATTACCTTCTCGGTAATCGTTGCGAGATCTTCACCGACCACCAAAGTCTGAAGTATCTGTTTACTCAGCCAGACCTGAACCTCCGTTGGCATAGATGGACGGAGACTGCAGACTTTGACTTGGGTATTTCCTATACACCGTGCAAGGCTAATGTAATGGCTCATGCCTTGAGCCGCAAGTCTTCTGCAACCACCTCCAAGTTCACAAAGTTCAGCCCTCACTCGTTGAAGAATTCAGAAAGCTGAACCTCCATATTGTTCCTCCGGGTGCACTCGCTCCCCCTCCTCCGGAGTTACGCAAGATGAACCTCCATGTTGTTTCCAGGGGTTCTCTCAATACCCTGGTTGCTAAACCAGATCTTGTGGACACCATCAAATGGATACAGAAATGTGACGATGAAGTCGAGAGGATTAAACTTCATCTCGCAGAAGGGAAGCCCTCATTCTTCACTGTGGATGATGCAGGCACCCTATTCTTCAAAGGTCGCCTAGTGGTACCGAGTAAGAGGGAAAACCTGAATCTGACTCCAAAGGTTATGAAAGAAGCTCATGATACGCCTTTGTCTATTCATCCCGGTAGCACCAAGATGTACCAAGACATTCGTCAGAGATTCTGGTGGTCTAGTATGAAGCGAGACATTGCTCGTTATGTTGCTGAATGTGACGTTTGTCGTCAGATCAAAGCAGAACATCAAAGGCCTGCCGGAACTCTGCAACCTATCTCTATTCCTGAATGGAAATGGGACCATGTTGAAATGGACTTCGTCACTGGATTTCCCAAGTTGCAGAAAGGTAATGATGCTATTCTTGTCGTCATTGACCGGCTTTCTAAAGTTGCACATTTTCTAGCGGTCAAAGAAACGATCACTGCTAGTTAGCTTGCAACTCTCTATATGTCCAGAATTGTTTCACTTCACGGTATTCCATTGGTTATCAGTTCGGACCATGGCAGCTTATTCACTTCAAGATGCTGGGCAAGTTTTCAAGAAGCTATGGGTACTCACTTATCTTTCAGTACTGCGTTTCATCCGCAGTCACAAGGGCAAGTTGAACGTGTCAACCAAGTTCTCGAAGACATGCTTCGAGCTTGTGTTATTTCCTTCGGCAAGAAATGGGAGGAATCTCTCCCGTATGCTGAGTTCTCTTATAATAATAGCTATCAAGCTAGTCTGAAGATGGCCCCTTCAAGTGTTATATGGACGAAAGTGCGAACCCTCTGAACTGGTCAGAAAATGGGGAACGTCCACTCTTTGGTCCGGATATTATCCAACATGCCGAAGAACAAGTCCGCATTATTCGCAAGAATCTCAAGACTGCTCAGTCTCGTCAAAAGAGTAATTATGACCGTCATCATAAAGACATGGTCTACCAACCTGGCGAAAAGGCCTATCTTCGCGTTACACCAATGAAGGGTGCTCACCGCTTCGGGATCAAGGGCAAGCTAGCTCCTCGCTATATTGGCCCGTTCGCTATTCTGGAAAGGCGTGGAAAAGTGGCATATCAACTGGAGCTTCCATCGAACCTTTCTCGGGTTCACGATGTATTCCACGTGTCACAACTCCGACGCTGCTTCAAGGACCCAATCCGAGCAGTGGACCATGAAGTGCTCGAATTGCAACAGGACCTCTCCTATAAAGAGCATCCGGTCCGCATTCTCGACCAAGCTGAACGCCGCACACGTCAGAAGGCGATCAAGTTCCTCAAGGTCCAGTGGTCGAATCACTCTGAAGATGAAGCCACCTGGGAACGCGAGGATCGCCTGCGTGATGAATACCCCGCACTCTTTCCTTCTACCTCCTAAATCTCGGGACGAGATTTCTTGTAGTGGAGGAGATTTGTAACGCCCGGATAATCATGCTACAGTAAACTCACGTTGATGGTGCCACGTCACCTCTGTCACTGTAGTTAATCTCGGGTTAATTCAAAACTGTTTCGAAATTCAAATTCAAATTTATGATGACAATAGAAGTTTTCAAAAATTTAAAACTAAAAAGTTAAATTGGTTGTCAAATATTACAAAGTTAATTATGGTGCACCAAACCCATTTTTATAAATTGCCTAAATATTTTTAAATGAATTAAAACAGAAAAGAAAATAAATAAAAGAAAGAAAATACAAAAAAACAAAACAAAAGGGGGGAGAAGCCCCCCCTGCTGGACCCTGGCCAACTGGGCCAAACGGCCCAGCCGGCCAGCCCACTGGCCCATCCGGCCCCCTCACTCCCTTAACCCCTCCCCACCGAACCCTAGCCCCACCCGCACCCCACTCGCTCTCTCCCCGATCCAGCTTCGGATCGGGATCGACCGACGACCCGCCCCAACGCCGGCGTCCCACTGTCGCCGCTGCCAGTTCGCCGCCAACGCCGCCTCCTCGCCCTCCTCCTCGCCGGTCTTCCCGACCGCCCCGAGCCCACCGCCCGTCCCTACTCCCCCGTGAGCTTCCCCGCCCCCCCTCTCCCCTAGGTCGCCTCGGCCGTCCCGCTAACGCTTCCGGCGCCACCGTCGCCGCCCTGTCGGCGCCGCCGTCCCACCCGGCCCCTCCCGCATCCCGTGCGGCTCCCCTGCTGACGCGCGCTTCCCGCATCCCGTGCGGCTCCCTGCCGCCGCCGCGCCTTCCCCCTGAGTCGCCTCGGCCCACGCGCCCGGCCACCGCCGTCGCTTGAGTCGCCCGGCGGTTCCAGCGCCCTGCGCCCATCCACCGTCGCCCGCTCCGGCTCGGTGGCGCCCTTGACCCGTGCCTTGGCGCGCCTCGTCCGCCCTCTCCTCCTCCGTGGCGCGCCGCCACCGCCTCGCCTCCGCCCGTGGCCCCGGTTGGCAGCGCGGCCGCGCCGTGGTGCCCGGCGCCCGGTGGCCACTTTGTGCCCGGGTTCCCATCTGGCGCCCGCTTCGTGGGTTGCGCCCACTTTCCAGCTGGGCAAACCCGCTAACCCCCACAGGGGCCAATGACAGGCGGGACCCGCCTAGAACATTTATAAAAAAAAGGAATTAAAATAATTAAAATATTAATTAGTTAATTAAGTAATTAATTAAGTTAATTAATCCGGATTAGATTAACCTAATCACTAATTAGATTAACTAATCTGTAATTAAACTAAACAGAGAATGATGTGGGTCCCATCGACCCACACGCCAGTTGACCAGGTCAATGGTCAACGTTGATCACGACATCACCACGATGTCATGCCGACGTTAGCTTTACTGCTCGGATAATGTTGGATTAAATAATTAATTAAATTCCGTAAATTAATAAAGTCTTTAGAAAATCATATCTTTTAATCCGTAACTCGGATTAAAATATTTTCAACATGAAAGTTGCTCGTAACGGCGAGACGATTCCAGACACGCAATCCGCTCGCTCGCCACACCCCTAACCTATCGAACTCGCAACTTTCCCCTCCGGCTCCTTCGTCAAAACGCGAAACACAGGAATACTTTCCGGATGTTTCCTTAACCGGTACCACCTCATACCACGTTAGGGCACGCCTAGCATCGTTACTTGTCTTGTCATGCATCGATATGCATCTGTTTACATGGTATTCATGGTTTCTTCCCCCTCTTCTCTCCGGTAGACTACGAGACCGACGCTGCTGCTGCCCAGTTCGACTACGGAGTTGACGACCCCTCTCTCTTGCCATAGCAACCAGGCAAGCCCCCCCCCCCCCTTGATCACCAGATATCGCCTATTCTACTCTATACTACTTGCATTAGAGTAGTGTAGCATGTTACTGCTTTCCGTTATACCTATCCTGATGCATAGCCTTGTCCTTGTTACTCTGTTGTTACCTTTACCGCAATCCTATATGCTTAGTATAGGATGCTAGTATTTCCATCTGTGGCCCTACATTCTTGTCCGTCTATTGTGCTATACTATCGGGCCGTGATCACTCGGGAGGTGATCACGGGTATATACTTATACTTATACATGATACATGTGGTGACTAAAGTCGGGTCGGCTTGTGGAGCACCCGCGAGTGATTCACGGATTGGGGGCTGAAAGGACCTTTGTCTCGACGACCCTCTGGATGGATCTTTGTGGTGGAGGCACAGGGCAGGTTGAGACCGCCTAGGAGGGAGGTGAGCCTGGCCCTGTTCGGCGTTCGCGGATACTTAACACGCTTAACGAGATCTTGGTATTTGATCTGAGTTGGCTACGAGCTTATACGCACTAACCAACCACGTTGGAAAGATATGGGCACTCGGCGTCGTGGTATCAGCCGAAGCACTTCAGACGTCACTGACGGCGGGCGTAGCCGAATTGACTCGAACGCCACTAGGCTAGGTCTGCTTCGGCCGCCCTACATAGCGTGCAGGTGTGCATTGGGCAATGGGCACAGACCCCTGTGCGCTTAGGTTTAGACCGGCGTGCTGGCCTCTCTGTTGTGCCTAGGTGGGGCTGCGACGTGTTGATCTTCCGCGGCCGGGCATGACCCAGGAAAGTGTGTCCGGCCAAATGGGATCAAGCGTGTTGGGTAAGTTGGTGCACCCCTGCCGGGAAGTTAATCTATTCGATTAGCCGTTATCTTCGGTAAGAGGACGACTTGGAGTTGTACCTTGACCTTATGACAACTAGAACCTGATACTTAATAAAACACACCCTTCCAAGTGCGGATACAACCGGTGGTCGCTCTCTCTCGTGGTTACGAGGAGGGACCGTCGGGTAGGATTATTGCTATGTGATGTTACTTGGAGGACTTCAACCTACCCTCTTCTACACTGTTGCAAAGACGAAGGTGAGCCGAAGCGTAGTCTTCGATAAGACTAGTTATCCCCTCTTATTACGACATTTTGCGATTCAGTCCAATCGATATGGCCCTTTACACATATATCCATGCATATGTAGTGTAGCTCCTTGCTTGCAGTACTTTGGATGAGTACTCACGGTTGCATTGCTTCCCCTTTTCCCCTATCTCTACTCGATTGCTGCGACTGCACGATGGAGCCCAGGAGCCGACGCCACCATCGATGAAGACTACTACATCGGAGGCGCCTTACTACTACGCAGCAGCCCACGACGCACCGTGAGTAGTTTAGGAGGATCCTGTGCAGGAGGCCTGTGCCTCTATCGATCTGTATCCTAGTTAGTGCTATCCTTCTTAAGTCAAAATTGTTTAACTTATGTCTGTACTCAGATATTGTTGATTCCGCTGACACGTCTATGATCTAGCACTTGTATTCGAGCCCGCGAGGCCCCCGGCTTGTATTATGATGCTTGTATGACTTATTTTATTTGTAGAGTTGTGTTGTGATATCTTCCCGTGAGTCCCTGATCTTGATCGTACACATTTGCGTGCATGATTAGTGTACGATTGAATCGGGGGCGTCACACATGAACCGGGACTAATGGGCAGCCTTTGGTCCCGGTTCGTCCCACCAACCGGAACCAATGGTTGTGGGCCAGGAGCGAGGGCCAATGGTCCCGGTTCTTCCCACCAACCGGGACCAATAGGTCCATACGAACCGGGACCAATGGCCCACGTGGCCCGGCCGGTCCCCGGGGATCACGAACCGGGTCCAATGCCCCCATTGGTCCTGGTTCTGGATTGAACCGGGACTAATGGGCTGGACCGGCCTGGACAATTGGCCCCTTTTCTACTAGTGGTCTGGGAATACAAGATGTTGAGGCCAATAGCATTGCACTTCTCCTTAAATGACTGCTTAATCTCCTTCTTACCAAGAAGGTGTATGACAAGACATCATGTGAAATAACTACACTTGTTCTAAAACCACCTCTTCGTTAAATGGAAGACTCATTTTTTCGGCGGGCCCGATGAAGATGGAATTTTTTTTCTTCCGCTTTGGAAACTTCACCATTAAGGACATCTCATAAATTAGATTTTGGGAGGATTAGTGGCTAGGCAAATGCCCCTCTCAAGGACCCATATCTGATTTTGTTTTATATTTTCTATAACAAACAAGATACCTTTGAGCAAGTCTTCAGCGCCTCACCCACACCATGACTTTTAAGAGGACCTTTCTTGGGCAAAGATGAGGCATGGAGCACCCTTCTAACTCGGTTGGAGATTGTGCCGTTGTCACAAGGCAAAGACGAGTTTCAATGGAACCTTCGTAGACAATAATATATAGTTTTATTAATTTGACGTGCATGCAAAAAATTTAAAGCTTGTAACTGTAAGGTAAAGCCCACAACCTTGATCTTTATTGAAGCACAAAAAGAAAAAATACAAGGATATACAAAAGGTGATTACAAGGCCAGCGCCCAAAGAGAAAATAAAAACTTACTTACGGAGAGAACATAAAAACCCAAAATATAAAATACAACCAAAGGGGGCAAATAGGAAATCCATCTCAACAGAGCATCCTTATATGTAGCCTTGATCCTATGTGTAAGCAGAGAAATATCCCTAGTCAATCCTACTTTCCACCTAGCAAAAGAGGGCCTTTATAACTGAATATTTTGCCATTCCTTATTATCAAAATATTCCACCAAGCTATGAAGACAACCTAAGGAAAAAGGTTTGTCAAATTCTTTCCTGTTCTTGGAAGCGATCTCATATATATGAGAGTCACTAGTCCAGGAGATCTGCAAAACTCTAGTACTGAAGTAGCACTTGAAGAACAGATGATCTCTATCCTCTTTAGTGTTCATTGTGATATGCCAATTGCCAATTAAAGAACATGAAAATCAAAAATTACTTCAAAAGTAATTGGTATCTTGGGAGAAGCGTGATTTCAACAACAACAAAAACATTATTGCAAAGCGTATGTAATTTGTATTGAAGTAGACAATGTTGTTTATTTCAGCGAGACGGAACTATCAAGCACATTTACTTTGATTGCAATTTGCTCGGGCTACATGGTCAATCATCTTTTTTTGATAAAGGGTGTTTTTATTAACTCAAAATATAGCATCAAGCGGATAGAAAGCATGATGAACAACACCACACCTCTACATAATTAAAATACACATAGCCAAACACCAACAGTCTGACAAACATATCAATTACAACCAATGTATCAGCAACAATTGAGGCATATATTACCGAGACTATGCCTATGTCAAAGGAGGTGGCGACCGAGGCGGAGATTACGCTGCCACCCATGTTTGGTAAAAACTTCCCTAGCCATCCCCTCCAACTGCATACCCGCTTCCCTGAACAACAGTTAGTACTCTGTTTGTACCTAGTGCGTGTGCCATGGCACACCCATAATTTTGAAACATATTTCTTTACCATATAAAAAATAGCTGATTTTCAAGGCCCATCCAAGCCAATTGAAATAGGTCTTAATTGTTCTTAAAGTGTGTGCACTGTACATTTTATTTGTAGGTCCGACACGGTAGCGTAGACCACATATATATGAAATGAGCATGTACTTACTAAACCATTTAGTAGCTTCTAATTTGTACCCGTCGCATAATGTCAAAAACATGGTTGGTCGTTGGCTGCATGGCATTGTATGAAACTTAGGCTGGTCATAATGGGAGTAACTTACCTAGTATCATAACGTAATCCAAGACAGTTTTGCATTTGTGGCATATATTTAATAAGGAGAGATGTGTTTGTGATAACACATTAGAGCATGGTTTATAGTATAGCCAACAACCGGCTATATGAATTTGTCATGCAACTTATAGCCAACCTTATAGCCTACCAATACAATAGCTAGTCATACTAGTATACTACATCATTAATATATGACCCACATGTTCCTCTCACAAAGGGTGTCGGAGCTCGTGCTATAGCTGGTTGTAAGTTTGTAACCCGCTTCTCTTCTCTCATCCAATTCAACAAAAATATATTATTTAAAGTCTTACTATCCGCCTACATCAGCTTATTATACTAGCTCTTTTGTTACCATCACATAGCAATTTCTTAAGAAAAAAATGAGTCTACAAGCTAATAAAAACAACCATCTATGATATTAGTTCTATAACATTTTACACTATAAAAATAGTAACATAAACTATTGTCATATGATGACATTACTCTAAGTTAAGCCCCCACTATGACAGAACACCAATCGTAGCGACGAGATGTGTCACCACCAGTGTATGGTAATTTTGCGAGGTAGCCGTAATTAGTGTGTGTGTGTATGTATATTGACTGGAAAAATCCCAAGTATATATATTCAGGATAGGGGAGCATGTGGCACCGGTACACATATATGGATGATGAGATTCCCACGTTCGCAAACTACCAGTAGGTGGCATTCACTCTTGCCTTCTGTTGATTAGAATTTGGCAGCGAATTTCGCTCCATGATGACTAATTGTTTAATGGATTGATCTACCGACGTGCTTCTGTCTTGGTCTGGCCGTCCGTCCGCCTCTACATTATACGTGCGGTGCGCCGCCGGTGTACCTGCCATGGCAAAGATTCCGCAGAGTGCAAACAAGGAACAACTCATTAAACCATGGGAATTTTACCTGCTGCTCCGGAGGACAGCCCACCACATGCAGGCGTGGGGACACTCCGGCGCTATATATTTCCCCGGCGCCAGTCCATCAGCAGCAGCAGCAGCTCAAGCTTTCCCTGATTGATCAGCCACCTAACTGCCATCATCGTTTCTTGCATAGCCAAGCAAGAAGAAGCTTCTCGGCCGAGAATATGGCGTCCAGGGCTGCGACGATGGTGGCGCTGCTGCTCGCGGCGGTGGCGGCGACGTGCGCGCGGGCGCAGTTGCACGACAAGTTCTACAGCGAGTCGTGCCCCAGCGTGGAGGACGTCGTGAGGAAGGAGATGGTGAGGGCGCTCGCCCTGGCGCCCAGCCTCGCCGGGCCGCTCCTTCGGATGCACTTCCACGACTGCTTCGTCAGGGTAAGCTACATTTGCATGCATGTTGTCTGTCTCTGTCCTGCCGTGTTGTGTGTTCTGGCCTGACCAGTGACCGCCATGAATGCAGGGGTGCGACGGCTCGGTTCTGCTGGACTCGGCCAACAAGACGGCGGAGAAGGACGCGCAGCCGAACCAGACGCTGCGAGGCTTCGGCTTTGTCGAGAGGGTGAAGGCCGCGGTGGAGAAGGCCTGCCCCGACACCGTCTCCTGCGCCGACATCCTCGCCCTCATTGCCAGGGACGCAGTATGGCTGGTGAGTAGAGTACTAGGCCATTCTCTTTTGCAAATGACACGGTACGTGTGTAAGCCAAATTCTAATGCTACTCGATCATGGTTTCTCCAGAGCAAGGGTCCATTCTGGACAGTTCCTCTCGGCCGGCGAGACGGCAGCGTGTCCATTTCCAACGAGACCGACGCTCTGCCACCCCCGACCTCCAACTTCACCGTGCTCACCCATCTGTTCGCCGCGTTGAACCTCGACGAAACGTACTTTGTCGTCTTGTCCGCCATGCACACCTTCGGGAGGTCGCACTGCTTCTCGTTCTCCGACCGACTCTACAACTTCACCGGCATGGAGAACCCCAGCGACATCGACCCCTCGCTGGAGCCGCAGTACATGATGCGGCTAAAGAGCAAGTGTGCCAGCCTCAACGACAACACCACCCTCGTGGAGATGGATCCCGGCAGTTTCAAGACCTTCGACACCGACTACTTCAAGCTGGTGAGCAAGCGGAGGGGCCTCTTCCACTCCGACGGCGCCCTCCTCACCGACCCCTTCACCCGCGCCTACGTCCAGCGCCATGCCACCGGCGCCTTCAAGGACGAGTTCTTCGCCGACTTTGCCGCCTCCATGATCAAGATGGGCAACGCCAACCCGCTCACCGGAAGCCAGGGTGAGATCAGGAAGAAGTGCAGCATGGTCAACCATTAAACCACCGACGAAGTATAAGGCTGCTTTGATTTGTGTGACCATTCTTTTTTCCATGTAAATTACTGTAAGATTGTTATAGCTCCTTTCTCTCCCAAATCTTTTTCTTTCATTATAATTTATTGTTTCGTGACAATCTTGTTAGTTCCTTGTACACACGACGAACACTTTGATATTGCCATTTCAATATATAGGAGGCCTCCTTGGGTCTCCTCTGTAGATGTGGACCCTCCACCTTCATCCAAGGGCTCAAAATGAGCCAAATCCTCTCCCAAACTCTTCTTTATTAGACAAGGAGCACGTGGTAACAAACGAAGACGAAATCGGTGAAGAATCCCATCGAGAGAGGCAACTTTCGAGCCTATCTGCACCTGGTGGTAGTACTAGAGGCCGTCTTTTGTTCTAACCTCCTCTGGTAAAATAGTGATAACTTACTCATCCGAACTCCGATTTCAACGTTCTTCCACTTGTTGAAATTGCGAGAACGGCACCGACGTACCAATGGTATTAATATACTGATTTAGGGGGAAATCACTTTTTTGACCTTTCGAAATGCGCAAGTTTGGTGCTGGAAGTCCTCCGTAAGGAACCCAACCTTGGCTTGTTCATCTTGCTTGGTCTTTGGTTGCTCCAAAACACCTCTAGACACAACAAAACAAAGGAATCTAATAAAAACCAAATGATAATAATAATAGTATGCACTGCTCACAGTGAAAAGAGTAAAAATCGGTAATCGTGCGTTGGACATATATTTGGTCCAACATGACTTGATATATGAAGAGAACATGACTTTTTGCGGTGTGTTTGTTGGGATCCGATGAATTGTGAGTCTATAATCAGATCTATCCATGAATATTATTTTAGTCTTTGCTGAACTCTTTTATGCATGATCTTTATAGCCTCGTATTTCTTCTCTGAAACTTTGGGTTGGTTTGGCCAACTAGAATGATTTTTCTTGCAATGGGAAGAGGTGCTTTGTGATGGGTTCGATGTTGCGGTGCTCAATCTCAGTGACAGAAAGGGACATGACACGCATGTATCGTTGCTATTAAGGATAAAAATGGGTCTATTCCTACATGAATAGATCTTGTCTACATCATGTTATCATTTTTATTGCATTACTCCATTTTTCCATGAACTTAATACACTAAATGCATGCTGGATAGCGGTCGATGTGTGTTGTAATAGTAGTAGATGCAGGTAAGAGTTTGTCTACTAATCTTGGACGTGATGCCTATATACATGATCATTGCCTTGGATATCGTCATAATTATTTATTTTTCTGTCAATTGCCCAACATTAATTTGTTTACCCACTGTATGCTATTTTCTCGAGAGAAGCCTCTAGTGAAATCTATGGCCCGCGGGTCTATTTCCTATCATATTAAAACCAAAAGTACCTTGCTGCATGCTAATTCTTGAGCCTGCGTTGGTTTTTCCCTTGAAGAGGAAAGGGTGATCCAGCAAAGTAGAGATAAGTATTTCCCTCAGTTAGAGAACCAAGGTATAAATCCAGTAGGAGAAGAACACACAAATCACCAATACCTGCACAAACAATCAAACACTTGCATCCAACGTGATAAAGGGGTTGTCAATCCCTTCATGGTCACTTTCAAAGGTGAGATCTGATAGAGATAGATACAACTAAACAAAAGATAAAGTAAATATTTTTGGGTTTTTTGGTTTATAGATTTGAAAGTAAAAGATTGCAAAATAGTAGACCGGAAACTAATATGATGGAAAATAGACCCGGGGGCCATAGGTTTCACTAGAGGCTTCTCTCATGAAGGCAAATAATATGGTGGGTGAACAAATTATTGTCGAGCAATTGATAGAAAAGCGTAAAGTTATGAAGATATCCAAGGCAACGATTATGCAATATAGGAATCACGTCCGTGTCAAGTAGACTGACTCCTGCCTGCATCTACTACTATTACTCCAGACATTGACCGCTATCCATCATACATCTAGAGTATTAGGTTCATAAAGAACAGAGTAACACCTTAAGTAAGATGACATGATGTAGAGGAATAAACTCATGCAATATGATGAAAACCCCATCTTTTTATCCTCGATGGCAACAATACAATACGTGCCTCGCTACCCCTACTTTGTCACTGGGTGAGGACACTACAAGATTGAACCCAAAGCTAAGCACTTCTCCCATTGCAAGAAAAACCAATCTAGTTGGCCAAACCAAACCGATAGTTCGAAGAGAAATACAAAGATACCAAATTATGCATATAAGAATTCAGAGAAGTTTCAAATAATATTCATAGATAAGCTGATCATAAATCCACAATTGATACAAACACACCGCAAAAGAAGATTACATCGGATAGATCTCCAAGAACATCGAGGATAACATGGTATTGAGAATCAAAGAGAGAGAAGAATGCCATCTAGCTACTAGCTATGGACCCGTAGGTCTGTGCTAAACTATTCACGCTTCATCGGAAGGGCAATAGAGTTGATATTGATGCCCTCCGTGATCGAACCCCCTCCAGCAGGATGCCAGAAAAGGCCCCAAGATGGGATCTCACGGGAACAGAAGGTTGCGGTGGTGGAGAAGTGTTTTCATGGATGCTTCAGGTGGTTTGGGTATTTATGTGAATATATAGGAGGAAGAACTAGGTCAGGGGGTCACCGAGGGGCCCACAAGGTAGGGGGCGCGCCCTACCCCATGGGCGCGCCCTCCATCCTTGTCGCCGCCTCGTGGCTCTCCTGGGTGTCTTCTGGTTCAAGAAAAATCGTCGCGAAGTTTTATTCCGTTTGGACTCCGTTTGGTATTCCTTTTCTGCGAAGCTCAAAAACAAGGAAATAATAGAAACTGGCACTGGGCTCTAGGTTAATATGTTAGTCCCAAAAATAATATAAAATAGCATAGTAATGCATATAAAACATCCAAGACAGATAATACAGTAGCATGGAACAATAAAAAAATTATAGATACATTGGAGACATATCAAGCATCCCCAAGCTTAATTCCTTCTCGTCCTCGAGTAGGTAAATGCTAAGAACATAATTTTTGATGTGGAATGCTACCTAACATATTTATCCATGTAATTTTCTTTATTGTGGCATGAATGTTCAGATCCATAAGATTCAAAACAAAAGTTTAATATTGACATAAAAACAATAAAACTTCAAGCATACTAACAAGGCAATTATGTCTTCTCAAAATAACATGGCCAAGGAAAGTTATCCCTATAAAATCATATAATCTGGCTATGCTCCATCTTCATCACACAAAATATTCAAATCATGCACAACCCCGATGACAAGCCAAGCAATTATTTCATACTTTTGATGTTCTCAAACCTTTTCAACCTTCACACAATACATGATTTTGAGCCGTGGACATAGCATTGTAGGTGGAATAGAATATGGTGGTTGTGGAGAAGACAAAAAAGAAGGAGATAGTCTCACATCAACTAGGCGTATCAACGGACTATGGAGATGCCCATCAATAGATATCAATGTGAATGAGTAGGGATTGCCATGCAACAGATGCACTAGATCTATAAGTTTATGAAAGCTCAAAACAAAACTAAGTGGGTGTGCATCTAACTTGCTTGCTCATGAAGACCTAGGGAAATTTGATGAAGCCCATCATTTTAATATACAAGCCAGGTTCTATAATGAAAAAATATTCCCACTATTATATGAAAGTGACTACATAGGAGACTCTCTATCATGAAGATCATGGTGCTACTTTTAAGCACAAGTGTGGAAAAAGGATAGTAACATTGCCCCTTCTCTCTTGTCTCTTTTTTTTTGTTTCTTTGGACTCTTTTATTTATTTTTCCTCACATGGGACAATGCTCTAATAATGAAGATCATCACACTTTTATTTACTTACAACTCGATACTTAGAACAAAATATGACTCTATATGAATGCCTCCGGCGGTGTACCGGGATGTGCAATGACTCAAGAGTGACATGTATAAAAAATTATGACAGGTGGCTTTGCCACAAATATGATGCCAACTACATGATCATGCAAAGCAATATGACAATGATGGTATGTGTCATATTAAACGGAACTATGGAAGTTGCATGGCAA
The DNA here is from genome assembly GCA_021605145.1 of Aegilops bicornis. NCBI lineage: Eukaryota > Viridiplantae > Streptophyta > Magnoliopsida > Poales > Poaceae > Aegilops > Aegilops bicornis. The sequence continues at coordinate 580,872,066 of CM038669.1, forward strand.
TATGTCTTGGAATGGCTATGGAAATGCCATAATAGGTTGGTATGGTGGCTGATTTGAGAGGAAGGTAATATGTGGGTGTATGGCAGTGGTGAAAGTTGCATGGTACTAGAGAGGCTAGCAATGGTGGAAGGGTGAGAGTGTGTATAATCCATGGACTCAACATTAGTCATAAAGAACTCACATACTTATCCATGGACTCAACATTAGTCATAAAGAACTCACATACTTATTGCAAAAATTTGTTAGTCATCGAAACAAAGTACTACATGCATGCTCCTAGGGGGATAGATTGGTAGGAAAAGTCCATTGCTCGTCCCCGATCGCCACTCGTAAGGAAGACAATCAATAAATAAATCATGCTCCAACTTCATTACATAACGGTTCACCATACGTGCATGCTACGGGAATCACAAACCTTAACAGAAGTATTTCTCCAATTCACAATTACTTACTAGCATGACTCTAATATCACCATATCTATATCTCAAAACAATCATAAGGAATTAAACTTCTCATAGTATTCAATGCACTTCATATGAAAGTTTCTATTATATCCCTCTTGGATGCCTATCATGCTAGGACTAAATTTATAACCAAAGCAAATTACCATGCTGTTTAAAAAGGCTCTCAAAATAATATAAGTGAAGCATGAGAGTTCAATAATTTCTACAAAACAAAGCCACCGCCGTGCTCTAAAAAGATATAAGTGAAGCACTAGAGCAAATTGCCTAGCTCAAAAGATATAAGTGAAGCACATAGAGTATTCTAATAAATCACGATTCATGTGTGTCCCTCTCAAAAGGTTTGTACAGAAAGGATGATTGTGGTAAAAAATTAAAGACTTATATCATACAAGACGCTCCAAGCAAAACGCATATCATGTGGTGAATAAAAATATAGCCTCAAGTAAAGTTACTGATAGACGAAGACGAAAGAGGGGATGCCTTCCAGGGTATCCACAAGCATGGGCTCTTGGTTGTCCTTTAATATTACCTTGGGGTGCCTTGGTCATCCCAAAGCTTAGGCTCTTGCCACTCCTTATTCCATATTCCATCAAATCTTTACCCAAAACTTGAAACCTTCAAAACACAAAACTCAACAGAAAATCTCATAAGCTCCGTTAGTATAAGAAAATAAATCACCACTTTTATTACTGTTGTGAACTCATTCTTTATTTATATTGGTGTAATTTCTACTGTATTCCAACTTTTCCATGGTTCATACCCCCCGATACTACCCATAGATTCATCAAAATAAGAAAACAACACATAGAAAACAGAATCTGTCAAAAACAGAACAGTCTGTAGCAATTTGTAACTCTCGAATACTTCTGTAACTCCAAAAATCCTGAAAACTTAGGAAAACGTGGGCAATTTGCGTACCAATATTGTGTAAAAAATTAAGAATTTTATCACGCTTCTGTTATTTTTAAAAATTCTGGGGCTGGGCGCAAAAGTTTCTGTTTTTCAGCAAGATCAAATCAACTATCACCGTAAGCCATCCAAAAGGCCTTACTTGGCACAAACACTAATTAAAACACAAAAACACATCTAAGGAGAGGCTAGATGAATTATTTATTGAAAAACAGAACCAAAAAAGAAAGAACAAAAATAAAATTGGGTTGCCTCCCAACAAGCGCTATTGTTTAAGGCCCCTAGCTAGGCATTGATAATTTTAATGATGCTCACATGAAAGATGGCAATTGAAACACAAAGAGAGCATCATATAGCATGTTAAAAACACATCTAATTCTAACATACTTCCTATGCGGTATCTTATTGTCAAACAAATTATCAAGGCACGCAAAAATTAGTATATGCAAGGAAGAAGAGAGAAACAATAGCAATCTCAACGTAACGAGAGGTAATTTAGTAACATGAAAATTTCTACAACCATATTTTACCGTCTCATAATAATTACATGTAGGATCATAATAAAATTCAACAATATAGTTATCATATAAACTATTTTCAACATGATCCACATGCATGGAAAGTTGACACTCTTCCAAAATAGTGGGATTATCATCAAATAAAGTCATGACCTCTCCAAACCCACTTTTATTAAAAATTGCATAAGAGTTATCAATCTACAAAGTAGTGGGATCATTACTTTCTAAAGTTGACACCCTTCCAAACCCACTTACAATATTATAGCAAACATATTCATCATGAGGCTTAAATAAATTTTCAAGATCATAACAAGCATTATCACCCCAATCATGATCATTGCAATAAGTAGCGGACGTAGCAAAACTAGCATCCCCAAGCTTGGGGTTTTGCATATTACTAGCACAATTGACATTAATAGAATTTATAATAACATCATTGCGATCATGCTTTTGATTCAAGGAACTATCAAGTATGGGTGCAATAGCAATAATCTCATGTTTAACATAAGGAACTATAACAAATTCATCTCCATAAATATTAGCATCGTGGCCACAAGAATAGAAAGCATCATGTTCATCAAGGGATATTTCAATCAAATCATCGGAATCATAATTATCTATAGATTCATGCATATCATTATTTTCTTCCAATGTAACGGTCACTCTCTCAATAAATTCTTTGACATAGACATTATGGGCATAGTTTTCACAACAATATTTAAGTATGTCAAAATTTTCAGATTTGTAGAGAGTAATATCATACTTTTCAATCAAAGAAGCAACTTCATAAGCACCCTTAAAATCAACAAATTCTTCAATTTGTTCGATATCATAGTAACTATAAACACCTTTTCATAAGAAGATAAGATTTCATTATCATTAAACTCACATAGGTAGGGAAGGTGTTTTTAGGGTTCTTAGAGGAACAAGTAAAATCACAAAGTTCACAAAGATTCCAAGCATAACATAGCAAAAAATTTATTTGATTCCATAAGATTCTCCCCTTTTCAGACAAACAATGACACACAAAATGAGCATGCTCATCTAGAGATTTTCCCTCAACTAAACTAGTTGGGGTTTCAGCATGAGCACATATGGATCGAAGATGATCCAAGTAGAAAACTTTAAGTGGGTCCATATCAATAGATTGTTTTAGAAGTGGGAGAGAGGAAAACGAGAGGCAAATGGAGAATAATATAATGCAAGAGATGAGAGTTTATGATGGTTACTTGGTATGCCTTGACTTGGCATAGATCTCCCCGGCAATGGCGCCATAAATTCTTCCTGCTACTTCTTGAGCTTGCGTTGATTTTTTCCTTGAAGAGGAAAGGGTGATGCAGCAAAGTAGAGATAAGTGTTTCCCTCAGTATCATGGCCCTAGCTTCAGCCTTGTTTGTGGACTAGTCTTGGTTGTTGCATCATGTTTAAATTTTTGCCCAAACTTGAAATGTGGATGTCCAAACCCTAGCACCAAATGAAATCCAACTAGGATCAAATGAAATATTTTCAATGAACCCAAAATGCCCTTCAATAATGTTCATGATTTATGGAAAAAGGTGAAAACCTTAACCAGAGATGATACACATTTTTCCAGGACATTTTTGGTCTTTGAATTAAATCAATACTTATTTGAATTGGAGATATAAATTCCTATAAATACTTTTATAACTCCAATAATTATCAAAACTTGTGAGTGGCTCTGAATATTTTGTATCAGGCCACATAATATTTTTCAAAAGTTACAAAAATAATTTGGTCTAGAAACTAAATCAAAACAGAAAAATAAAATAGAAAACAGAAAACAAGTGAGAGAGGGAGAAGTGTTTACCTATAGCCACCTGGCAGCCCACCTGGCCTAGCACTGTTGGCCCAGCCCACCTGGGGCAAGGTTGTCCTCAACCTTGTGCCCACTCGCAAGCCAGCGCACGAACGCCCATGTGCCACCTCCTGATTTGCTCTGGTGAGCTCTCCCTCCCCCTCCTCGCGCCACGGAGACGCCCAGAGACCTCTCTCCCCTCCCTTCGCTCGCTGCTCTCTCTCCCCTCCCTTCGCTCGCTGCTCTCTCTCCCCTCCTCTATTGCTCTCGTGCACAGCCACCCGAGTGCGACCGTCGCCACCGCTCGTCATTGTCGTAGCCATAGCCACCGCCTCACTTTGCCAGCACATCCACGAGTTTCGCCCCCGTCGCCTACGCCTTCTGCACCGAGCCAAGCAACGCCGGAAGCCCCGAATCGCCGTCCCTAATGTCTCCTCCCTCCTCGGTCACCGAAGATCCACCTCGACACCCCGCTCAGCTCCGGCCTTCCCTGAGCCTGCTAAGAGGCATGCTGCAACTGCCGTGAGCTCCTCACCCTAACCCCCTCTCCTCCGTCTCGTTTGCACGCCCTAGCCGCCGTAGCCGTCATCTCGCCTGTGACCGAACAAGTCTGTTATGCATGTGCGAAGTATTTTGTGGTTTGACAAATTAGCTACCTTCATTCCATATGTATTCCTAGCACACAAGCCACTGATTGATCTGCTCAAGGATAATAAGTTCATCGATAAGTGCACAAGAACTTTGATATCCTCGATGATGGTTCCCCACCTGAACTCGGTAGTGTTTTGTTGTAAGACTACTATGTGGTCGCATGCTTGTCTTGGATAGCGTGTTCACATGTGTGTAGCAGAACCAGCTCATGTTTTGGAGCTTGCTGTCATAATTCATTTTCCGAGAATCTCGCAATGTCATCTCGTCGATTTGTGTTGCAACCTTTCTCTTTCAGACATGCTGAGTCTGGAATATCCTGACACCAACCAAATCTGAATCTCAGGCTGATATGATGGTTGGGACGTTCCCAGGAATTATAATATTGGTCTTTTGAACCGTTAAGTGGATGTCATGGCCAATACACTTATCCGGGAGATCTCTTATTGTAGTATCTTGAGTCAGCAATTTGGCCATTCTTCCATGAGGAGTTGGTATGACTTTGTATATAAGTTGTTCCTTATGGGTTCCTTGAGCTCCCGAAGTCAGACCTTTACTTGATGTTCCAGATACCGAATGGTATTGGGTTAAGCGGGTACATCAAGGAGAACATTAGAAGCGGAGTGCTAAATGTCTCTCGGTCGAACATCCAAATTTCGTTTACTTGGCATCGCTAAGGTGAAATCTGAGAAAGTGTTGTCTTCCTTTGCATCTGCAATCATCCATCACTATTCATCATGGTAGTATGATGTGTTGCCAGGATCCTTGGCGGGGATGTTGGTAAGACCTTGATGAGTATGGAGATGCTCAAGTTCTTGAAAGCACACTCAGACACTAGGTTATATCCTCGGTATCAATTGGAATGTGCCTCCCATATGCCGAGTTGTTCTATAACCGTAGTTTCTGTTCCAAACTGAGTATGCCATTTCTTTGAACTCCGTCAAATGACCAATTATGAATTGCCTCAGGCTAGTGTGAAGAGTTCCAATGATCTATGTATCAAAAGTAATTCTTTTTTCCACTGAAGGGAATAATGCCAAGAGTCACCTTCCCTAAGGTGCCCCGTTATGGAGTCATGGCCATTGTATCCCCGCTACTTTGAAACCGTTGACCATCTTACTTAAGTGTGGAATTGTTGCCCACCAACTTGAACCTTCGTCATATGTTTCCTCCATCCCACTCGATGTGTGTTTCGTGTTTCAACTCAAGAGATGCCCCAACTTCTCATTCCATGAGTTGATCGTGTATGGCTTGATCCTTGTGAAGATCGAATTCTGTAGAGTTTCCTCTCTTCTGTCATCATAGTTGGATGAAGATCTCGAAAGCAAGGACGTCAAGATCAATTTGAAGCAGTGATTCAACATCTTCGAGAAGGGAAATTGGATCATGAAGATCGTGTTAGCTTTATGTGCCCTCTGTTTTCTTATCCTATGTCTTGAATCTTGGGACGAGATTCTTGTTTAGTGGGGGTGAGTTGTCACAGCCCTAGCTTCAGCCTTGTTTGTGGACTAGTTTTGGTTGTTGCATCATGTTTAATTTTTTGCCTAAACTTAAAATGGGGATGTTCAAACCCTAGCACCAAATGAAATCCATCTAGGATCAAATGAAATATTTTCAATGAACCCAAAATGCCCTTCAGAAATGTTCATGATTTATGGAAAAAGGTGAAAACCTTAACCAGAGATGATGCACAATTTTGAGGACATTTTTGGTCTTTGAATTAAATCAATACTTATTTGAATTAGAGATATAAATTCCTACAAATACTATTATAACTCCATTAATTCTGAAAACTTATGAGTGGCTCTGAATACACTACAGAAAAAGACACATCCGTGACATTTTGGGCCGAATGAATTTTTTTCCTGTCATGCTTATGACACTTCTATGACGATAATTGTGACAAAACCCGGTATCATGCTTAGGCCGCCCGGAATGCGTGGCAACACCACAATCATGTGGTGACCATGCGGCGGGCATGCGAGTTTACGCGCTCTGGAGTTGCGGCCCTCGGCCACCATCCAAACCTCAACGTATGGCCACCAAACCATGTATTTCTGATTAAATAGATACTTATGTACCTATAAATGATTTTTGGAAAAAATAAAGAGCAAACTATGAGGCAGCTGCAGTTCAAATTTTACCCGCATCCTTTTGAATCGGCGGAAATTTGTCTTTTTCACGAGAGGTGGATCGAATCTTTTGACACCCAACCATTTTGTCAATTGTGAAATAAATATGGCCTATTATTTTATAAAAATTATTTGGTCCAATATTGCAACAAATATATGGTAGGTCCATCACAAAAAAACTCATTTTGGGCACACGAAAAATGGAAAATGATTTTTTCATCCAAAGAAAATGAAAACTTCCTTACGCAACATTGTTTGCCATTCCAATTTGCACCGTTGTGCAGAATATGAGATCATTTGAACAAACTATGCCATGAATGTGGCCATAAGATTGATCATTTGGCTTGAAAGCCATTGATCTCCACACGTGATAGCTCGTTTCTAAGAACAATTTTTTAAAAATGATTACCGTATTACAAGTTTATTATATTTCCTAGTAAATTGGTCACATAAAATGACATTATGCGAAGGTTTTCCAATTATTTTATTTTTTTTACGCTCGTTTAAAAATGCGGTCAAAACAACGGGCATGAATGTTTTGATCTAGTGGTTAAATCTTGGAAAACCCTTGGTATTTCTATGATTAAATAGATACTTATGTACCTATAAATGATTTTTCGAAAAAAATAAAGAGCAAACTATGAGGCAGGTGCAGTTCAAATTTGACCCACTTCCTACTGAATCGGCGGAAATTTGTCTTTTTCACGAGAGGTGGATCAAATATTTTGACACCCAACCATTTGGTAATTGTGCATTAAATATGGCCTATTATTTTATAAAAATTATTTGGTCCAATAATGCAACAAATATATGGTAGGTCCTTCACAAAAAAACTCATTTTGGGTACTCGAAAAATAGAAAATGAATTTTTCGTCCAAAGAAAATGAAAACTGCCTTAGGCAACGTTGTTGCCATCCCAAGATGCACCCTTTTGCACAATATGAAATCATTTGAACAAACTATGCCATGAATGTGGCCATAAGATTGATTATTTGGCTTGAAAGCCTCTGATCTCCACACATGATAGGTCGTTTATGACAACGCTTTTAAAAATAATTACAGTATTACAAGTTTATTATTTTTCTTGGTAACTTGGTCACATATAATGACATAATGCGAAGGTTTTCTTACTTTTTGTTTTTTTGGATTTTTATGCTCGTTTCAAAATGCGGTCAAAACGGCGGGCATGACCATTCTCAGCTAGTGGTTGAATCTTGGAAAAATCTTGGTGTTTCTATGAATAAATAGATACTTATGTACCTAGAAATGATTTTTGGAAAAAATAAAGTGCAAACTATGAGGCAGGTGCAGTTCAAATTTGACCCGCTTCCTACTGACTCGGCGAAAATTTATCTTTTTCACGTGAGGTGGATCAAATATTTTGACACCCAACCATTTGATCAATTGTGCATTAAATATGTCCTATTATTTTATAAAATTGATTTGGTCTAATATTGCAACAAATATATGGTAGGTCCTTCATAAAAAAACTCATTTTGGGCACTCGAAAAATGGAAAATGATTTTTTCGTCCAAAGAAAATGAAAACTTGTCAGGACCCCGATTCTAAGTCACATCGACCCAGACGGTAACACCTCATATCACTTTGCGGCCTCACGCACGGTATTCCCACGGGTGTCGCCTTACCATGGCCCGGGACCGTTTGCGCCTTTTGGCTCACGTATATGATAGTGTCGCTAGCATCCATATGACAGAGAACCCGGGCCGACATGGTTAGTCGTGAACCTAAGGCGGCACTAACCCATGGGGACAGGCATACATGAATCACATCGAGCATGTCGGTCATCAACGTATGAATTCGGCTGTAACCTGGCTAACAGGACTCGGTATCCGGGCTGTAGCAGGCTAAGGCAGGACTCGAATATCACGCGTGACATTTCCCGAAGGACAGACATAGGAACGAAGTGAAACACATGCCCGATACCAAGTGTGCAAAGCGATAGTCTGGGCTAGCAGGACTCCAGTGAACCGGGAGTAGCGGACTACTATCGCCAGAAGCACTAGACTACATTTCCCCATAAGAGAGGCTGCCAAGGATAAACAACTAGATTGTCGGATCCCACACATACCAAGCATTTCAAACATACACACAATATGCTCAATATGTGTAAATACAACATGGCATCACAACATAACTCTACGACTCAAAGTATTTATTCATTAGGCTCCGAGGAGCGAGATATGACAAACATGGGTCTCATGACCCAACAAACAGAGCATGCAAGTCAAAGCACAAGCGGAAACTTAACATGTCCGAGTACAGACATCTACAAATGAAAAAGAGGCTGAGAAGCCCGACTATCTACCGAGATCCTGCCGAGGGCACAAGATCGTAGCTGAGGTAACAAGCTAAACGTCGAAGCCCAAGCGTAACTACTAGCGAGACTGACGTCTCTCTGCAAAACATAAAATAAGCAAACGTGAGTACAAATGTACTCAGCAAGATTGACATCAGAACTAACTACATATGCATCAGTATCAACAAAGGGGGTGGTGGAGTTTGACTGCAGCAAGCCACCTTTGACTCGGTGGCTATCCTGAACTACAACTGCAAGTAACTCTTTTGAGGTGGCGCACACGAGTCCACATATTCACCATATCAATACACCACTATGGATCCGCTCCCATCTCCCTACGAGAACGCCATCCATAGCACTCATGCTTATCTTGCGCATTTTTAGAGTATCCACTTTCACTTGTCTATGAACTGATATAGGCAACCCAGAAGTCCTTTATCGTGGACACGTCTATTCGAATAGATCATATTAATCCTGCAGGGGTGTACTTCTTCACACACGCTCTCACCACTTATCGCCGTTTACATGACATGTACTCAAAGAACCTTCAAGCGGAAGCCCGGCGAGGGTGTCGGCCACGGCCTACCTAAACACTCAAGTCCCTAGTCCAGGTGTATCGCCTATTCGGGTTCCATCCGCAGGTAGTCCGAGGTTTCCACTAACGGCCCCGAACGATGTGTGCAGGGTTCCCGAGATACCAAACGGGCATTCGGTACACCGGGCCACGGTGTATCTACCGCATCATAGCCCACCCCAAGGGTCAGCGCTACACACGGCGTCGAACACATATCCTACAAACACCAGAAACTAGTTGCAACTCCTGGACAGAGGACAAGGGTGGTTAAGAAGCCGAGAGAGTCAATTAAGGATCCCAATGTGTGGTAGTAACTGTTTCATGGATCACAAACACAGAGCTCGATTCCTCGAGGACGGCTGCAATGAGACAACCCACCATGTACTCCTACATGGCCTCTCACCGCTACCTTTACCAAATCGTGTTCACACACTTAGCTCACACACAGTAGGACATGTTCACATACCTCCGATTCATCCCCGATGAATCAGACCTAATTCAAATCTAAGGAATAGCAGGCATGACAGACAAGCATGAATGAGTAGGCACAACATGGCTCAAGCAACTCCTACTCATGCTAGTGGGTTTCATCTAATTACTGTGGAATGACAGGTCATGCAGAGGATAAAGGGGTTCAGCTACCGCAGCAAGTAACACATGAGTCGTTGTTGTCCTAATGCAGTAAAATAGAGCAGGAGCGAGAGAGTGGGATTATATCAGAATGAACAAGGGGGTTTTGCTTGCCTGGCACTTCTGAAGATAATATAGTTCTTCATCGGTGTCATCGAATTCATCGTCGGTACGTCGTCTACCGAGAGGGGACAATTACCGGCAAACAAGAAAGAACACAATCAATGCGATGCAACAATATGATGCATGATAATGACATGGCAATATGCTGGTGTTTTGAGCTAATGCAGGAGTAAGCCAAGTTAATTGAAGTGGAATTCAAACAAGGTTAAACTCCAACTCCAAATGCTAGTTCATAAGTTGCCCTAATCATGATTCATCCTATTCAGTGAGGTTACCTTGTTCAACCATGCATGAAAGTGGTACAGATGGATAGATTGGATTTTTCTGGTAATTTTTCATATATAAATTATTTGATTTGGAGCTACGGTTGATTTTCTATGAATTTTTGAAGTTTGCAACATTTTCTGGAATTTCCAATATAAAAATAATTCCAGAAAATAAGTTATCAAATCAACATGACATAGGTATGACGTCGGCAGGTAAACTGGTCGGCCAGGTCAAACCTGACTTGTGGGACCCATACGTCGTTGTCTCGAGGCTGGTTTGGGTGTATGAGGTGGGACCGGTCAACGTTGACTTGACTAAGTCAAAATCTGACACGTGGGGTCCACAGGTTAGCACTAATCTAAACAGAAAAATTAAACTAATCTAATTAGGCTCGGGGCCCACATGGCAGTGGCTCAAGGGGGTGTTTAGAGCGGTCATTAGCGGCTAATGAAAGCGCCACGTCGGCGTCACCGGAGTTACGCTGGCGACTGTAACGTGGCGGAGGCACTGGAGGGGCTCGGGTTTCGCCTCTGATTGCACCATTTTGCTCGGGGTTTGCGGCTACAGCGAGCTGGAAGACTCGCGCATCTAGTGGTGGTGGCGGCAGCAGCTGCGGTGGTTGGGATCGACGGCGGCGACAAAATCGGCGGCGGCCAGAGTTCGGGTGCTCACGGTTTTGGTGCTACGGGCACGGCAGGCGAACGGCACGGTGCTACGGCCTCGGATCTCGGTGAGCACGGAGGCATGCTCAAAAACGGGCGAGGGCGACTGTGGCCACGGCAACGACATGGCACGGCGGCGGCAAGCTCTCGGGTCCGGCGGAAACAACGGCTAGAGCGGCCAATCGGCATGGGAAGAAGAGGGGAACGGTTCAGCGGCTCACCGCGAGTCCAACGAGCGCGAGGGCGAGGCCGGGGACGCTCTGTGGCCGGTGAATCGAGCAACGGCGGCCGTGGTCGGGAAGAAGCCGCGGCATCGTCTTGGGGCATCCGGGCTTGATGGGTTGACGAGAGGTTTGGGGTCCGGGCGGAGCTCGGGTCACGCCACGGTGCAAGGGAATGGCGGTGGGCGTAGCGGCAGTGAGCGGCGGCGACGGGCTCCGTTCGGTCGCGGGAGGGAGAGAGAGCAGAGGGGGATAGGGACGGAGGGAGAAGTGAACATGGCGCCAGGGAGGTGCGTGGCATCTCCAGGGGGGTCGGGGAAGCGAGCAGAGAGGCAGGAGGTGGCGCTCGGAGGGCGCGCGTGCGGCGAGCACACGCTCGGCGTCCTACTGGCGCAAGGTTGAAGACAACCTTGCCCCTGGTGGGTTGGGCTGGCTTTGCCCAGCCGGGCTGCTACAGAGGTGGGCCGGTTGGGGCGCCAGGTAAGTGGCCAGGTACTATCTCTCTCTCTCTCTTTTCTATTTTCTTTTTCTATTCTGTTTTTCTTTGTTTTGATTTAGTTTAGGAACTAAATCATTTTAGATAATTCTGGAAATTATTTTGGTGGTTAACTGAATTATCTCAGGCTCCACAAATAACTTCAGAATATTTGGACCATTTAAAATATATATAGCATTTAAACGGCTCCAATTCAAATACTTTTGTGTTAATTCAAAAATCCAAAGATGACCTAAAAATATGTCCACCATTGTTGGCAGAGGTTTTCACCTTTATCAAAAATCATGAACATTTTCAAGGCATTTTGGACTCATTGAAAATGATTTTATTTGAACCTAGTTGAATTCTTTCTGATGCTAGGGTTTGATCAATCCCCATTACAATTTAAATAAAATTTAAACATGATGCAACACTCTAATGCAAGCACTAAGCATTACCAGAACTAGGGATGTAACAACTCACCCCCACTAAACAAGAATCTCGTCCCGAGATTCAAGACGTGAGGTAAGAAGACATAGGGGCACAAGACCAACACCATCTTCACGATCCAAGTTGCACCTCATAAGGTTGTTGAGTCGTTGCATACGTTGATCTTGACATCCCTGATTTGAGAACTTCATCCAACATGACAAGAGAGGAAAGGGAGAATTTTAGAAGAATCAATCTTCGTGAGGATCGAACAACTCAGGATTAACTCACGGAATGAGACATAGCAACATCCCTCAAGCTGAGACATGAAACATACATCCGGAGGGATGGAGTGTCACAGATGACGAAGGTTCACTAGGTAGACAACAACTTCACACTTAAGGAGGTGGTGAACGGTTGTCCACGTAGCGAGGAGTTGAGATGCCATGATACTATAACGAGACATCTTAAGGAAGGTGACCCGTAGAAAAATTCTCTTAAGTGGCAAAAAGAATTACTTTTGATATAGAGATCGAGACTCTTTATACCAGCCTAAGGCAATCACAATCGATCATTTGAAAGAGTTGAAAGAATGACATACTCGGACTAGAATGGATGATGTGGACTACCTTGTTGAAGACAACGCAATGGATGATTTTGCTTATCATCGAAAATGGATGGGACCCATGGTAGGACCACTTTTGAAGATGATCCTAAACAAAAATTACTGAGAGGGCAGCCCATGGGAATTGGCACAACGGCGGTGCAAGCTGGGAACAAAATGCAATCGTTGGGAATGTTCCAACCATCATATCTGCCTGAGATTCAGATCCGATTGGTGAAAGGATACTTCAGACTCAGCATGTCCGAAAAGAAAGGTTGCAACACAAATCGACGAGATGACGTTGCGAGATTCTCGGGAAGTGAACTATGATAGCAAGCTCCAAGACATGAGCTGGTTCTGCTACAAACCCGTGGACACGCTGTCCAAGACAATTATGACCACGTAGTAGTCTTATAACAAAACACTACCGAAGTTCTTGTTGGGAACCATCATCGAGGATAACGGAATCTTGTGCATGATCTAGAATTAGCACAACACGCTCCTTTTCCTTGAGCAAATCAATCAGTGGCTTGGTGTGCTAGGAATACATATAGAATGAAGGTTGCAAGTCTCCAGGCTACAGAATACTTCGCACATATGCATGACTGACTTGGGATGATTCCAAGGGAAACAAAACAAACCGTTCTCAAATTCATGGCGGCAACTTGCACCTGATGCACGTGAATTAGAGGAAGTCACTTCTTCCATCCAAGCATAAGCTTCATGAACGGAACACGAAGGCATTACTTACAAAGTTTCCAACACTAGGTTGATGTTCAACATGAATCATGGGGGAGACAAAATGCTACTGATGGGCTCAACAGCAACTCATCGGAATTTCCATATCACTAGACTTGCACCATCATGTGAACATGGTGATAGCATTGGTCAGACCAAAGATGTAATGGTGTATGCTCGAGGGATCAACCACGAGTAAGACAACATCACGAATATCGTTGGTTCTGATTTGACTTGATGATAGCCCATACTCGAGTCAAAGTTTGGACAAGACAATAGATTCCACAATGATCATAGGAACCATTCGATGGAGATATCATCTTTCTTCAACACACACTACACAAGAATATCCCTTTGGAACGAACTAAGTCAGGCAAGCTTTTATCTTCCAACTCTCCAAGTTGTTGTTTGGCTTAACCAACTAGCTCAGGGGTATCCAACACAGATTCTTGGAGAAAGGGTGGTTCACAGGAAACCAACTTGATCACGAGCTCAACATAACAGTCAGGGGACAACCTGGTAATACTTCCGAGAAGATATTCGGAAAATCACGAACCACCGATATGTTACTAAGCTCGAGAACAACCTTGCTTTTCAGGGCAAGATGATATGAACAATAGAGTGAGGAATTGACACAATCCTATCTCATTGATCGAAGAGTACACCGGAAATAAGGACTAGATAGTACGATCAATCTTAGGATGATGATTTGATAACCAACAGGCTAAGAGTAAGGATAGTGTCCATTAACTACCAAGCAACACAGTTGCTAGGAGTATTGATTTCACACAACACGATTCACTGGTCGGAATTCCGGTTACAATAACACGGGAACGAGGAATGAATAATGATGGCGAGAGGTATCACTACGTCAAAAATTCATGAGAGTTGGTGCAATTCTCATGACGTTCCTGACATAAAGTGGGTAATACTTCAGGATAGAACAGAATCAAAAACTTGATTGCATTTGATCTGCGGAGTACAATTGCTTTGACCCAATCCTAGATATGGATGAGGTACTGGAGTTTGTTTCTCCTAGTCATTCCAGAATAGAATGGCTTGTCAGACCACAAGAATAATAGGCATCGATGAACGAACGCACGCATACTCTTGATTATCAATTGACAGATGGAGGTCAGAAAACAACTAAAGAGGAACAACTCAAGGAACATATAACTTTTCGAGTTCTGGAGGCATGGATTAGTATATCGAGCAAAGCTCAACATTTCTCCCGGATAACCCATGCAGAGAGGTAGAATTGGCAGATTCACAATTATGAATGGAGAACTCCTCAAGAGTACTCTGATTGTGATCCTTTTGTTCAGCGAGGAACTTCTGCCATAAGCGGTTCATAGCATTTGGAAGAAGGAAATACCACGGACCTCGAGGACTATTGCAAGGTTACTAATATCCTAAAGGAACTAGCAACACTATCAACAGGAAGTAAGTAGGGTGAATCTCGGGTTCAAGAACCCAGGAATAGAATGCCTACTAACTAATAACATCACGGGATGCTTTCAAGAATAATGGCCAGAATCAGCACACTGGGGATACAAAAGCATTGCTAAATTGCTAGGTGACTCCCTAAACACCTAGGGTCATAATAATAGCTCCAACATCTACGCCGAGGCAACAAAGTACCTCAACCTACCGATTAGTGTGCTTATTCTGACCAAAAAGGACATGGGGAACGGAAGGAAAGGATTTGCAAATGCATCCGACTATTTAGAGACCTGGGATGACTCGGACGGCATAACGACTGTAAATGCTCAATATGATTTGAGACATTCTGCAAAAATGGTGGCATAACCACTCAACATCACAATATCAAGGTTCCGAAATCAACAATTATCATACAGAAATAGTAGGAACTGAACTGGGGCTTAAAACCAACAATCTTAAAGGTCTATGGATTAGTAACACGTCATCCTGATAGATAGATGAGAAGCCTAGTTATTAAACCCCGTAGAAGAGAAGAGGATGACTCAGATCAGAAGGCCATGAGGTATAAGGAGTAAAAAGAGCCTTACGTTCCCTTCCACAATCAATTCCCTTACATAACTAAAACATTTCTCGACACAACTTTGACCAGTTTGGCTTGGTAATCCTACAGGTAGTCAGGCTCTGATACCAATGCTGTCAGGACCCTGATTCTAAGTCACATCGACCTAGCCGGTAACACCTCATATCACTTTGCGGCCTCACGCACGGTATTCCCACGGGTGTCGCCTTACCATGGCCCGGGACCGTTTGCGCCTTTTGGCTCACGTATATGATAGTGTCGCTAGCATCCATATGACAGAAGAACACAGGCCGACATGGCTAGTCGTGAACCCAAGGCGGCACTAACCCATGGGGACAGGCATACATGAATCACATCGAGCATGTCGGTCATCAACGTATGAATTCGGGCTGTAACCTGGCTATGAGGACTCCGGTGTCCCGGGCTGTAGCAGTGAGCTAGGCAGGACTCGAATATCACCGCGTGACATTTCCCCAAAGGGATGAGACATAGGAACAAAGTGAAACACATGCCCGGTGATCAAGTGTCCAAAGCAGTAGTCTTTGGGCTAGCGAGACTCAGTGAACCGGTCATAGCGGACTACTATCGCTCAGGAAGCACTAGACTACATTTCCCCATAAGAGAGGCTGCCAAGGATAAACAACTAGATTGTCGGATCCCACACATACCAAGCATTTCAAACATACACACAATATGCTCAATATGTGTAAATACAACATGGCATCACAACATAACTCTACGACTCAAATTATTTATTCATTAGGCTCCGAGGAGCGAGATATTACAAACATGGGTCTCATGACCCAACAAACAGAGCATACAAGTCAAAGCACAAGCGGAAACTTAACATGTCTGAGTACAGACATCTACAAATGAAAAAGAGGCTGAGAAGCACGACTATCTACCAGATCTGCCGAGGGCACAAGATCGTAGCTGAGGTAACAAGCTAAACGTCAAGCCCAAGCGGAACTACTAAGCGAGACCGACGTCTCTCGCAAAACATAAAATAAGCAAACGTGAGTACAAATGTACTCAGCAAGACTTACATCGTAACTAACTACATATGCATCAAGATCAACAAAGGGGTGGTGGAGTTTGATTGCAGCAAGCCAGCTTTGACTCGGTGGCTATCCTGAACTACATTCGCAAGTAACTCTTTTGAGGTGGCGCACGAGTCCACATATTCACCATATCAATACACCACTATGGATCCGCTCCCGTCTCCCTACGAGAACGCCATCCATAGCACTCACGCTTATCTTGTGCATTTTTAGAGTATCCACTTTCACTTGTCTATGAACTGTTATAGGCAACCCAGAAGTCCTTTACCGCGGACACGGCTATTCGAATAGATCATATTAACCCTGCAGGGGTGTACTTCTTCACACACGCTCTCACCACTTATCGCCGTTTACACGACATGTACTCGGCAACCTTCAAGTGGAAGCCCAGCGAGGGTGTCGGCCACGGCCTACCTAAACACTCAAGTCCCTAGTCCAGGTTTATCGCCTATTCGGGTTCCATCCGCAGGGAGTCCGGCCGAGGTTTCCACTAACGGCCCAGAACGATGTGTGCAGGGTTCCCGAGATACCAAACGGGCATTCGGTACACCGGGCCATGGTGTATCTACCGCATCATAGCCCACCCCTAGGGTCAGCGCTATGCACGGCCTCCAACACATATCCTACAAACACCAGAAACTAGTTGCAACTCCTGGACAGAGGACAAGGGTGGTTAAGAAGCCGAGAGAGTCAATTAAGGATCCCAATGTGTGGTAGTAACTGTTTCATGGATCACAAACACATAACTCAGTTCCTGAGGACGGCTGTAATGAGACAACTCACCATGTACTCCTACATGGCCTCTCACCGCTACCTATACCAAATCGTGTTCACACACTTAGCTCACACACAGAAGGACATGTTCACACACCTCCGATTCATCCCCGATGAATCAGACCTAACTCAACTCTAAGCAGTAGAGTGCATGATGCATAATAATGAATGAGTAGGCACAACATGGCTCAAGCAACTCCTACTCATGCTAGTGGGTTTCATCTAATTCTTGTGGAATGACAGGTCATGCAGAGGATAAAGGGGTTCAGCTACCGCAGCAAGTAACACATGAGTCGTTTTTGTCCTAATGCAGTAAAATAGAGCAGGAGCGAGAGAGTGGGATTATATCAGAATGAACAAGGGGGTTTTGCTTGCCTGGCACTTCTGAAGATAATATAGTTCTTCATCGGTGTCATCGAATTCATCGTCGGTACATCGTCTACCGAGAGGGGACAATTACCGGCAAACAAGAAAGAACACAATCAATGCGATGCAACAATATGATGCATGATAATGACATGGCAATATGCTGGTGTTTTGAGCTAATGCAGCAGTAAGCCAAGTTAATTGAAGTGGAATTCAAACAAGGTTAAACTCCAACTCCAAATGCTAGTTCATAAGTTGCCCTAATCATGATTCATCCTATTCAGTGAGGTTAACTTGTTCAATCATGCTTGAAAGTGGTACATATGGATAGATTGGATTTTTCTGATAACTTTTCATATATAAATTATTTGATTTGGAGCTACGGTTGATTTTCTATGAATTTTTGAAGTTTGCAACATTTTCTGGAATTTCCTATATAAAAATAATTCCAGAAAATAAGTTACTGCGTCAGCATGACATAGATATGATGTCAGCAGGTAAACTGGGTCGGCCAGGTCAAACCTGACCTGTGGGACCCATACGTCAGTGTCTCAGGCTGGTTTGGGTGTATGACAGGTGGGACCGGTCAATGTTGACTTGACTAAGTCAAAATCTGACACGTGGGGTCCACAGGTTAGCACTAATCTAAACAGAAAAATTAAACTAATCTAATTAGGCTCGGGGCCCACATGGCAGTGGCTCAAGGGGGTGTTTAGAGCGGTCATTAGCGGCTAATGAAACTGCCACGTCAGCGTCACCGGAGTTACGCCGGCGGCGACCAGAACGCGGCGGAGGCACTCTGGAGGGGCTCGGGTTTCGCCTACGGTGCACCATTTTGCTCGGGGTTTGCGGCTACAGCGAGCTGGAAGACTCGCGCATCTAGTGGTGGTGGCGGCAGCAGCTGCGGTGGTCGGGATCGATGGCGGCGACCAAATCAGTGGCGGCCGGAGTTTGGGTGCTCACGGTTTTGGTGCTACGGGGCACGGGCGGGCTTAACGGCCTGGTGCTACGGCCTCCTGGGATCTCGGTGAGCACGGAGGCATGCTCAAAAACGGGCGAGGGCGACTGTGGCCACGGCAACGACATGGCACGGCGGCGGCAAGCTCTCGGGTCCGGCGGAAACAACGGCTAGAGCGGCCAATCGACATGGGAAGAAGAGGGGAACGGTTCAGCGGCTCACCGCGAGTCCAACGAGCGCGAGGGCGAGGCCGGGGACGCTCTGTGGCCGGTGAATCGAGCAACGGCGGCCGTGGTCGGGGAAGAAGTCGCGTCATCGTCTTGGGGCATCCGGGCTTGAGTGGGTCGACGTAGAGGGGCTTGGGGTCCGGGCGGAGCTCGGGGTCACAGCCACGGTGCAAGGGAACGGCGGTGGGCGCAGCGGCAGTGAGCGGCGGCGACGGGCTCCGTTCGGTCGCGGGAGCGAGAGAGAGCAGAGGGGGATAGGGACGGAGGGAGAAGTGGACGTGGCGCCAGGGAGGTGCGTGGCATCTCCAGGGGGGTCGGGGAAGCGAGCAGGGAGGCAGGAGGTGGCGCTCGGAGGGCGCGCGTTCGGCGAGAACACGCTCGGCGTCCTACTGGCGCAAGGTTGAAGACAACCTTGCCCCTGGTGGGTTGGGCTGGCTTCGCCCAGCCGGGCTGCTACAGAGGTGGGCCGGTTGGGGCGCCAGTTAAGTGGCCAGGTACTATCTCTCTCTCTCTTTTCTATTTCCTTTTTCTATTCTGTTTTTCTTTGTTCTGATTTAGTTTAGGAACTAAATCATTTTAGATAATTCTGGAAATTATTTTGGTGGTTAACTGAATTAACTCAGGCTCCACAAATAACTTCAGAATATTTGGACCATTTAAAATATATATAGCATTTAAACGACTCCAATTCAAATACTTTTGTGTTAATTCAAAAATCCAAAGATGACCTAAAAATATGTCCACCATTGTTGGCAGAGGTTTTCACCTTTATCAAAAATCATGAACATTTTCAAGGCATTTTGGATTCATTGAAAATGATTTTTATTTGAACCTAGTTGAATTCTTTCTGATGCTAGGGTTTGATCAATCCCCATTACAATTTAAATAAAATTTAAACATGATGCAACACTCTAATGCAAGCACTAAGCATTACCAGAAGTAGGGATGTGACAAAAACTTCCTGAGGCAACATTGTTTTCCATTCCAATATGCACCGTCGTGCACAATATGAGATCATTTGAACAAACTATGCCATGAATGTGGTCGTAAGATTGATCATTTGGCTTGAAAGCCATGGATCTCCACACATGATAGCTCGTTTCTAAGAAACTTTTTTAAAAATGATTACCGTATTACAAGTTTATTATTTTTCCTAGTAACTTGGTCACATATAATGACATAATGTGAAGGTTTTCCAATTTTTTTATTTCTTTATGCTCGTTTCAAAATGTGGTCAAAACAACGGGCATGACCATTCTGAGCTGGTGGTTAAATCTTGGAAAACTCTTGGTGTTTGTATGATTAAATAGATACTTATGTACCTAGAAATGATTTTTGGAAAAAATAAAGAGCATACTATGAGGCAGGTGCAGTTCAAACTAGACCCACTTCCCACTGAATCGGCGGAAATTTGTCTTTTTCACGAGAGGTGGATCAAATATTTTAACACCCAACCATTTGGTAATTGTGAATTAAATATGGCCTAATATTTTATAAAAATGATTTGGTCCAATAATGCAACAAATATATGGTAGGTCCTTCACAAAAAAATCATTTTGGGGACTCGAAAAATAGAAAATGAATTTTTCGTCCAAAGAAAATGAAAACTTCCTTAGGCAACATTGTTTGCCATCCCAAGATGCACCCTTGTGCACAATATGAGATCATTTGAACAAACTATGCCATGAATGTGGCCATAAGATTGATAATTTGGCTTCAAAGCCACTAATCTCAACACATGATAACTCGTTTCTGAGAACACTTTTTAAAAATAATTACCGTATACAAGTTTATTGTTTTTCCTGGTAACTTGGTCACATATAATGACATAATGTGAATGTTTTCCAATTTTTTGAATTTTTTATGTTTGTTTCAAATGCGGTCAAAACGGCGGGCATGACCGTTCTGAGCTAGTGGTTGAATCTTTGAAAATTCTTTGTGTTTCTATGATTAAATAGATTCTTATGTACCTAGAAATGATTTTTGGAAAAAATAAAGAGCAAACTATGAGGCAGGTGCAGTTCAAATTAGACCCACTTCCCACTAAATCGGCGGAAATTTGTCTTTTTCACGAGAGGTGGATCAAATCTTTTAACACCCAACCATTTGGTAATTGTGAATTAAATATGGCCTATTATTTTATAAAAATGATTTGGTCCAATAATGCAACAAATATATGGTAGGTCCTTCGCAAAAAAACTCATTTTGGGCACTCGAAAAATAGAAAAAGAATTTTTCGTCCAAAGAAAATGAAAACTTCCTTAGGAAACATTGTTTGCCATCCCAAGATGCACCCTTCTACACAATATGAGATCATTTGAACAAACTATGCCATGAATGTGGCCATAAGATTGATAATTTGGCTTGAAAGCCACTAATCTCAACACATGATAACTCGTTTCTGAGAACACTTTTTTAAAATAGTTACCGTATTACAAGTTCATTATTTTTCCTGGTAACTTGGTCACATATATTGACATAACTAGATCATGATGGCGCGCGTTGCTGCGCCCGTTCAATTAAAAAAAATAAAGTATTACATAAATATTTAAAAACATAAACTATCCTATATTAGACAATTATACCAATATAATATTTTACACAGACTATAGTAGTAAATAATTCTCTTCTAAATATACATGATGGTGCTGCTAAGGGGCAAAACTTTTAGGCTTGTCCCGTTGCACGACATCGCATTGACGGGTCAAATGGCACATACACTAATAATGCTTGTATAAAATATAATTACCCACCCAAGCTTTAAAGGATCACCAACATAATTATTTTAGGAAAAAATCATAGATCGAAACAAACACGTGGCTATTTTTACAGAAATACCATTTTTGTTCTTTCATAGGCAGACACAACAAGTGACAATTTTCATAGAGTGTAACATTTATATGGTGACATAATACATAAAATCTTTAAGCTTTGAAAAGAATTCTAAATAATAATTTTTTAGATATAATAATGAGTGACAATTTTCACAAAAAATATGGTTGTTCGAGATCCCTCTTTACACCTCATATTTGTTAGTTAATATTGTTATGGTATGGTTTACATAATGGGTGGTAGAGAAAATTCTCTTAAGCCGTGTACTTTTCTTGACATCCACCTTTTGAGGGCTCAAAACCTTGGAGGTTTTCTAAATATCTAATACTTGAATAGCGAAATGTTCATCTATACCCTTTCGAAAGATGCGTTTGCACTTTCGGAGAATATATATATAAAGGATAGTTTTGCACATAATGGGAGATTTTTATGGAGATACTTCTTGACATACCCGACTTAACCCCAAAAGGCGATGGGCAACTCCGCATGTGCAGCACACACGAGGCTAGAAAAAGCACTTGACTCCAAAGATTACCACAATAATCAAGCATCTCACAATGTAGCTCAATAGGTGGATATAAAATTGTTTCCCGGGACATATAAGTAAGAGCAATTCTGCACAGCCTTTCTTTTTACGGGAGCAATCATCTCCAGAATTCTTTTGAGAAATTATGTCCAGACTTAACAAGAGGATAATTGACTCAGTTTTGATGTTCGAACAAGAATGATTTGATTGGTCATGGCCGCTAGGATGATGAATGCACCCACCTACTTAGAATACTTTTTTGTGCTATGACCACGTTTTACACTTCATCGTCCAAAGCGAGCCCAGCATCCCGATCAATCACAGCTGGCCCAGATAGCTCCACGGAGCAGCGGCCCTAGAGAAACATCAGGACATCCAGATAGCATGCGATCGACATAATCGGACGGCCAGTGAAGGTAAAGCGTTGTGGAGGCTCCTAGGTCGCTTAGTTATACTGTTTCTCAATGTGAATGTTTTCCCATTTTTTGAATTTTTTATGTTCGTTTCAAATGCGGTCAAAATGGCGGGCATGACCATTCTGAGCTAGTGGTCGAATCTTGGAAAACTCTTGGTGTTTCTATGATTAAATAGATACTTATGTACCTAGAAATGATTTTTAGAAAAAATAAAGTGCAAACTATGAGGCAGGTGCAGTTCAAATTTGACCCACTTTCTACTGAATCGGCGAAAATTGATCTTTTTCACGAGAGGTGGATCAAATATTTTGACACCCAACCATTTGATCAATTGTGCATTAAATATGTCCTGTTATTTTAGAAAATTGATTTGGTCCAATATTGCAACAAATATATGGTAGGTCCTTCACAAAAAAACTCATTTTGGGCACTCGAAAAATAGAAAATGAATTTTTTGTCCAAAGAAAATCAAAACTTCCTTAGGCAACATTGTTTGCCATCCCAAGATGCACCCTTTTGCACAATATGAAATCATTTGACCAAACTATGCCATGAATGTTGCCATAAGATTGATCATTTGGCTTGAAAGCCACTGATCTCCACACATGATAGCTCGTTTCTGAGAACACTTTTTAAAAATAATTACCGTATTACAAGTTTATTATTTTTCCTGGTAACTTGGTCACATATAATGACATAATGTGAAGGTTTTCCAATTTTTTGATTTTTTTTGATTTTTTATGCTCGTTTCAAAATGCGGTCAAAATGGCGGGCATGACCGTTCTCAGCTAGTGGTTGAATCTTGGAAAACTATTGGTGTTTCTATGACTAAATAGATACTTATGTACCTAGAAATTATTTTTGGAAAAAATGAAGTGCAAACTGTGAGGCAGGTGCAGTTCAAATTTGACCCGCTTACTACTAACTCGACGAACATTTATCTTTTTCACGTGAGGTGGATCAAATATTTTGACACCCAACCATTTGATAAATTGTGCATGAAATATGTCCAATTGTTTTACAAAATATATTTGGTCCAATATTGCAACAAATATATGGTAGGTCCTTAACAAAAAAACTCATTTTGGGCACTCGAAAAATGGAAAATGATTTTTTCGTCCAAAGAAAATGAAAACTTCCTGAGGCAACATTGTTTTCCATTCTGATATGCACCATTGTGCACAATATGAGATCATTTGAACAAACTATGCCATGAATGTGGCTGGAAGATTGATCATTTGGCTTGAAAGCCATGGATCTCCACACATGATAGCTCGTTTCTAAGAACACTTTTTTTTAAATGATTACCGTATCACAAGTTTATTATTTTTCCTAGTAACTTGGTTACATATAATGACATAATGCAAAGGTTTTCCAATTTTTTTATTTCTTTATGCTCGTTTCAAAATGCGATCAAAACAACGGGCATGACCGTTCTGAGCTGGTGGTTAAATCTAGGAAAACTCTTGGTGTTTGTATGATTAAATAGATACTTATGTACCTAGAAATGATTTTTGGAAAAAATAAAGAGCAAACTATGAGGCAGGTGCAGTTCAAATTTGACCCACTTCCTACTGAATCGGCGGAAATTTGTCTTTTTAACGAGAGGTGGATCAAATCTTTTGACACCCAACCATTTGGTAATTTTGCATTAAATACGGCCTATTATTTTTTTTAAATTGATTTGGTCCAATAATGCAACAAATATATGGTAGGTCCTTCACAAAAAAACTCATTTTGGGTACTCTAAAAATAGAAAATGAATTTTTCGTCCAAAGAAAATGAAAACTTCCTTAGGCAACATTGTTTGCCATCCCAAGATGCACCCTTGTGCACAATATGAGATCATTTGAACAAACTATGCCTTGAATGCGGCCATAAGATTGATAATTTGGCTTCAAAGCCACTAATCTCAACACATGATAACTCGTTCCTGAGAACACTTTCTAAAAATAATTTCCGTATTAGAAGTTTATTATTTTTACTGGTAACTTGGTCACATATAATGACATAATGTGAATGTTTTCCAATTTTTTGAATTTTTTATGTTCATTTCAAATGCGGTCAAAACGGCGGGCATGACCGTTCTGAGCTAGTGGTTGAATCTTTGAAAATTCTTTGTGTTTCTATGATTAAATATATACTTATGTACCTAGAAATTATTTTTGGAAAAAATAAAGAGCAAACTATGAGGCAGATGCAGTTCAAATTTGACCCGCTTCCTACTAAATCGGCGGAAATTTGTCTTTTTCACAAGAGGTGGACCAAAGCTTTTGACAACCAACCATTTCGTAATTGTGCATTAAATATGGCCTATTATTTTATAAAAATGATTTGGTCCAATAATGCAACAAATATATGGTAGGTCCTTAACAAAAAAACTCATTTTGGGCACTCGAAAAATGGAAAATGATTTTTTCGTCCAAAGAAAATGAAAACTTCCTGAGGCAACATTGTTTGCCATTCCAATATGCACCGTTGTGCACAATATGAGATCATTTGAACAAACTATGCCATGAATGTGGTCGTAAGATTGATCATTTGGCTTGAAAGCCATGGATCTCCACACATGATAGCTCGTTTCTAAGAACACTTTTTTTTAAATGATTACCATATTACAATTTTATTATTTTTCCTAGTAACTTGGTCACATATAATGACATAATGCGAAGGTTTTCCAAATTTTATTTCTTTATGCTCGTTTCAAAATGCGATCAAAACAACGGGCATGACCATTCTGAGCTGGTGGTTAAATCTAGGAAAATCTTGGTGTTTGTATGATTAAATAGATACTTATGTACCTAGAAATGATTTTTCGAAACAATAAAGAGCAAACTATGAGGCAGGTGCAGTTGAAATTTGACCAACTTCCTACTGAATCGACGGAAATTTGTCTTTTTCATGAGAGGTGGATCAAATCTTTTGACACCCAACCATTTGGTAATTGTGCATTAAATACAGCCTATTATTTTTTTAAATTGATTTAGTCCAGTAATGCAACAAATATATGGTAGGTCCTTCACAAAAAAACTCATTTTGGGCACTCGAAAAATAGAAAATGAATTTTTCGTCCAAAGAAAATGAAAACTTTCTTAGGCAACATTGTTTGGCATCCCAATATGCACCCTTGTGCACAATATGAGATCATTTGAACAAACTATGCCATCAATGTGGCTATATGATTGATAATTTGGCTTCAAAGCCACTAATCTCAACACATGATAACTCGTTTCTGAGAACACTTTTTAAAAATAATTACCGTATTACAAGTTTATTATTTATCCTGGTAACTTGGTCACATATAATGACATAGTGTGAATGTTTTCCAATTTTTTGAATTTTTTATGTTCGTTTCAAATGCGGTCAAAACGGCGGGCATGACCGTTCTGAGCGAGTGGTTGAATCTTTGAAAATTCTTTGTGTTTCTATGATTAAATAGATACTTATGTACCTAGAAATAATTTTTGGAAAAAATAAAGAGCAAACTATGAGGCAGGTGCAGTTCAAATTTGGCCCGCTTCCTACTAAATCAGCGGAAATTTGTCTTTTTCATGAGAGGTGGATCAAATATTTTGACACCCAACCATTTGGTAATTGTGCATTAAATATGGCCTATTATTTTATAAAAATGATTTGTTAACATAATGCAACAAATATATGGTAGGTCCTTCGCAAAAATACTCATTTTGGGCACTCAAAAAATAGAAATTAATTTTTCGTCCGAAGAAAATGAAAACTTCCTTAGGCAACATTGTTTGCCATCCCAAGATGCACCCTTCTGCACAATATGAGATCATTTGAACAAACTATGCCATGAATGTGGCCATAAGATTGATAATTTGGCTTGAAAGCCACTAATCTCAACACAGGATAACTACTTTCTGAGAACACTTTTTAAAAATAATTACCGTATTACAAGTTCATTATTTTCCCTGGTAACTTTGTCACATATATTGACATAATGTGAATGTTTTCCAATTTTTATTTTTGTTTCAAATGCGGTCAAAATGGCGGGCATGACCGTTCTGAGCTAGTGGTTGAATCTTTTGAAAATTCTTTGTGTTTCTATGATTAAATAGATATTTATGTACCTACAAAGGATTTTTGGAAAAAATAAAGAGCAAACTATGAGGCAGGTGCAGTTCAAATTTGACCCGCTTCCTACTAAATCGGCGGAAATTGTTTTTTTAATGAGAGGTGGATCAATTCTTTTGACACCCAACCATTTGATAAATTGTGCATTAAATTTGGCCTATTATTTTACAAAAATGATTTGGTCCAATATTGCAACAAATATATGGTAGGTCCTTCGCAAAAAAACTCTTTTTGGGCAGTCGAAAAATAGAAAATTAATTTTTTGTCCAAAGAAAATGAAAACTTCCTTAGGCAACATTGTTTTTCATCCCAAGATACACCCTTTTGCACAATATGAAATCATTTTAACAAACTATGCCATGAATGTGGCCATAAGATTGATCATTTGGCTTGAAAGCCATTGATCTCCACACATGATAGCTCGTTTCTGAGGAAACTTTTTAAAAATATTTACCGTATTACAAGTTTATTATTTTTCCTGGTAACTTGGTAACATATAATGACATAATGCGAAGGTTTTCCAATTTTCCGTTTTTTTTGAATTATTTATGCTCGTTTCAAAGTGCGGTCAAAACGGCGGGCATGACCGTTCTGAGCTAGTGGTTGAATCTTGGAAAACTCTTGGTGTCTCTATGATTAAATAGATACTTATGTACCTATAAATAGTTTTTGGAAAAAATAAAGAGCAAACTATGAGGCAGGTGCAGTTCAAATTTGACCTGCTTCCTACCGAATCGGCGGAAATTTGTCTTTTTCACGAGAGGTTGATCAAATCTTTTGACACCCAACCATTTGATAAATTGTGCATTAAATATGGCCTATTATTTTATAAAAATGATTTGGTCCAATATTGCAACAAATATATGGTAGGTCCTTCACAAAAAAACTCATTTTGGGCACTCGAAAAATTAAAAATGAATTTTTCGTCCAAAGAAAATGAAAACTTTCTTAGGCAACATTGTTTGCCATCCCAAGATGCACCCTTCTACACAATATGAGATCATTTGAACAAACTATGCCATGAATGTGGCCATCAGATTTATCATTTCGCTTGAAAGCCATTGATCTCCACACATGATAGCTCGTTTCTGTGAACACTTTTTTAAAATAATTACCGTATTACAAGTTTATTATTTTTCCGGGTAACTTGGTCACATATAATGACATAACGCGAAGGTTTTCGATTTTTTATTTTATTTTTATTTTTTATGCTCGTTTCAAAATGCTGTCAAAACGGCGGGCATGCCCGTTCTGAGCTAGTGGTTGATTCTTAGAAAACTCTTGCTATTTCTATGATTAAATAGATACTTATGTACCTAGAAATGATTTTTGGAAAAAATAAAGAGCAAACTATGAGGCAGGTGCAGCTCACATTTGACCCGCTTCCTACTAAATCGGTGAAATTTTGTCTTTTTCACGAGAGGTGGATCAAATCCTTTGACACCCAACCATTTGACCAATTGTGCATTAAATATGTCCTATTATTCTATAAAGTTGATTTGGTCCAATAATGCAACAAATATATGGTAGGTCCTTCACAAAAAAAACTCATTTTGGGCACTCGAAAAATAGAAAATGAATTTTTCGTCCAAAGAAAACAAAAACTTCCTTAGGCAACATTGTTTGCGATCCCAAGATGCACCCTTTTGCACAATATGAGATCATTTGAACAAACTATGCCATGAATGTGGCCATAAAATTGATCATTTGGCTTGAAAGCCACTAATCTCCACACATGATAACTTGTTTCTGAGAACACTTTTTAAAAATAATTACTATATTACAAGTTAATTATTTTTACTGATAACTAGGTTACATATGATGACATTATGCGAAGTTTTTCCATTTTTTTGTTTTTTTGGATGTTTTATGCTTGTTTCAAAATGCTGTCAAAACGACGGGCATGACCGTTCTGAGCTAGTGGTTGAATCTTGGAAAACCCTTGGTGTTTCCATGATTAAATAGATACTTATGTACCTAGAAATGATTTTTCGAAAAAATAAAGAGAAAACTATGAGGCAGATGCAGTTCACATTTGACCCGCTTCCTACAAAATCGGCGGAAAAATTATCTTTTTCACGAGAGGTGGATCAAATCTTTTGACACCCAACCATTTGATAAATTGTGCACTAAATATGGCCTATTATTTTATAAAAATGATTTGGTCCAATATTGCAACAAATATATGGTAGGTCCTTCGCAAAAAAACTCATTTTAGGCACTCGAAAAATAGAAAATGAATTTTTCATCCAAAGAAAATGAAAAATTTCTTAGGAAACATTGTTTGCCATCCCAAGATGCACCCTTCTGCACAATATGAGATCATTTGAACAAACTATGCCATGAATGTGGCCATAAGATTGATCATTTTGCTTGAAAGCCATTGATCTCCACGCATGATAGCTTGTTTCTGAGAAAACTTTTTAAAAATATTTACCGTACTAAAAGTTTATAATTTTTCCTGGTAACTTGGTCACTTATAATGACATAATGCGAAGGTTTTCCAGTTTTTTGTTTTTTTTGAATTTTTTATGCTCGTTTCAAAATGCCGTCAAAACGGCACGCATGACCGTTCTGAGCTAGTGTTTGAATCTTGGAAAACTCTTGGTGTTTCTATGATTAAATAGATACTTATGTACCTAGAAATGATTTTTGGAAAAAATAAAGAGCAACCTATGAGGCAGGTGCAGTTCAAATTTGACCCACTTCCTGCAGAATCGGCGGAAATTTGTCTTTTTCACGAGAGGTTGATCAACTCTTTTGACACCCAACCATTTGATAAATTGTGCATATGGGCTATTATTTTATAAAAATGATTTGGTCCAATATTCCAACAAATATATGGTAGGTCCTTCGCAAAAAACTCATTTTGGGCACTCGAAAAATAGAAATAAATTTTTTGTCCAAAGAAAATGAAAACTTCTTAGGAAATATTGTTTGCCATCCCAAGATACACCCTTTTGCACAATATGAACTTATTTGAACAAAGTATGCCATGAATGTGGCCATAAGATTGATCATTTGGCTTGAAAGCCACTGATCTCCACACATGATAGCTCGTTTCTGAGAACACTTTCGAAAAATAATTACCGTATTACAAGTTTATTATTTTTCCTGTTAACTTGGTCACATATAATGACATTATGGAAACATTTTCCAATTTTTTTTGAATTTTTTATGCTCGTTTCAAAATGCGGTCAAAACGGCGGGCATGACCGTTCTGAGCTAGTGGATGAATCTTGGAAAACTCTTGGTGTTTCTATGACTAAGTAGATACTTATGTACCTAGAAATGATTTTTGGAAAAAATAAAGAGCAAACTATGAGGCAGGTGCAGTTCAAATTTGAACCGCTTCCTGCCAAATCGGCGGAAAATTTTCTTTTTCACGAGAGGTTGATCAAATCTATTGACACCCAACCATTTGATAAATTGTGCATTAAATATGGCCTATTATTTTATAAAAATGATTTGGTCCAATATTGCAACAAATATATGGTAGGTCCTTCGCGAAAAAACTCTTTTTGGGCAGTCGAAAAATAGAAAATGATTTTTTCGTCCAAAGAAAATAAAAACTTTCTTAGGAAACATTGTTTGCCATCCCAAGATGCACCCTTCTGCACAATATGAGATCATTTGAACAAACTATGCCATGAAAGTGGCCATAAGATTGATCATTTTGCTTGAAAGCCATTGATCTCCACACATGATAGCTCGTTTCTGAGGAAACTTTTTAAAAATATTTACGGTATTACAAGTTTATTACTTTTCCTGGTAACTTGGTCACATATAATGACATAATGCGAAGGTTTTCCAATTTTTTGTTTTTTTCATTTTTTATGCTTCTTTCAAAATGCGATCAAAACGGCGGGCATGACCGTTCTGAGCTAGTGGTTAAATCTTGGAAAACTTTTGGTGTCTCTATGATTAAATAGATACTTATGTACCTATAAATAATTTTGGGAAAAAATAAAGAGCAAACTATGAGGCAGGTGCAGTTCAAATTTGACCCGCTTCCTGCCAAATCGGCGGAAATTTGTCTTTTTCACGAGAGGTTGATCAAATCTTTTGACACCCAACCATTTGATAAATTGTGCATTAAATATGGGCTATTATTTTATAAAAATGATTTGGTCCAATATTGCAACAAATATATGGTAGGTACTTCGCAAAAAAACTCATTTTGGGCACTCAAAAAATAGAAATAAATTTTTTGTCCAAAGAAAATGAAAACTTCCTTAGGTAACATTGTTTGCCACCCCGAGATGCACCCTTTTGCACAATATGAAATTATTTGAACAAACTATGCCATGAATGTGGCCATAAGATTGTTCATTTGGCTTGAAATCCACTGATCTCCACACATGATAGCTCGTTTCTGCGAACACTTTTGAAAAATAATTACCGTATTACAAGTTTATTATTTTTCCTGGTAACTTGGTCACATATAATGACATAATGCAAAGGTTTTCCAATTTTTTGTTTTTTTTGAATTTTTTATGCTCGTCTCAAAATGCGGTCAAAACGGCGGGCATGACCGTTCTGAGCTAGTGGTTGAATCTTGGAAAACTCTTGGTGTTTTTATGACTAAGAAGATACTTACATAACTAGAAATGATTTTTAGAAAAAATAAAGAGCAAACTATGTGGCAGGTGTAGTTCAAATTTGACCCGGTCGCTACTGAATCGGCGAAAATTTATCTTTTTCACGAGAGGTGGATCAAATATTTTGACAACCAACCATTTGATATATTGTGCATTAAATATGGCCTATTATTTTATAAAAATGATTTGGTCCAATATTGCAACAAATATATGGTAGGTCCTTCGCAAAAAACTCATTTTGGGTAGTCGTAAAATAGAAAATGAATTTTTACTCCAAAGAAAATAGAAACTTTCTTAGGAAACATTGTTTGCCATCCTAAGATGAACCCTTCTGCACAATATGAGATCATTTGAACAAACTATGCCATGAATGTGGCCATAAGATTGATCATTTTGCTTGAAAGCCATTGATCTCCACACATGATAGCTCGTTTCTCCAATTTTTAATTTTTTTTAATTTTTTATGCTCGTTTCAAAATGCGGTCAAAACGGTGGGCATGACCGTTCTGAGCTAGTGGTTGAATCTTGGAAAATTCTTGGTGTCTCTATGATTAAATAGATACTTATGTACCTAGAAATAATTTTTGAAAAAATAAAGAGCAAACTATGAGGCAGGTGTAGTTCAAATTTGACCCGCTTCCTGCCAAATCGGCAGAAATTTGTCTTTTCACGAGAGGTTGATAAAATCTTTTGACACCCAACCATTTCATAAATTGTGCATTAAATATGGGATATTATTTTATAAAAATGATTTGGTCCAATTTTGCAACAAATATATGGTAGGTCCTTCGCAAAAAAACTCATATTGGGCACTCGAAAAATAGAAAAAAAAATTTGTCCAAAG
Organism: Aegilops bicornis; assembly: GCA_021605145.1. NCBI lineage: Eukaryota > Viridiplantae > Streptophyta > Magnoliopsida > Poales > Poaceae > Aegilops > Aegilops bicornis. The sequence continues at coordinate 580,904,316 of CM038669.1, forward strand.
AAAATGAAACTTCCTTAGGCAACATTGTTTGCCATCCCAAGATGCACCCTTTTGCACAATATGAAATTATTTGAACAAACTATGCCATGAATGTGGCCATAAGATTGATCATTTGGCTTCAAAGCCACTGATCTCCACACATGATAGCTCTTTGGTTTTCTTTGGTTTTCTTCAAAATTTTGTTGGATTTGAAGGAGGTCACCAAAACCCTTCCAAAAATCTCTATCAAAAGCTTTTCCCTCTGGCAAATATTTTACTTTTGCTTCTCCTTCAACTCTGGTGTTTGGTTTTTAATTTTTTCTCTGATTTCTCTCTTCTCAAGGATTCAACAAAAATCTTTGAAGTTTATTTTTTCTTTCAAAAAGAAACTCTAGGAGTTTTTCTTTCTCTCCCATATTTGAGATCATTTATGGTTTGGCCATAACCCACATGGTAAAATCTTCCCAAATATATCTCCTTCCACCTTGGGCAATGCAAACATTCTGTCTCTACTAGTTCAACCCTCTTATGAATTTTTATTTCAATTAATTGTCTCCCAAATCTTTTACATCTATTATTTTGAGCCTAGGTAATTTGCAAAGCAAGTACCTTAATGCATTTGAATTTTGACCTCAAACCAACTCCCTTGGATAGTCCTTGGTACCCACAACCTGGAACTATCAAGATCCACTCCTCTCCTGTTCAAAAATTTCAAATTATAGTCTCGCAAGTTTGGACCAGATTTGCCAAATTTGGTGAAACTCATATCTACACTACTCCAAAAATTCCACAAATATTCAGGCAGCCTCTAGATGCAATGAGAGGCCCCTCCACCAAAAACCAGCTCAAGGAAAAATCCCTACATGCCTAGATCATTCTGTCGAACACCTTTCATGCACTGTTTCTGTTCATTTTCAGTTAAGTTCAGAGTTTCATTTTCAGTTAAGCTCACGGCCTAGCTTGCTTGTCCGGAGTCTCACACGCGTGCTTGGCGCGTTCCTGGCGTCGGTGGCACCCTGGCCCGCCTGCGCCGGCGTGTCTTGCGGTGGCCGAACCACCATAGCGGCCGACAGGGGGGAAGCGAGCAGCGGCAGAACGCTGTTCGGCGCCGCCCAAACCCTCTGGTGGCTCCGCGTGACCACTTCCTCGACAGCGCACACATGCAGCACCGTCGCCGTGGCGCGGCACGCACAGAGCGCGCTCCCTACCACCGACGGGCCCGCGCCGCCCCGTTCCCTCGAGCTCCCCCTAAGCAACCAAATACCGACGCAGTTAGCACCTAAACGGAACCAGGGAACACCCACGACGATGCTCAACCTCTGAACCCCCCGTGCAACCACAGCGCCGCCGTAATCACCTCGCCGGAGAACCCCGTTCTCGGCAAGAATCACGGGCGGCTATATATAGCACCCCGAGCTTGCTCTCGCCAAGACACCTCCTCTACCCCTCCAGACCCCGCCAAGTCCTGGAAGGGCCACAAGGAGCTCTCCTTCCCGACTCCGGCCACGCCGTTCGCGTCGGCCTCCACCTTGATTCACTGCGGTGAGGCCATCTCCGGCGCCCAAACCTCGTCCGTAGCCTTCTCTTACACCTAGTGCTCTAACCCCCACCTCAATTCGATCCTTGCAGCCCACCTCGGCGAGATCCATCAACGTAGATCGCCGCCGGCGATCACCGCGGCCCTCGGGCGCCAAATCGCTGCTCTCGTTTTCAAACCCGACGGGTGGGTCCTCCCGTCAGCTTTTTCCTCTTTTTGAATCGTTTCGGAACGCCGGGCAAAATACGTCTTCCCCACTGGACTGACGTATTCGATACTAAAGCGTTTTCTGTTTTTATAAAGAAAACCCTGGGAAGTTTCTGTTTCATTACAGAAAGGTCCCTGGACTAAAACACTAATAACTTTTAAACAGAAGAGTATTTTTGATTGATTCTTTTTCTGTCCTCTTTGAAATTTTGTCTAGTTTTTCATCAGATTTATTTGAAAAATATTTGGAGTAATTTTTGTGCACCTCACGGTATTTACGTTAGCGCGTATGTTTTCTTTATACCGTAGATATCGAAGGAGGTGACGGAACCGCGAACTTCACCGAGCTAGGCTCCGACTACTCTGAACCAGGCAAGCATGTTTGAACTCTTGATATGATGAGTGTTCTGGGAGGTTTGCATTAAGTAGTTTCATGGCATGTTTGTGAGCATACCGATGTATGTTTTTTTTTCATGCATAGTTGAGGCAAGTGAGTTCGATAATCCATACGTGTTGGATGTGAATGTGCATGGCCATGTGTTGGCATGAGGATGGGTAAGATGGTAGTGTTGTAGCATGCCAGTCTTACGCCATACAATTTGACTTCAGTGTCAACCCGTATCAGTTCGGTTCCCATCCATTTCCCTTCCCGTACTGCCACATGTTTTCCGCAAGGGATATGACCTAGTAAGTTGCAAACTGCTTTCCTGGTACACACCAAATGGAGAGGCCGTGATGATGGTTCCATGGCCCTGGATTAAAGCCAGTCATCCGGTCAGGGGGCATGGGTGTTTCCGGTTGGGACCGAGAGGGGGGCACCCCTTAGAGCACGCGAATATAAATTTGATCCCATGCTATTCGAGATTGTGATCTCCCCGTCTCAAAAGTTTTTCTTGGACGATGTCTAGGGTGATTCACGGCATCGTGAGGTAGGATGGGTGTGTCTTGGTTAGCTGTGTTTCTTTCGAAATACCATAAACGGAACTAGTCCTTCGGGACTACGGAAATCCGTTGGCTGTGGGTAATTTTAGTACAAACTCTGCAGAGTCATAAATCCTCGAATCATCTTATCCATGTCCAAGTTCTGTATTATCTTATCCTGACAAGTGTCAGTTTTGGTGACAGATACTCCGGTGAATCACATGAGTACTAAGTCCGGTTAAATGTTTATTCTTGTGGATGGACAAACCCGTTTATATTCATGTGTTGAATATTTCATATGAGTGCTATATCTTTGTGATGAAAGCCCTTTCTGTGATGTCGCTCAGACGTCCGATTGCGGCATTGCTATTATTTATTTTTATTATAAGCCCTTTCTGTGATGTCGCTCAAAAGTCTGATTGCGGCATTGCTATTATTTATTTTTATTATAAGCCCTTTCTGTGATGTCGCTCAGACGTCCGACTGCGGCCTTGCTATTATTTATTTTTATTATAAGCCCTTTCTGTGATGTCGCCGACGTCCGATCGCATTGTTGTTACTTTATTTTGATTATAAGCCCTTTCTGTGATGTCGCTCAGACGTCCGACTGCGGCACGCATGCATTTTTATTTCAATATAAGCCCTTTATGAGGTGTTACTCAGACGCCCGACTGTGGCAATATTTTGCATATTTATTCACCTTTCGAGGCGTCGCTTCAGACACCCGATCGGATTTGAGTTTGGTCTCTTTGGGTTTTCGAGCGGACTACCGCCGACTCCCTTTTTAATTATTTTTCTATACTGCTTTAATTGAGCATTGTTAAGATTAACTATGTCGCATTCATGCTTTCATTTGTTATATCTTTTGTCCGAACTGTCTTGCGAGTACTTTCATAGTACTCACCTGGCTTGTTGATTTGGCCAGATCTTGTGAAAGGCGATCTCATGGATGAAGAGTTCGATAGCGAGTCCGACGCCTAGAGGAATCGGTCAGTCTCGTCGACCCTGGATTAGTCCTTGTGAAATATCCGCTTCCGCTACCCAAATAAATTCATCGAGCCTCACCTCGACGCTCGATGAGCCGCCCGCAAGAGACTTATTAACCACCCCACTGTGTTATTCCACCAACTACTCATACCTCGAGTCAGTAGTATTTCCACCACCACACCGTTGTGTCATATCCGCCATCATGTATAATTATTGGCGTGTTGTGATAATTGGTTGGGCATCTTCAGTCCGACCCCTGTAATATTGTAATACTACTGGCATCTTGTATCAAGGTTTTGTCTACCGGTATGAAGGATTTTCCTCATCTTGGGACTCTTAGGTCGGTTGTTCAATAAATATTTTTATTGAAAAGCCGGTCGTGACAAGCTTGGTACCAGAGCCAGGCTGACTGTAGGAAGCCACTAGGTGCGATCACTAATCAGTTATTAGCATAATAGAGCTATTTATTATTTTTACAAATGTAGTCAATTTCTGACAATCAGCATAAATTTATGATTTGACTACTCAGGATTTTTGCCTACTTTTGTAGATGGCCAGCAACGACTGCGAGTCGCAGATGTTCGCCAACATGCCCAATGGGTTTGTCAAGCTTCTCTCCTTCATCGTCCAAGTCGCGATGGGGCGGATGTGCGCCCAGCCTTCTCTCTCTCTCAAAGCACAAGGTCAATGACCGTCTAACCATGCACCAAGCCGCGGTGGAATTCAAGAGAGGACGAGTTGAGCGTTACCGGTTCGTGGGGAGAGCCATGCCCACAGAGAAGCACGCGCTATAGATGGCAGCCCGTGAGGCGATAGCCCATCTCAGGGATGTCCTTCCTTCGATGAAGACTCGTCGCTACCGCTACCTGCCATGTCACGTGCCATACACCTGCCACTACACGTTCTCTTTCCCCAGAGGAGAACGGGACGAAGCTTTTGAGATGCTCATCGAGTATCTCCGGCTTTGGAGGTAGCCTTCGACAACCTGGTGGACGACTTTGTAGCTGCCCGCATGGACTCAGTCCTTGGCTGTGCCGCCAACAGGAGGGAGCTCCTGCGTGCTGCACCGCCACTGACTTTCGTCTCATCATCAGCATCGTTCGCTCCTACTGCTCGCACCGCTACTCGTCGCCTGCCTACCACGGAGGAGTTCAACCACGTCATTGCGCCTACTCTGGTTCGTTCTGCACCACCCCTCATGCCCGATCCGATCCGAGTTGTCCCACACAGGGCACCCGCTCCACCAACTCCGCGCAGCACCTCTCGTCTGGAGCCTATCTCCGAAGAGGAGGTTGAGTCCCCAGCCTCTCTACGTCTCACCCTTGGCAGGCCAAGGGAAATCCTTACCATCTCCGACTAAGTACGCTTAGCCGCCATGCGATGTATCGTCTTGTACGATATGTTTATATGTAAATAGGCTGTGAGAAGTAGTTTGTTTGCACATCATGTAGGATCTGGAGGAGTGCACTAGACTAAATAACATGTCAGGATTTATGTACGCATATCCTGAGTGATGTATTGTATAATTACTGCTTGCGTGTAAGATATGTAATGAGCAGTCCTTCTCCGTGCGCAATCGACTTGTTTTCTTGAAAAATCTTGAGCTTTCAATTTATTTGCCATCCTTATACATTTATGGACTTATTTTTGCGACTTCTTTCACTTTCTTATGAGTGTTTCAAAATATATCCCCAGAGTAAATTATGCCTCGTCCGTGGACGCGCTCCATGCCAACTCCGACAGAGGAAAATTATGGCACACCCCTGTGCAACAATTTCACACGAGGCGAGACAAGTCAACAGGACGGTGAACGACACTTTCCTGTATGTGTCGTCTTTACGAACAAAGCCAGCAGCAACATCAGGAAATACTGAACCAAGTCATCAATATGGGGAATCACCGCGGACAGTATCAGCAGCAATCCAAGTTATCTGAGCTACAGAAGAAGCATCCCCGAACATTCTCTCACACTGACAAACCTCTGGAAGCCGAGGACTGGCTTCGAGACATGAAGAGAAAATTAATTATCGCCCAGTTTTCAGACCTTGAGAAAGTGCTTTATGCCCCGCACTATCTCACTGGAGCAGCCGCATCGTGGTGGGAAAATTTCCTACACATGCACCCCCAACGAAAATAATATATCATGGGAGGAATTCAAAGAAGGTTTTAAATGGGGCACATATTCCTAAGAGTCTTATGAAGATCAAAAAGAGAGAATTTGATGACCTCAAGCAAAGAACAATGACAGTGTCCGAATATAATAGTCAGTTTACCCTGCTGTCTCGCTACGCCAACGAGGAACGAATGTCAGAAAACAAAAAGATGGAGAACTTCCTAGACGGATTGACACTCACGCTTAAATGTCAGCTGGTCGTACACACATTTCCAGATTTTAAGACGCTGGTGGATAAGGCCATTACCCTGGAAAATGAGAGACGCAACTTAGAAGATTTCCGCAAGCGGAAGAGGGACCAGTCTAAACACACCCGCAACCACCGCAGCAAGACAGATGTTCAGAAAAACTGGACACCCAAACCCACGACAAGCGTCTCGCGCCCAATCAAAAATTTCCACGCAAGGGACAAGGAGTTCACATACCGCCCAGGCGTTACCTGTTACGCTTGTGGAGAAGAAGGGCACTATGCCAAGCAGTGCCCCAAGCCAAGGAACTCGACCCCAAAGCCGAACAACGGAGGCAATAATTCGGCACCAAAGCGCAACAATTTCAACCCAAATAACAACCACATGAAGGGTCATCTGAACCACGTGACCAAAGAGGAAGCACAAAATGCCCCAGATATCGTACTCGAGCACGCTTTCCTGTCAACACAATACCTGCCATGGTTTTGTTTGATTACGAGCTTCTCACTGCTCGTTTCAAAAGTTTTGCTTTACAAAATAATTTTTCGATGCTTCCCTTGGGAAAATCTATGATCGTCAAGTCCCCTGGAATCAAGCAAGTTACCCAGAATTATTGCCAGGATGTGGTTATCGAGTTTGAAGGGTTGAAGTTTCATGCAAATCTTATCGTATTGGAAAATAAAGGACTGGATGTTATCTTAGGGATGGATTGGTTAACCACCAACAAAGGTTTTATTGACTGCTTCAACAGGACCGTAATTCTCACCCATCACCACGGGAAGACCATAAAGGTTTCACCAAGGAAAGAAAAATATGCCGGCAACCAAGATTGAACAAGGTAGATATTTCTGAATTGAGCAAAGTGCCAGTAGTGTGTGAATTTCCAGATGTATTCCCCGAAGAACTACCAGGCATGCCACCAGATAGAGAGATTGAATTCAGCATAGAGCTAGCACCCGGAACTGCTCCCATATACAAGAACCCATACAGAATGGCACCATCCGAATTGGTGGAACTGAAGAAGCAAATAAAGGAACTGTTGGAAAAAGGGTACATACGAGCCAGTTCCTCACCTTGGGGATCACCAATTTTGTTTGCCAAAAAGAAGGATGGAACGCTAAGGTTGTGCATAGACTATCAAGCTCTAAACATGGTCATAGTCAAGAATAAATATCCGATGCCACGAATAAATGATTTATTCGATCAACTCGCTAAGGCCAAGGTGTTCTCAAAGATTGACTTGAGATCGGGATACCGTCAACTGAAAGTACGAACCGAGGATATTCCCAAGACCGCTTTCACCTCCAGATACGGATTGTACGAGTTCACCGTAATGCTTTCGGACTAACAAACGCCCCTGCATATTTTGTTCACCTCATGAACAAAGTATTCATGAAGTTTATGGATAAGTTTGTTGTGGTATTTATCGATGATATTCTGGTGTACTCCAAAACACCAGAAGAACATGCTGAACATCTCCGGATTGTACTAGGAGAACTCAGGAAACATCAGTTGCACGCTAAATTCAGCAAGTGTGAATTTTGGCTAAAGCAAGTAGGATTTACGGGCCACGATCTTGACTCAAGAAGGTATCGCCAGAGACCGGAAAAAGTAAATGCCAGATTTATCGGAAGCCGCTTGACCAGTGGACGGATGTCTGAAGTTTCTTGGGTATGGCAGGATACTACCGGAGATTTATTGAAGGATTCTCCACCATAGCAAAGCCAATGACGCAACTACTCAAGAAAGACAGGAAGTTTGAATGGACGGAAGCTTGCGAGAAAAGTTTCCAAGAACTGAAGAGGAAACTGACGATAGCACCAGTACTAATTGTGCCAGATATACACAATTTTTTTGAGGTATTTTGTGACGCATCTCGAAAGGGCCTCGGGTGCGTATTGATGCAAGAAGGCAAGGTTATCGCATATGTTTCCAGACAACTTCGCAAGCATGATGAAAATTATCCTACTCATGACCTGGAATTAGCAGCAGTTATTCATGCACTCAAGGAATGGAGACACTTTTTACTTGGTAATCGTTGTGAAATATACACGGACCACAAAAGCCTCAAGTATATTTTCACGCAACCAGAACTAAATTTACGGCAGCGACGCTGGTTGGAATTAGTAAATGATTATGATGTTGGGATCCACTACCACCCAGGCAAAGCAAATGTTGTAGCAGATGCTCTGAGTCGAAACCCCAGTCCGGACAACGACAGCATGCCAGACATAAGAGCCGAATTCCAGCAGGAATTCGTAAAGCTCAATCTAATGGTAGGCACCGAAGGCAGTGTGTCAAACTTAGAAGTACAGCCTACCCTGATAGAGAAGGTTAAAGAGGCTCAACGTGGACACCCCAGCATTGAAGGCATAAAGCGTAAGGTGAAATTGGGCAAGGCCTCAGAATTCATTATTGATGAGCAAGGAATATTGTGGTACGGGAATAGGCTTTGCGTACGAAATACACATGACCTTAAGCAGCAAATCCTGGCTGAAGGGCACACCGCTCCATATTCAATCCATCCTGGAGGAACAAAAATGTACAAAGATCTTCAGGAAACATTTTGGTGGCATGGTATAAAAAGAGACATAGCCACGTTTATTGCATGTTGTGACTCTTGTCAACGCATCAAGGCCGAGCACCAGAAACCGGCCGGGCTATTGCAACCAAATAAAATACCCGAGTGAAAATGGGACGAGATTGGAATGGATTTTATTGTTGGACTACCTCGGTCACGACACGAACATGATGCCATATGGGTAATCACTGATAGACTGACTAAAGTAGCTCACTTCATCCCCGTGAAGACAACACACACCACTCAGAAGCTTGCTAGGCTCTACCTCTCCCGTATCATTTGCCTACATGGAGTCCCAAAGAAAATAATCTCGGACAGAGGCACTCAATTCATCTCCCGATTTTGGGATCACTTACAACAAGCTCTGGGAACTCAGCTGGCATTTAGTACCGCATACCATCCCCAGACAGATGGGCAAACGGAGCAAGTAAACCAGATCCTAGAAGATATGCTGAGAGCATGTGTCCTCACCTATGGGACCAGTTGGGAGGAGAGCTTACCATACGCAGAATTCGCATATAACAACAGCTATCAGTCCAGCCTGCAAATGGCACCATTTGAAGCTCTGTCTGAGACGAAGATGTAAATGACGCCGCTAAATTGGTCGGAACCGGAGACAGTCATATCTTCGCCCAGACCTGCTCAAAGAAGTGAAGATAAAGTCAAGGTAATTAAGGACCGACTCAAGACCGCCCAAAGTCGACAAAAAGAGTTATTACGATCGGAAGCATCGTGGAGTCCATTTTGAACCCGGTGAATTTGTGTACCTACGAGTATCCCCCATGAGAGGCATGCATCGATTCAAGATTAAAGGGAAGCTAGCACCAAGATTCATCGGACCTTTCTGCATAGTAGCACGGAGAGGCAAGGTGGCCTACCAGCTAGACTTACCCGAAGAATTATCCGACATCCACGACGTATTCCACGTCTCCCAATTGAGGAACTGCGTAAGCAACCCAGAGAGACAGGTACCCCATAAAAACATTGACGTGCAACCAGACCTTACGTATTGGGAGCATCCGATAAAAATCTTGGAAGAGTCAGAAAGGAGAACCCGACAGAAAACCATCAAGTTCCTTAAAGTTCAGTGGAGCAACTACACCGAGAGTGAAGCCACTTGGGAAAGAGAGTATTTCCTTCGAGCGGAGCACCCACAATTATTTGAGGATCAACTGGAATCTCGGGGATGAGATTCTTCCTAAGGGGGTAGGTGTTGTGACACTCCAAAAAATTTTCTTTGGTATTCTTCAACATTTTGTTGGATTTGAAGGAGGTCACTAAAACCCTTCCAAAAATCTCTATCAAAAGCTTTTCCCTCTGGCAAATATTTTACTTTTGCATCTCCTTCAACTCTGGTGTTTGGTTTTTAAATTTTTCTCTGATTTCTCCCTTCTCAAGGATTCAAGAAAAATCTTTGAAGTTTATTTTTTCTTTCAAAAAGAAACTCTAGGAGTTTTTATTTCTCTCCCATATTTGAGATCATTTATGGTTTGGCCATAACCCACATGGTAAAATCTTCCCAAATATATCTCCTTCCACCTTGGGCAATCCAAACATTCTGTCTCTACTAGTTCAACCCTCTTATGAATTTTTATTTCAATTAATTCTCTCCCAAATCTTTTCTGTCTATTATTTTGAGCCTAGGTAATTTGCAAAGCAAGTACCTTAATGCATTTGAATTTTGACCTCAAACCAACTCCCTTGGATAGTCCTTGGTACCCACAACCTGGAACTATCAAGATCCACTCCTCTCCTGTTCAAAAATTTCAAATTATAGTCTCTGCAAGTTTGGACCAGATTTGCCAAATTTGGTGAAATTCATATCTACACTACTCCAAAAATTCCACAAATATTCAGGCAGCCTCTAGATGCAATGAGAGGGCCCTCCACCAAAAACCAGCTCAAGGAAAAATCCCTACATGCCTAGATCATTCTGTCGAACACCTTGCATGCATTGTTTCTGTTCATTTTCAGTTAAGTTCAGAGATTCAGTGTCGATCTTCGTCAGTAAATTCAGTCACATGTTCACAGTGCACTTGGCACGTTGCTCACGGCCTACCTTGCTTGTCCGGAGTCTCACACGCGTGCTTGGCGTGTTCCTGGCATCGGTGGCGCCCTGGCCCGCCTGCGCCGGCGTGTCTTGCGGTGGCCGAACCACCGTAGCGGCCGACAGGGAGCAGAACGGCAGCGTAACGCCGTTCGGCACCGCCCAAACCCTCTGGTGGCTCCGCGTGGCCACTTCCTCGACAGCGCACGCATGCAGCACCGTTGCCGTGGCGCGGCACGCACAGAGCGCGCTCCCTGCCGCCGACGGGCCCGCGCCGCCCCGTTCCGTCGAGCTCCCCCTAAGCAACCAAATCCCAACGCAGTTAGCACCTAAACGGAACCAGGGAACACCCACGACGACGCTCAACCTCTGAACCTCCCGTGCAACCACAACGCCACCGTAATCACCTCGCTGGAGAACCCCGTTCTCTGCAACCGCCTCGGGGCGGCTATATATAGCACCCCGAGCTTGCTCTCGCTCCCGCACACCTCCTCTACCCCTCCAAACCCCGCCAAGTCCCCGGAAGGGCCACGAGGAGCTCTCCTTCCCCGACTCCGGCAACTTCGTTCCGCCTCGGCCTCCACCTTGATTCACTGCGGTGAGGCCATCTCCGGCGCCCAAACCTCGTCCGTAGCCTTCTCTTACACCTAGTGCTCTAACCCCCACCTCAATTCGATCCTTGCAGCCCTCCTCGGCGAGATCCATCAACGCCCGAACCACCGTCCGCCGGAGTTGAGACCGCCGTCAACGTGGTGCTCATCGGCGACCAACTCCACGACCCACCGGTGCAAAAGGACACGGTGAGCACGTTGGTAACCTCCGATCCTCCTGCCTCGCCGTAGATCGCCGCCGGCGATCACCGCGGCCCTCGGGCGCCAAATCTCTGCTCTCGTTTTCAAACCCGATGGGTGGGTCCTCCCTGTTAGCTTTTTCCTCTTTTTGAATCGTTTCGAACGCCTTGGGCAAAATACGTCTTCCCCAATCGGATCGACGATTCGAGACTAAAGCGTTTTCTGTTTTATAAAGAAAACCACAGGAAGTTTCTGTTTCATTACGTAAAGGTCCTGGACTAAAACACTAATAACTTTTAAAATGTAAGAGTATTTTTGATTGATTCTTTTCTGTCCTCTTTGAAATTTTGTCTAGTTTTCTATCATATTTATTTGAAAAATATTTGGAGTAATTTTGTGCACCTCACGGTATTTACGTTAGCTGCGTATGTTTTCTTTATACCGTAGATACCGAAGGAGGTGACGGAACCGCGAACTTCACCGAGCTAGGCTCCGACTACTCTGAACCAGGCAAGCATGTTTGAACTCTTGATATGATGAGTGTTCTGGCAGGTTTGCATTAAGTAGTTTCATGGCATGTTTGTGAGCATACCGATGTATGTTTTTTTTCATGCATAGTTGAGGCAAGTGAGTTCGATAATCCATACGTGTTGGATGTGAATGTGCATGGCCATGTGTTGGCATGAGGATGGGTAAGATGGTAGTGTTGTAGCATACCGGTCTTATGCCGTACTATTTGACTTCAGTGTCAACCCGTATCAGTTCGGTTCCCATCCATTTCCCTTCCGTACTACCACATGTTTTCCATAGGGATATGGCCTAGTAAGTTGCAAACCGCTTTCTGGTACACACCAAATGGAGAGGCCGTGATGATGGTTCCATTGCCCTGGATTAAAGCCAGTCATCCGGTCGGGGGGCATGGGTGTTTCGGTTGGGACCGAGAGGGGGCACCCCTTAGAGTCTTGTGAATAGAAATTTGATCCCATGCTATTCGAGATTGTGATCTCCCAGTCTCAAAAGTTTTTCTTGGACGATGTCTAGGGTGATTCCTGGCATCGTGAGGTAGGATGGGTGTGTACTGGTTAGCTGTGTTTCTTCCGAAATACCATAAACGGAACTAGTCCTTCGGGACTACGGAAATCCGTTGGCTGTGGGTAATTTTTAGTACAAACTCTGCAGAGTCATAAATCCTCGAATCATCTTATCCATGTCCAAGTTCTGTATTATCTTATCCTGACAAGTGTCAGTTTTGGTGATAGATACTCCGGTGAATCAGATGAGTACTAAGTCCGGTTAAATGTTTATTCCTGTGGATGGACTAACCCGTTTATATTCATGTGTTGAATATTTATTATGAGTGCTATATCTTTGTGATGAAAGCCCTTTCTGTGATGTCGCCGGACGTCCGATTATGCATTGCTATTATTTATTTTTATTATAAGCCCTTTCTGTGATGTCGCTCAGACGTCCGATTGCGGTATTGCTATTATTTATTTTTATTATAAGCCCTTTCTGTGATGTCACTCAGACGTTCGACTGCGGCCTTGCTATTATTTATTTTTATTATAAGCCCTTTCTGTGATGTAGCATAGACGTCCGACTGCGGCATTGCTGTTACTTATTTTGATTATAAGCCCTTTCTGTGATGTCGCTCAGACGTCCGACTGCAGCACGCATGCATTTTTATTTCAATATAAGCCCTTTATAAGGTGTCGCTCAGACGCCCGACTGTGGAAATATTTTGCTTATTTATTCACCTTTCGAGGCGTCGCTTCAGACACCCGATCGATTTTGAGTTTGGTCTCTTTGGGTTTTCGAGCGGACTACCGCCGACTCCCTTTTTAATTAATTTTCTATACTGCTTTAATTGAGCATTGTTAAGATTAACTATGTCGCATTCATGCTTTCATTTGTTATATCTTTTGTCCGAACTGTCTTGCGAGTACATTCATAGTACTCACCTGGCTTGTTGATTTGGCCAGATCTTGTGAAGGCGATCTCATGGATGAAGAGTTCGATAGTGAGTCCGACGCCTAGAGGAATCCCAGTCAGTCTCTTGCGACCCCTGGATTAGTCCTTGTGAAATATCCGCTTCCGCTACCCAAATAAATTCATCGAGCCTCACCTCGACGCTCGATGAGCCGCCAGTGCAGTAGACTTATTAACCACCCCACTGTGTTATTCCACCAACTACTCATACCTCGAGTCAGTAGTATTTCCACCACCACACCGTTGTGTCATATCCGCCATCATGTATGTTTATTGGTGTGTTGTAATAATTGGTTGGGCATCTTCAGTCCGACCCCTGTAATATTGTAATACTACTGGCATCTTGTATCAAGGTTTTGTCTACCGGTATGAAGGATTTTCCTCATCTTGGGACTCTTAGGTCGGTTGTTCAATAAATATTTTTATTGAAAAACCGGTCGTGACAGTTTCTGAGAACACTTTTGAAAAATAATTACCGTATTACAAGTTTATTATTTTTTCTGGTAACTTGGTCACATATAGTGACATAATGCAAAGGTTTTCCAATTTTTTTATTTTTTTGAATTTTTTATGCTCGTTTCAAAATGGCGCGCATGACCGTTCTGAGCTAGTGGTTGAATCTTGGAAAACTCTTGGTGTTTCTATGACTAAGAAGATACTTATGTACCTAAAAATGTTTTTTGTAAAAAATAAAGAGCAAACTATGAGGCAGGTGTAGTTCAAATTTGACCCGGTTCCTACTGAATCGGCGAAAATTTATCTTTTTCACGAGAGGTGGATCCAATCTTTTGACACCCAACCATTTGATCAATTGTGCATTAAATATGTCCTATTATTTGATAAAATTGATTTGGTCCAATATTGCAACAAATATATGGTCGGTCCTTCACAAAAAAACTCATTTTGGGCACTCAAAAAATAGAAAATGAATTTTTCGTCCAAAGAAAATGAAAACTTTCTTAGGCAACATTATTTGTCATCCCAAGATGCACCCTTCTACACAATATGAGATCATTTGAACATACTATGCCATGAATGTGGCCATAAGATTGATCATTTGGCTTGAAAGCCATTTATCTTCAAACATGAGAGCTCGTTTCTGAGAACACTTTTTAAAAATAATTACCGTATTACAAGTTTATTCTTTATCCTTGTAACATGGTTACATATAATGACATAATGCGAAGGTTTTCCAATTTTTGTTTTTATAATTTTTTATGATCGTTTCAAAATGCGGCCAAAACGGCGGGCATGACCGTTCTGAGCTAGTGGTTGAATCTTGGAAAACTCTTGGTTTTTCTATGATTAAATAGATACTTATGTACCTAGAAATGATTTTTGGAAAAAACAAAGAGCAAACTATGAGGCAGGTGCCGTTCAAATTTTACCCGCTTCCTACTGAATCGGCGAAAATTTGTCTTTTTCGTGAGATGTGGATCAAATCTTTCGACACCCAACCATTTGATCAATTGTGCATTAAATGTGTCCTATTATTTTATAAATGTGATTTGGTGCGATATTGCAACAAATATGGTAGGTCCTTCACAAAAAACTCATTTTGGGCACTCGAAAAATAGAAAATGAATTTTTCGTGCGAAGAAAATGAAAAATTTCTTAGGCAACATTGTTTGCCATCCCAAGATGCACCCTTCTGCACAATATGAGATCATTTGAACAAACTATGACATGAATGTGGCCCTAAGATTGATCATTTGGCATGAAAGCCATTGATCTCCACACATGATAGCTCGTTTCTGAGAATACTTTTTAAAAATAATTACGTATTAGAAGTTTATTATTTTTTCTGGTAACTTGGTCACATATAATGACATAATGCGAAGGTTTTCCAATTTTTTGGTCTTTTCTGAAATTTTTATGCTCGTTTCAAATGCGGTCAAAATGGCGGGCATGACCGTTCTGAGCTAGTGGTTGAATCTTGGAAAACTGTTGGTGTTTCTATGATTAAATAGATACTTATGTACCTAGAAATGATTTTTGGAAAAAATAAAGAGCAAACTATGAGGCAGGTGCAGTTCAAATTTAACCCGTTTCCAGCTGAATCAGCGGAAACTTTTATTTTTCACGAGAGGTGAATCAAAAACTTTCCAGACCCAACAATTTGGTCAATTATGCATTAAATCAATACCTACCATTAAAGGGAATAGGTATTCTTGGTTTGGTTCCGCTTTGTTTCATTCTGTTTTAACTATTTTTATGTATGCTACTTTTTAATTGGAAACCGAGATATTTTTTGGTTGTTGAGGGAAATTGGAAACCAAGACATTCTACTTGTAAAAGAAAGGAAAAACTAAGCGAAGCGGCCGGCTGGCCCATATCTCTATTTTTATATGGCAGCAGCGTGCTGGGCCAAGTCTTGCCTGCGTCAGCTGGGTGAGCTGCTGTTGGCTCACGCTCTAGCCTAGAGCGAGCCAAAAAGAATTGGAGCTCGAGCGGGAGTCGAACTCGCAACACATCAGAAATACACAAATCCTTTTTACCTGATCCACCGTACTAATGGATGGTAAAGCCTGCCTAAAACACATGGGCCAAGTCAAACTGGGCCTGCTTCAAAAAGTTGATCCATAGATTTGCTGCCCCATTAAATAGTACCATCTCACCATTTTATATAGATTTATATATGCACACGAGTTGTGTTGAAGACAAACAAGGCGCCTCAAGAATAAGAACTAAAAGGATGAAATGTGTGTGTCTCATCCATCCAGTGGGCATAAAACGAAGGAGAAATTAATACCTAGGAATTAAATATCTAAAGAGGTGACCGTGCACGGCATAGATTCCTGCAAGACAAATAACAATGACACAAGCGTTTGGACTAATAACACAATGGAATAATACTTGGTAAGAGGGCACAACACGAGTGGATTCGGGAGAGGTGAGAGGGGCTAAAACACACTTAGCAAGATTTCTTCATGACTCGGTGCGAATTCCGAAAATTGCATCAACTTGCAAATTATGCCTTGGTATGTAGGATTTGAAAATTAGGCCTTTTAAATAACATAGCAGTCATACAAAAATCATACCAAAAATATCATACGTGATGGTTTTAATGCACGACTTATATGCATTTATGGTAGCGTGCGTCTCGCTTCCACCGTTGGGTGGCACCATTCGGATATTGCTATGTCACCTTGCTGCGATGGACACATTATTATCTCTCCCGTTGCAATGCACGGGCATATGTGCTAGTACGTCCTAATATTTTATAAAATTGATTTGGTCCAATTTTACAACATATATATTGTAGGTCCTTCATAAAAAAACTCATTTTAAGCACTTGCAAAATGAAAAATGAATATTTAATCAACTACGACCAATTTTTTAGATAACTACGACCAATTCAGATGGTCATGACATCATACACCTGTATTACATTTTGATTGGTCCGTGAACGCTTCACGCGGAACATGGATGAAACACCGTTGGATGCTCGTGGATCCAATGGCAGTCCTCACCCCAAGCCCACCTAATTAAGCCGAAACCCTAACTCTCCTGAGTCCTCGTGGACTTTTTCCATCCACCCCGACTCCTTTCTTTCTCCCCTCCCTCTCTTCTCCTTCCTCTCTCCCCTCCCCTGCGCCCCACGCCCGCGCCCTCACCTCCTCCGAGACCGCCGGAGACCCCCACCCCTCCTCTACCCCACCACCGTCCGCGCCCCTCACCTTCTCCTTCTTTCCAAGCGCCCGAAACCCTAGCCCGTGGCGCAGCCATGGCGACCGACGACGTCCACACGATCCTTCCTCCCCTCCCCTGTGCTGTCCGCCTCCTCCCTCCCTTCCCCTATGCTGCCTCCCTCCACCCTCGTGATCCAATTCGAATGCATCCTCGCGGGGGAGATATGATCCGATCCGGTCCAGGGCGACGCCATCATGCACCACCACCACCAGCTGGACCAGTGGCTCGCCGGCGGCGTGGGCGTGGTGCTGTGCCCGACCAACTCCGCCCCTGCTCCCCCGTCAAGCCGGCGGCAACGTCCATGCAGCGCGCACTCCGACTCCTTCCATGCCTCAAATTCTTCATACTGGCTCGGCGACCTCCTATTCTCCCAGTTTGCTGCCTTGCCTTGCAGATGTGGTAGCGCAAGGGCGAGGCCGGTGTCTTCTCCAGGCGCGGCTCCCGTGACCAGTAGCCGGCGTCGTGGACGCTGCTCGCGGTCGACTTGCACAACCTCCTCTCTCTCCAGCCCGCCGCCTGCTGCTCACACGCCGTCTAAGCGAATTGGGAGTACTTTTTTCTGCTGTATCAGTTTAGTCGATCCATGTCCAATTGTCGATAGCGAAGAAGGAAAACCCATAGAGAATCTGTTTTGTAAGTAATGGGAATTGGGACCTATCAACTGAGTAATGATTTTTTCCCGTTAAAACGTGGAGATTAGTGACTATGTAGTTGCACAAACGACCCAATGTCTGACAGTACGAATGCGTGGTTCAGAATTCATGTACCAGGAGAAGCTTTCGCTTCTGCTTTGTTCTTACCTTCATGTTGCAGTCCATGACTGTTCTAAGGATGGCTAGCAGAAGCTTTCACTTCTAAGGATGCCAGCAGTAGGAAGAATCATCATAGTTAAGTGGCCATTATATCTATTTTATGGTCCTGAACTTTGTTGTTACCTGGATGTTGCAGTCCTTGACTGATCTCTTGATGTCGTACAGGAGGCCCTTGTGGTCGCCACACGGGATCTGATTTAGGGTGTGCACGGGGCTGAGGGAGTTGAAATGATGGACCTTATTTACCTAACATAAGCCATGCAGATTTTGTATTTCAAATGATGGACCTAGAAAACATGACTGAACAACTTTCATACTAGTTCAGGATTTACGTATCCTAGTGTTGGCTGCTGCTACTATAATTCTGGATATGATGATAACTACATTATGTAATTATTAAGCTCGTGAGATGATGACGATGAACTAGGATACGGTATTGAAGTGTATGTATTACATGGTTCATACTAACTCATTGCAATTTTTGTTTGTTTGGTATACATTTATTAATCTAGCTGCTAAAATAAAAATGTTGGGTGCTTTCGTTGCTTGTATGTTCAGTTACGTGAGAGCCAACTATCTGCAAGGTTGTTTGCCAGTCTAATGATGTGTGCTCAACTAATTGCAGGGACTTGCTAAGCAATCTTATGCGGGGAACAATACCGGTGTCGTTCGGAAGCCTAACTCACCTGCGGCAAAACGGCAGCAGTGCCATGAAGAAGCTCTGTTTCTTGTTCTCTACTCTGCTTTGAATTGAACTTATTTCAGTTATCAACTGTATACTAAATTTGAGAGTATGGGTGCTTGCTTGTGAATTGTGATGTTGTTCCCATTAAATTAGATTAGGTTAATTACATCCACAAGTATAGTAGCTTCTGCAACACCGTTCAAATATAGCACATGACACTGATGTAAAAGGTAGCCTTAACACTTTGGCTCGATCCACACAGGATCCTCTTGAGCTGTAGATTCTCGAATTAGACACTAACCCTTTAGCTTGTTCATTCATGCTGATCCACACAATGATTTTGTGTCTTCTTCTTCAGCTGCAAAGGTTACAATAACATGTTCTAGTCTTACAACTCAACTAAACTGCATTAGCACATGTCACATACAGTACAGTTGAGTATAGTACATGACACTAGTGTAAAAGAAAGAAAACAGAAATGGCCCTGCTAGTGTAAAGATTAACATGCAGGCTCGATCCACATGAGGATCCCCTTAAGCTTGAGTGCCTAGCTGTAGATTCCGGCAATGGAGTCCAGCATCAGGCTTGTGATAAGCTGGTTTATTGTCTCTGTTGGATGGACAACATTATCTTGTTCATGCAAATACTTGCTAGGTTTTACATGTTCATGCAAATCCGATGTGAAACTGGGCATCTTGTCCATGCAAATCCAGACTTGGTAAATGTGTTAGTCTCATCCATCAATGTCGGTAAATGTGTTGTGGTCTGTGCATGTGTATAGATTTTTTTAATTCTATTGGCTGTTGCAACACTTGGATTATTTATTAATATAACACAGCAGCGATGCTTCCATTTTAACACATGTACTAGTGTGCTAAAACTACTACTGTACCTGCTTCTTCTTAGCCTAAGTAGTACTTCAGGCTTGTATTAACTTGTGGCCTAGTCACCGCAGTCATCTTGTGCTTTTATCTTCTCTGTGATGTCATGTGCCTTTGAGTCTACTTATTGAAGACCTTATGCTCATACATCTTTCTAGTCCCTCTATTTCCATAAATGTGACACTGTTTTGTTTCTAAATACTTGACACATACAAGTTTGAGGGCATTATCCTAAACCCCTGCTATGATTGATCCATCTCCTCTATTTTGTTACTTGTGCTTAATTGAGATGTTACTCAAGGGTAGTGTTTGGGCCAGCATATATTAATGATATGGTCGCTTACTTTAATATGTGTGTTGACTCAAAACTGTCAAAATATCTAGAAAGAGAGTGAACTCACTTCACAGATTCTTCCAATCTACAATGGTTATGGATTTTGCATTACAGATTCTTAATCTTGGCTGATTCCAGATTCTTCCAAGTGCTAGCTAGTTCCAAAAGCAAATCGTCTTCATTCGGAAGATGCAACATTCTACGATTCTGGAATTAATCTTTGACAAGCATGCATATATTTAACAAGCATGCTCCAAAAGCACTTTAATTCTCTGGAATTAATCTTTGACAAGCATGCATATATGTGTTCAGTTTTTCTGGATTACATGATGGCATTCTACGATTCTGTTTAACAACTTAAGTATATGTATGAATGTGCTCGAGTCCATGATTTATTGTTCTGTTTAACAACTTAAGTATATGTATGAATATGCTACATTTATATTGACCTATCATAGAAATCTGCTTAATTTGAACTCGAAGTAGATAATACTAACAGTTAGATTGTCTTCCAGTCCATGTCTTTGATGTACACCTGCTTTGTTGTTGTTATTTCTTAATATACAGATACAGATGCAGGTTTACCTTTATTCTAAGGTTTAGATCTTCCACTTCTCATTGCTTCATGACTTTGTAGACCTATTTATATACGCCTCTACCATGTCAATTTATTTTGCTTTGTTTGCAATTTCCAACTATGCGTCTGTGTTGCAACTTGCAAGATTTATATTATTTCTATTCTTGTCTTGTTTCCTTCTTGATTTGTTCATATATGCCTGACTTGTCCTGTTTTCTTGCCATCTTCAACTATTCAGATGTAGATCTTTGTGAATACTCTCACCGGGAAGACCATCACACTTGAGGTCGAGTCCTCCAACATAATTGACAATGTCAAGGAAAAGATCCAGGATAAGGAGTGGCCTGTCCGCTGGTGCTACTGATCCTGCTTGGATGGACATGCTGCCTCTTCCACGTCAGCCACATGACAGCCATGGTGAGCTCTCTGCTGATCCTTCTTGTTCTCTGCTCTACTTTCAACTGAAATTATTTCAGTTGGCAACTGTATACTGAATTCAAGAGTATGGCTGCTTTCTTGTGAATTGTGATGTTGTCCCCATTATATTAGATTAGGTTAATTACAGCCACAAGTATAGTAGCTTCTGTCCAAGTGCTCTTCATCTTGTGTGTCATCTGCAAGGCAATCAAGTTAATTAGATGTTGCTCTTTTCATGTTCTGCTTCATACATACATGCATATGTGATCATGGGGTGCTATATATAGAAATATTAGGGGATGCTATAGAAGAGTGTGCTAACAAAATTTGAATCACTATGATTCTACTAGTGAAAATACTCTTGAGTACTACTGCCATGTGCCAACGAGACTGATTCTAAATTGCAACCATCATCTAGCTAGCATCTATATTTATGCAGTAATAAAATGAAAATGAACAAATAACTATGTTGTATCGTTTGGCTTGTTAATAAACCTTGGAAGAAAAGGATCACTTAGTTGTGCACTACTTGGTTCTTGGATGATTTTTCTGTTTGGAAACCAACATTAGTTAATAGCCGTATGTATAGTCACTAACACTTGGACTTGCCAAAACATTCATGCAGGCTGCTGGTGGACGTGGTGGTGATCCTCCTGTGAGGAGGTAGAGGATGTGATGTGAGCTGCTGCCTGGTCGAGGAAGAAAGTCGCTGTCTTTACTGGCGAAACAAATTACTACGGCGGCCATGCTTGTGAGCTTATGATGTGCCTCTAGTTTAGTTTGTCGGTTTCTGTGAACCGTTCTTTGTGATGTATGATGTATTGCTGCTGTTAGCTGTAAATGTGATGTATGATGAGTTGACTTGATTGTTCGTTTGAGGTTGTCATTGGAATCGATTATCTATTGTGAAGCTTACTGTTTGTTAACATGAGTTAAACTAATACATACACTTGCTGCTGTTAGCTGTACACATGAGTTGACTTGATGTTTCGTTTGAGGCTGTCTTGTGAAGGTTACTGCTAGTTAACATGAGTTAAACTATTACATGCACTGGGACCCATTTGACTAGTGGACCCATTTAAAAAAAAGGAAAACGAAATTGTTTAGACAAAATGGCCATGGCCCAACAATTAAAAAAATGTTGCAATATTTGGCTTGGTCCATCTACCTGACCAAAATTAATGTGAGAAAAAAACACAAATAGGCTGAATTGTTGGCCTCAGCCCTTGTAAAGCGTCAAATTGGACCGGGTTGAATCTTATCAACGACCTTTTTAATTGGTCACAATTTTTCCACGTCGGATCCGATGTGGCCTGGGCAGAGAGCTAGAGACCAAAACAGAAGGTCGTTGAATCAATGACCTTTTGTTTTGGTCGTAGAATTCCACGACCTTCTCACAGAGAAGGTCGTTAATTTCAGTTTACGACCGCCCGCTTTTGACCATATGTTTTTAGTCAAAAAAAGGTCGCAAATGAAAATCAATGACCTTTCAGTGACCAATAGTGATGGTCGCAAGTTGACATATTTCTTGTAGTGACAAGCGAGCAAAAATGCAAGACGAAGCGCGTTCCATTCGGTGAACAACATGGATGGTCCAGCGTGCCGCGGTGCAACTTGAACATGACAAGAACGATTCACAGTCTAAATCGATTGACCTTCGCTGCTCGGCCGAAACCACTATTCACACCAGAACCTTCGCTGCTTGGCCTATGCTAGCCACTGCCCCAAAACCACACCTCCACTCCAGCCCATTCCCCACCTTTCGATCCCCAAGCCCGCATCAACCGTCCCTTAGTTCACCGGAAAGCCATGGTGCACTGCAAGATCACGTACTACAAGATGCTGACGCCGGAGCGCCGCGCAGAAATCGCGACGGCGGTCGACGCCACAGACCTCCGTTCCCAAGCTCACTTTGTGGCGGGCCAATCCCCGAGTTCTCTGGAGCCAAGCTACGAGGAGGAGGAAGTCGATCCAATGTTCATGGAAGAGGCCGCGACGCAGAAGGCCCCCGAAGGGTATGAGACGATGGACGTGGACTTCGTGTCGGCGTACGGGTCCCCCATGGTGCCGGCGGTCCAGCGCTTCAACCTGGCGATACTAAAGGGGTACCGGGAGGCAGAGGCTCAACTCGATGTAGAGCGCGCGCATGCCGCTGCCATCGAGGCTCTCCTACAGGCGGAACCGGATGTCGTGGATGTGAACCGGGCGGCGGAGGCTCAACTCGACGCGAAGCGCGTGGATGCCGCTACCATCGAGGCCCTTCTACAGGCGGAACCGGATGTCCTGGACTTGAACCGGGCGGCGGAGGCTCAACTCGATGCGGAGCGCGCGGATGCCGCTGCCATCGAGGCCCTCCTGCAAGCGGAACCGGTCGTCCTGGACTTGAACCGGGCGGCGGAGGCTCAACTCGACGCGGAGCACGCGGATGCCGCTGCCATCGAGGCCCTCCTGCAGGCGGAACCGGACGTCCTCGACTTGAACCGGGCGGTGCTCTCGTCCGTGCAGAGCGCCCGCACGCTCCGTGTGAACGAGTAGCTAGAGGCCGAGGAGAACCACGGTGCGGAGACACACATCGGCAGCTATAGCTGGTTCGCCCCGGCAGCCAAAGACGATAAGGCCGTCTCGTTCCGTGAGCAGTGATAGTTTTTCTATATGTTGTTCTTTTTAGGGATCTTTTGTTGTGTAAAAACATATATTGTTATGCAAGTCGCCTGACTTTCATCATTTGGGTCAGTCTACCATTTCAGGCGGTTGGATGAATATCCTATGTCTCCTAACCCTTCTTCCTCACTTCTTCTTCTTCCCCAACAGACCACCGCACGGGCTGTATGGATCCACCCGAACATGCGGTTGGATAAACATAATTTATGAACAAAAATTATCTGTCAGCGGTAGCACGTGTCAGTGAGGGTGTGTTCCCTTGGTTGGGTTTACGGCGTGCGGGAGCGACTGTGTGAGGGTGCGGTGCGACCGCGGCGTGCAGGAGCGATCGTGCGAGGGGGCGGTGCGACCGCGACAGTCGTGCGCAGGTGTACCTCCTTTTCATTTTGAAGTATGGCGAAGTATGGAAAAAAAGTCTGGCGAAGTATGGCAATGCAAGGCCTAGACCCAAACAGGATAAGTACGTACGTACTAGGAATACTAGTGTTAAAAAAGAAAGGCAGGGTTTTCCTTCCCGGGATTAATCGATACACATCCTCGTTTGACGTGTCAATTAATGCGTATTTTCACCAAAGCCCAAAGAGCTAACCATCTCACTCCTCATTGCTTGATTAATGCAGCGCCATGCAGACAAACCTTCTCACTTCCGCATGCATGCAAGGGTATATTAATGTCCTTGGTTGCTAGTACGAGGCAAACCCCATCAATTTTGCCTCGATTAGTGTTAGTGGCCTTTTGCAAATTGTAATTTTGATATACTGGCCTTGTGTACAAAAAATTGGAGGTAGTAACTATTTGACTTCCTTCCCCATTGCGGTGACGTCGACGATATCTCGAACGTCGTGGTTTGGCGAAGTGCGTTTGACGAAGAACACCATTGAGGGAGACCACGGTAAGTCGTTTGCAAGTGCCGCCTGCAAGCCGAGACAACCGCCTTATTTGAATCCAGGAAGTCCATTGAACCAAAGGACGCGTAAATGTACTAGTACTACCAGTACACAATAGCATCGTCCGTCCAGCTTAGTGCGGTGAGGTGGTTTCTCGAAGAAGACAATGGAGAAGCGGAGTCAGCAAAGAGTGAAATGATGGTTGCTTCATCCAAGCTTTGTGATTTGATGCCCCACTGCTTTGTGATTTGTGATAGAATGGACATGGGAGTAGACTCTGTGCTCTATACTGTACATGCATCCAAGCACCGGAGAAAGAGGAGAGACGTTGCATTTTTATATTCCTTCAATCAATCGATCATGGAGCTTCGGTTCCATCTTTTTGGCTTTGGCAGCACCGTCCACAATGGTTCCCATCGTTCCTCCTCGTTCGCCATGCCGTTGACCCGTGGGAACCCGGTAACTGGGATCACCCCACCATCCTTGCATGACTCGCTACACACACTTATTCTTTTGCACCGGTATCTCAATGAGTTGTCAGATCATCGAAATGTTGCCGTTGCATCATTTCCGTTGTCGTTGTCGTGGCACCCCTTTCGTTCCGCCACAGTGACAAATGCTTCATATCTTGCTCATGTCAACGTTTTCATAATAATGCATAAACTTTTTATGTCATCCGCATCATGATAACAACATTTAAAATGTAAATTTTCTGTTTGCTTTAAATTGCTAAATGCACATGGGGATTTTCTGGAATTATTGTTGTTGTTTCCGGCCTCATTTAAAATGCCTAACTGTGTAGTTTACTTATGTTTCATCTCTTGCCATGTTTAATAACATTTAATATTGTTGGGACATAAACAAGAGAGAACTAAATAATTAATGTGGTGTTTTGTCAATATGCATCTCGTTGCATATTGAGCTCCACTTAACTTGTAGTATTGTTTGTGCACTTTGCCATGCCAGGCATATTTAAACCGGACATGCATTATCCTTGATTGTGCATCATGCCATGTTTATGTGATGGTTGTTTACCATGTTGTTTGCTTCTTTCCGGTATTGCTTCTTCTTGATAGTTCCAGTAACGTTGCGTTTGTGAGGATCCATTAGACTACGTCCGTTTGTCTTCTTCATGGACTCGTTCTTCTTCCTTGCGGGATCTCAGGCAAGATGATCATACCCTCGAAATCACTTCTATCTTTGCTTGCTAGTTGATCGCTCTGTTGCCATGCCGCGCTACCTACCACTTGCTATATCATGCCTCCCATATTGCCATGTCAAGCCTCTAACCCACCTTGCTAGCAAACCGTTGTTTGGCTATGTTACCGCTTTGCTCAGCCCCTCTTATAGCGTTGCTAGTTGCAGGTGAAGATGAAGTTTGTTCCATGTTGGAACATGGATATGTTGGGATATCACAATATCTCTTATTTAATTAATGCATCTATATACTTGGTAAAGGGTGGAAGGGTCGGCCTTATGCCTGGTGTTTTGTTCCACTCTTGCAGCCCTAGTTTCCGTCATACCGGTGTTATGTTCCTTGATTTTGCATTCCTTACGCGGTTGGGTGATAATGGGAACCCCTTGACAGTTCGCCTTGAATAAAACTCCTCCAGCAAGGCCCAACCTTGGTTTTACCTAAGCCTTTTTCCCTTGGGTTCCGCGGACTCAAGGGTCATCTTTATTTTAAACCCCGGGGCCAGTGCTCCTCTGAGTGCTGGTCCAAACTAGAGCACCGTGCGGGACCATCCCTTGGCAACTTGGGTTATGTTGGTACCTGTATGCTTAGCTTATCCGATGTGCCCTGAGAAGGAGATATGTTCAGCCCCTATCGGGATTTGTCGGCACAGTCGGGTGGTCTTGCTGGTCTTGATTTACCATTGTCGAAATGGCTTGTAACCGGGATTCCGAGACTGATCGGGTCTTCTCGGGAGAAGGAATATCCTTCGTTGACAGTGAGAGCTTGTGATGGGCTAAGTTGGGACACCCCTGCAGGGTATAAACTTTCGAGAGCCGTGCCCACGGTTATGTGGCAGATGGGAATTTGTTAATGTCCGTTTGTAGAGAACTTGACACTTGACTTAATTTAAATACATCAACCACGTGTGTAGCCGTGATGGTCTCTTTTCGCCGGAGTCCGGAAAGTGAACACGGTTTGGGTTATGTATGAATGTAAGTAGCTTCAGGATCACTTCTATCTTCTCGACCATTGCGTTGCTTTTCTTCTCTCTCTTATTTGCGTATGTTAGCCACCATATTTGCTTAGTGCTTGCTGCCGCTCCACCTCATTACCCCATCCTACCCATAAGATTAAATAGTCTTGATCTCGCGGGTGTGAGATTGCTGAGTCCTCGTGACTCACAAATTCTACCAAAACTGTTGCAGGTGCCGAGGATACTAGTGCAAGTGACGCAACCGAGCTCAAGTTGGAGTTCGACGAGGACCTTGGTCGTTAATATGTTTCGTTTCCTGATGATCAGTAGGGGAGCCTAGTTGGGACGATCGGGGATCCAGCATTTGGGGTTGTCTTCTTTTATTTTGGTTCCGTAGTCGGACCATGATTGTACTCTGAATGATGTATGTTTAATTTATGTATTGTGTGAAGTGGCGATTGTAAGCCAACTCTTTATCCCATTCTTGTTCATTACATGGGATTGTGTGAAGATGACCCTTCTTGTGACAAACCACCATGCGGTTATGCCTCCAAGTCGTGCCTCTACATGTGGGAGATATAGCCAGATCATGGGTGTTACACATATCTGGGCTGGATATCTGGCCTGGGTTAGACGGGCCACAGCCCGCCCAGTTAATAGCTGCAGCGATGTTTTCATTGTTGTTCAGAGGAGAAAAATTAATATCTGGGCTAAACATCGCTCAAGGAAAACTCTGCAGTGCTCACACCTCAAAAACACAAATACTGCTCGAGCTGCTTGGTCCCAGCCGTCGCCCGCTTCTTGTGCAATTCTCTAGTTTATTGACTACATAGGTTGACAATGGTGTGGGACCGTGATGTCAGTAAACTAGGAGGAAGCAAAAAAAATTATAGTTTTATATACTAATAAGGAGGCACTTGCTGTCATCCTCTCCAATTAAAGTCATCTCCTCATCCTCATGTCCGTTCACCATGTTGACAACACGGGACGGTGGCGCCACGGCGAGCGCAACAACTCGAAGGACGACGGAGAGGGCCTCGCGGGCCCTATGGATGGTCTAATACAGCACCCGCTGCTCATTCGGGAAGCCAGGATCATAGGGACACATGTTCGCGACGACATTGTCCCTCGCTTGTTCACCGGTGCTCGTTGAGGAGACGGAGGTTGCAACACAGGTCCTCCTGCGTTGGTAGCTCTTCCTCCATTAGGGAGTCGAAGTCCGGCCGCACCTGCTCTATGGTGAACACGGCATGAACCGGCTTGGACAGTGGCGCCGGCTCCTGGTCGGAAACTACGTCCATTGTTTGATTGTCGCCGCTCAGCTCGGCGAGGTAGGCTGTGAGCTAGCATGTCCGTTGCTTGACCGACCCGCCAAGCACGAGTCTGACCGCCTCGCCCACCGGACCGCCTCCCTCGCCAGCGCGCGCTTTCCGCCCAAAATGGTTAGCGCCGCCCGCCCCGCTTCCCGGTGCATGCGATTGCTCCGCCTTCAAACGACACTAGTGCCATCCGTCCGTCCTTCTGCCGCCCACATTAATGATATGCGGTTGCCGAGGCGGTTACTCCGGTGCCACATGTCCGTCCCTCCGCCGCCCACCATTGCTATATAAACTGCTGCGCCGGCCATAGCCGCAGTCATCCGCATCCGTTCTTATTCTCCTGTCTACACCACTACTGCCCACCAAGGCTTCCTCGCGCTCCAGCGCTCTTCGGGACGGGCGGACGACGGACCACAAGGAGATGGCAGCCATTGATGTCGACTGGCTGGCCGGCAGGCAGCCGGAGGATGACGACGTCCCAATGGAGAACATGGTAGTCGACGATCCGGCGCCAACCCCCTCCTCCACGCCATCCTCGCCGGTGCATTGCACCATGACCATCGGCGAGGCCCATTCCCAATATATGGACAAAGTGAGGCAGAAGCGTGAGGAGCAGTTCCGTGAGGCGCAGGCCGACGTCGCCTACAACCACCATCTCCTCCAGGAGCACCTGCAGGCGGAGGAGCAGATCGCTGTGGAGCGGGCGGAGCAGGAGGCGCTGCTCGACTCGTACCGCTCCGCCCGCGAGGGCCACCTCGAGCGCTGGGGGTACCGCATGCGGGTGGGGGAGGCTACGACCGCCTACAAAGAGGGCGATGAAGCGGCTGAGGCGCTGTTTGGTGAGACCGAGGACGAGGCAGAGGACAATGCCGGCTCTGACGAGTCCCCGCTCTGCTGGCTTCAAAGAGGCCCTGCTCCGCCGAGGCCCTGCGGCGCCAACAATGAGGCAGAGGACACCGCCGACTCTGCCGAGGCCCCACGCCTGCCGGCAACGAGGGGGAGGATATTCCCTCGCTCCGCCGAGGTGCCGCCCGTCGGCAACGAGACAGAGGACATCGCCGGCTCCGCCGAGGCCCCGCCCCACTACCAACGAGGCCGCGCCACACAGAAAACGAGGAAGAGTAGAACACGGTAGGTCGCCGCCGCTCGGGTCCAAGTAAGGCCACTGCTGCTACCCTCCGGTTGCTGGCACTGAGTTGTACATCATGGGCAATTCTATGATTATAGGATGATTGAAGAGCGCTCCATGGTTGAGCAAGCTCATGAGATACAGTCGTTTGTTAGAGAACTTGAGCACTTCAGTTGTATGCTACCGGACAATGTGCGGAGTAAAAAGGAAGAGAAGGAGTACAAAGAGTTTGAGCAGCTTTTTAGTGTTCTTGTACATTGCAATCACAACGATTCACAAGTCATAGAGAACATTCAAAACAATCGATGATTATGCATCTCAGTGATTCACATGTCACAACCAATATTTACTTCACAACTAAAGAATAAAGAAAAAATGGATCGACGCTGCTGACAGCAAAGGGTGTCCCATTCGAAAATATCAAACGCATGTTTCTTGCTAAAATCAATGAGCAAAATTTGACAAGGTTTTCCCATTCCAAAATATCAGATGCCTACGATTATGGAATGGGAGGGTTTGCCATCAGTTCGGACAATGACATGGCACCTCGTGCTAAATAAACCAGCTGTTCTTTTTGTGCAGTTCCACCAAAATCAACCAAATTCACGAATAGCTTGTATGATTTTGCCCTTATATGTTGCAACACCTTGAACTTATCGGCACCTCCATTATTGTGGTGGAAATGAATGATTCGATGTATTCATGAACATTTTGTGCAGTTCCCATTGAAATCAGTCTGAGCACCCCTGTTTGCACAAATACAAAAAAGTGATTAGTATAAAGCAAACCGTACTATGAATTGACAGCTTAAACAGGCACCTACATGGTCCATGTAGAGCACACTTTTACAAAAATGGAACTCACTGAAAAGAATCCTAGAACAACATTGTACTCGCGCATCACAGTAAGAAAATGGAGATTTGTCAGTCCTTCTGAGCTGAAGTTAGTTTGGTCTTGTGGGGGGTAATGTAACCATCCTTCAAATGCCCCTTCTGATGAGAAGATAGACATGGCTACTTCATCCTGGCATAATCGGAACTAGTCACTTCACGTACTCCATATTCTTCTTCAGAGGAGGATGATTCTGTTGTGCAATGACAAGATGATAACTAAATGCTAGCATCCCTGTTTGCTCGAAAAAAAGGGAAGGAAATATTTAAAATAGCAAAGATGAAGCACTTCTCTAGGACAATACCACTTTTTGATGACAGCATCTAAATAGTAGCACAACACCAATAGAGATGACAAAGCTCAATCATATGGATGAAATCAGTGGGCGAGTACCAACCTTTTTCGGGAGGCTTATTGTGTAGAGCATACAGATGAAGCACTTCTCCAGAACCATCTGTTGCTATCTACTGTGGTGGCCATGCTTACTATATACTCCTCAATTAGATTAATGTTTCCAACATCTTCTTGTGCAGTTCCACTAAAATATATGGTATCTTCAAAGAAAATCCCTGTTTGCACAAGTAGAGATAATTACGTATTACATTAAGAGTGGCATGAAATCAGTGGCAAAATAATTTCTTGTTCCAGCCATAGCAATAAATTAAAATTCAAAACTATATCATTACTTGTGTCATCACAGTTCCAGTGCTTCATTACAGCACCAGGAGTTGATTTTTGTTTTTCTCTCGCTTGTTCTTCCCCTTCATCACTTGGTTCAATACAGACAAGCTCGGCCTTCAATGTAATATTTGGCATGTCAATTAGGTTGCACAAGTATAACACTAAACAATGCCATTAATTTTCTGATGAAAGTGGCAAAATACAGGCCAACAGTTGTGAAATACCCTTATCTTACCTCAATGGGATATTTACGGTGCACATACAGATTGGAAGTATTGTCTCCATTTGTGCAGTTCACTAAAATCAAGCAACATTACCGTACAAGTAGCACAACATATGAAAGCACACTGCAGAATCATGTGAAAGAAGGCTAGTACTGACCTCTCATGACGCGGAATTCAAACAACTCACAAGAAGAAGATCTGAACCAAATTTGCCAACATGGATAGGAAGTAAGATCTCCTCTTGTGCAGTTCCACTAAGATCAAGCAATCAAGCAACGTTGTCGGTGTGTCATTTTGGTTGAACTGCACAAAACACTCTTAAAACAAAAGTGTTTTGTGCAGTGCAAGAAAAGGTCACAATGGCAACGAGGTGAAGTAGATTACCCTGTTTACAAAGAGGTGCAAAGGAAACAACTAGTGGTCAATAACGGTGGATGACACAGAAGCCAACAAAAAGAAGCATCTACCTTATCTAAATGGGAAAGAAAGCAAGACAGTAGCATTTCTCAAACGGTGGCATTGATTAATATTAACAAAGAGATTATATTAACAATAAAATTTTTTAAACATGTAATTTGCTTTTAACTGTGGCATTGCATCAATTTCCCAGCGGCATTATTAGAGGGTGTTTGTTTACAGGGACATTTTGGTGGAGGGACTAAAAAAACTCCATGTCAGTCCCATCTAAACCAAACAGGAGGGGCATTTGGGACTAAATAAAGAAGACCCCGAGGGAGAGTCTTTTTGGGACTTTTCCAACAGTTGCCCCTGCCACGCATCGCACCTTGTCTCTTTTAGTTCACTACTAGGGGTAACATGGTCTTTTAGCATGTCATTTAATAACCTCTAGTCCATGTTTAGTCCCTGGAACCAAGCAGGTAGGGACTAGGGAGTTTTTAACCAAACAGGGCCTTAGATTAGCTAAAGAGTTGCACGGGACAGTGGACGCACCAGCACCATGTGCATCTACCGATGTACTGGGGTGATGCACAGTATGTTGCAACAAAGAACAAACAACCAAGGAGCATATTTGTGTTGGTCCCAGTTTTGTTATCTTTAGACACCTTTCCCTATGTGAGCGCAGCAACTCTAGTCCTGCTCAAACTCTACAACCTTGTCCCCCAAAACAAAAGATCAGTTCGTTACAAATGGGCATACTGTGTTTGTCATTGTTTTCCCTTTTCGACCAACGTAGGTGCTGGATAGCTAGTCTGTACTAGTACTTTTCCCACTTCCTTTCCTCTGTGAACCACGTCCTAGATTTATGCTATACAACTTTCCCCACTACTTTCCCCCATTCCTGTCCTCTTTGAACCACGTCTTAGATTCATGCGATTCAACTTTCCCCACTACTTTCCCCCTTCCTTTCCTTTTTGAACCACGTGCTAGATTCATGCTATACAACTTTTCCCACTACTTTCCCCCATTCCTTTCCTCTTTGAACCACGTCCTACATTCATTGTATACAACTTTCCCCACTACTTTCCTGTTTGATCCAACACCTAGATTCGAGTGCAGAAGCGGAAAAAGCCCACATGCAGCTAGAGCAATGCATGTGGAATAAGTAAATTATACCTTAAGGTTCTTGGGGTGTGGTTCGGTGGGCGACCGGAGGCCGTTCGACCCAGTACGACGGCGAAGAAGAAGGGGTCGGAGGCCCTCCCGCGCCACCGCTGGGTGAAAGTAAATAGCTGTGCTGGTAGTGGATTCCCTCCCTCGCTGACGGCGACAGTGTTAAGCCTCCTTCCCTTCCCGACGGATCCTGCCGGCTCTTTGACCAGCAGTGAGGGGAGAGAGAGAGGCCTGCGAAGTCTTGTTTAGATCTGGAGAGGGTGAGAGAGTGTGAAGAGAGCAACTACAAGCAGACCAGCAGTGAGGGGAGAGAGAGAGAGGCCAATGAAGTCTTGTTTAGATCTGGAGAGGGTGAGAGAGTGTGAAGAGAGCAACTACAAGCGCTGAGGCTCCAGCGTGTATATATATACTGGAGAGAGTGTGAAGAGTGCAAACCCTAGAAAACAAGCACCGAGGCTGCAGCTTATACGTGATGAGGTGATTATAAGGTCACTACGAGATAAATGCTGACTCAGTATCCATCCATTTTGACTAGTCAAAGAATCCTCCTGGCACGAATTATGCTCAAGTGTAGTTATCGAACCCGAGACCTCAAGTTTGATGAGCGAACAGGCTAACCAGCTACACAACCCTCCCGTTATGTTCAACGAGAGGAAAATAACCTTTTATACATTCCTGCATTCGTGTGACAAGCATGCCGTGTTTTTTGTGTGTGTGGGAGTCATTGGGATTTAAATCATAATCGTGTCATGTGGCTTTGGTGGTAGTAAGACTATCCACAGTGGTGTAGAAATAATGCAGCCTTAGTCACCTTACCTCTGTCCACGTAGTACGTTGGGTCCCACAAGTCAGAGGGTGAAACAAACAAATTAGTAAGAAAAATTAAAAGCACCAACGGTGTATCTTACCTCACACATCTCGCTACTGCTCAGGAACACTGTCCAATTGATCCATCTGTTCGCTCACGTACTATTTTAAGTGAATCCTTATTATAACATGCACAGAATTTTGGGCACTTGTATTCGACCTAAGTCAGTGTGCCACCGTATCTCGTACGACTCCCTCCGTCTAGGTGTAATAAGTCACATTAGAAGGTGCAGCGGGACCAAGGTGCAAGAAGATTGGAGGAGAAGGAGAAACTTGACCGGTCATTCCTCCAATCAAAGCCCTGCTTTCTATCTCTAAACGCAACAATTAATCCAGACAACTAAGAGATGTCGTTTTAGCTACCATGCAGGTCCACGTATAAACTCACATGCAAGCCGACTTTGATTTCTTGACCGATCAACGCGTAGTTGCGCTCCATGCATTGGGTTTCCGGGGGAAATAACAAGGCAGAGTAATTAAGGAGCGTTTGGTTACATTGCTTAGGCTGGTCATAGTGGTGAGTAACTCGGACTAGTACAACATGCATATGTTACTAGTCTGTGTTACTACTACGCGAAGTTTGCCATCGGAAGCGAGCCGATCTGGCTCTCCTGAGCTAGCAAGGTTTTTCTAGCCCACCCAAGCTAGCTGGCAAACAAAAGCTAACATATTTTAACAGTTCCAAACGCCTAACCTTGCCCGGCTAAGCTATAAGCTGTTCTTGCTAAGGATCCAAACGCTCCCTAAGTAACAACGCTCGCTAGCAACGAGGCCAGGAGGGGATTGAGATCACGAAGTTAATGGACGACGCCTAAACATTTTGGGAATATCTGATTTCCATAGGATGACTTAACACCTAGACGGAGGGAGTACTACTCCTCAGTCCAGGTTTGATGGAATATTCGTCACCTCTTCTCTTCTTGTACGTACTCCATTTGTATCTCAGTTCCCGTGGCTTTGCACTCGTACGATTTTCCTATTCTATGAACATGTGTGTGCGTGTGCAGTTGCGTGTGCGTGTGTGTGTTTAACAACATGTGTGTGTTAGAGAGAGCGACAGATCGACCTACTCCTACAGAGAGATGGTGTGTAGTGTACGATTTTAGCCGCGAGAGTCGGTGCATCCTCTCGTTTTCGGGCGTCTGGTAGGGACAGGCGGACAGCTGCCACGCCCGCTCCTGACCAGCCTGGCCCACCCAAAGCCCCTCCATCGCCCGCGCGCGATTCCCGCCCGAAACAGTCAGTGCCGATCCAAAGAATCGGTGCTGCATTCATGCCCGGGCAAAGAGGACGCGACCTCTCACTGGCGCCTGCGTTGAAGGGAGAAGCGGATTTAAGAGTGATGGTTGCTTCGCCCGTCCAACTTACTGCTGGGTCTATGTGATTCGACGGCTCATTGGTCATTACTACTGAGGTGGTAGGACTGCTGGATGTCCCACGCTTTCGAAGAAAGGAGGTACTACTAGATTACAATTTTCTCCATTCTTATGGCGGAGGAGTGCAAGAGCAGTGAAAACACGCAGGATCAGTGATTACATGGCCCAACTAACACTATCACCATATTTTCTGGACACCGTGCGACACCGAACTCTTTACATAGTACTCCCTCCGTTCCTAAATATAAGTCTTTGTAGAGATTCCACTAGGTGGACTACATACGGAACAAAATGAATGAATCTACACTTAAAATGCATCTATATACATCCGTATGTGGTTCATGGTGAAATCTCTACAAAGACTTATATTTAGGTACGGAGGAAGTACTTGTATAGTAATGCGTCTTGTAATTTATCGGTGAGATAGTATAACGCTATGAAGCTTCCGACTCGCTACATGTATCTTGCATCCAAGGTTGCCCGTTGCAACATTTCATCAAATACAAAGGAGACTAACATGCATGCTATTGCATCTCAATGATTGATGATCATAGCAAATATGTACTCCCTCCGTTCCAAAATAAGTGTCTCAACTTTATGCTACATAAGGAGCAAAATGAGTGAATCTACACTCTAAAATACGTCTATATACATCAGTGTTTGGAGTATGTACTAGTAGTTCATATTGAAATCTACTAAAGGACATATATATTCCAAACAATATGATAAGCTCTCTAACCAAGGTAGTAGGGATGAGGAGTAAACGGAGGGATTAGTAAAATTTTGTCCTCGTCCTGCGAGCCACTGCTCGCGTGGGCGAGGGAGCGGGCGTAAGGCGTACAGTACTACTACTACGCATGCAGTCCCTAGCCATTGAAACAGAGATAGTTAAAGAAAAAAACAATCCATGCAGTCTCTAGCCCTTGAACCGTAAACCCTAACCAGGCTTTTATTTGCTGGCAACGCCGCCTCTTCCTAAGAAATGAAGTTTGCGACCATCGGATCATTTTGTGCAGTTTCACCAAAATCGAGATGAGCATCCTTGTGGCAAAGAAATTGAAGAAGCGTGATTAGAATAAGATTACTGGGACTAGTTGATGAGACATAAACTCATCACAAAAACAGTATGTAGAAGCCAATAGAGGTATGTGCGGGGCAAAGAAGTAGAGAAATATCCACATGGAGTGATGTGGGCAGCTGGAGCAGTGGTGCAAGCCGGCTGTAAAGGAGTTTACCTGAGGGATGTCGGGACGTAGCTCAACTGAGAGGAGGGCGGCGGGAGGAGGCAACTACCCACGTCGCGGCAGTGAGCAATGGACGAAGGCAACCTCACCGGCTTTGTGAGAGAGAATGGCGGGGACCCCTGATCGGGACGTGCCGACAGTGGGTTTTCACCGTCGGCGACGGCGACCGCATCTACACTAAGCATCCACCCTTCCCCCAGCGGACATGATCCGCCGGGATGTTAGAGATGTGGCCACAATGGTTTTGTGCGAGAGAGTGTGAAAACTGAAGAGAGCAAACCCAGCAAGCAACCGTGTAGGCTCGTCCTGCCTATGTATATACTGGAGCAGTTTCCTTTTCTCTCCATATGAACCTATTTATATTGCGTACGTGCCACTGAAGAAAAAAACTTTATTTATAAATGACGCGGCACCTACTACTCGTTCTCCTATAAACCTTGCGCTTGGCATCTCCAAACTATTAACCTTGCGATTGGCTCTTCGCCTCTTCGGGAAGTCGAGCAATAATGGTACTGCAGTATATATTGTTCTGGCTATATGAGACCGAAAGAATTGCTGCACGTCCACCACGTGGCGAGGGTCGAGGGGCGAGGGAGAGTGCGCACTATTACGTCAGTTTCAATATGGACTACATACGGAGCAAAATGAGTGTTTGGAGTATGTACTAGTAGTTCATATTGATATCTACTAAAGGATATATATTCCAAACAATATGATAATCTCTCTAACCAAGGTAGTAGGGACGAGGAGTAAACGGAGGGAGTACTACCAAAATTTTCTCCTCGTCCTGTGAGCCACCGCGCGTGTGGGCGAGGCAGCGGTCGTAAGGCATAGTAAGCAAGCATCACCTCATCCTGCGAGCCACCGCGCCCGTGGGTGGGGGAGACGGCGTACTATGCAAGTTTCTCCTCGTTTTGCGAGTTGACGGGACACATCTAAAGTACTCCAGTGTATAGAGCCTTGCCTCTAAGGTAGGCCCCACATGGTTTGCCTCTTTTTTAACATAATGCGTCATGTTGCAATTTGTTTGTTCACCCGTGGTAGACGATCCTCCCTCCATCTAGTGGGCAACCAGTACACGTGCCAAGTTACCATGTGCGCTGCCTTTTCGTACATATATGAGCTCCACCGTGTACCCGCGCATGTGTGGTTGGGAAAGGGACGGGAGTATTGCGCCGTGCGTGCACTTCTTCTCTTCGTGCACTTCCCCCACCTACGTGGGTGTGTGTGTGAGATACAAACCTAGACAAATGGCTCATGCGTTCGTGAGGGTTTTTTGTTTTGGGGGGAGGTTGATTTTGTGACTGTATTTGTGGGAATATGTGTCGATGACATCTCAAACAAAATCTTTCATGCAATGTGTGTGAAATGGAGGCATATCCAATATCATATATAGAGGGTCGGGCGATCCACGAGAAGAGAGGGAGGGGTCATAGATATCGATGGAGTCGAAGAGAGGATCAAGTGGGTGGGTGCGAGATCGATGAAGAGAGCCATTGAAATTGTGTGTGTGTGCAAGTTAAAGATATAGGGTGACTGACCTAGCTACCGGAACGTCAGAGGGCACATGTCAAGTTTGTGTGTGGCAGGGAGACATGACTAGAGCGCTCGATGTATCGGGTGTGCGTGTGTGTGCGAGGGGGTGGGGCAGGGGTAGGCAGAGGCTTAACTATAGAGGTATAATGACTCGTATATGTGTTGAGAAGGAGAGACCCAGCTATGTCTTGAGGGAGATCGGTCGACATCCATACATAACTGAAGGATGGGAAATAGGATGGGACGGAGAGAGAGAGAGGAGAGAGAGAGAGAGAGGGAGGGAGAGGGGTAGAGTGCAGGATGGGTGATGGAGTTGCTTCTCGAAGATGGTGGGAGAGGCCTACTAGACAAACTGAGGGTCAAACTGCAATATTATCAATAAGAGTGGGGATGTGTTTCTGCGTGTGCCTGTGCGTGATACATCTGTCGGGACACATCCATGGATGATGAAGGGGAACCATGTGTTTGGTAAACAAACCTAACTAGATCGGTAGATCAATTGTTGTTTGTCGGAGGAAGGGAGAGACATAACTAATGAGGTAGATCATCGACGCGTGGGAAAAAACGAGTTATAAGGACCTAGCTAGCTATATGTATAGAGGGAGATCGGTCGGTGTACGTCTATTTTTTAGGGGCAAATAAGGCCCGGCGAGACGGATAGACAGAGAGAATGGAGCTAGGAGGTGGTGTGAGAGGCCCAGCTACTAGCTAGATAGGGGGAGGAGTGTGTGATTGTGAGATCGATGAAAAGAGGGGCGAGAGTTTACATGTGAGTGGGACCGTATGAGAGACACGAGGCAAGGACACATAAAGGAGGAGATTGAAGGGGGGTGTGTATGTTGTAGGCAGACATCACTGGAGAGGTTTATCGTTCGGTGTGTGTCGGAAAGGAGTTGTGGAGACTATGGGAGAATGACCTAAAGAAAAAAAATAAATGTGCGCGATGGATAGAATGTTGACGGAGGGGGAGGGCGAGGAGGGTGTGTGCATGCACGAGAGAAAGTTAGTGGTAGCTACAAAGGTTAGACGATTGTGTGGGTGTAAGAGACTAACAAAGATCATAATTTGATATGAAAGTGGATTCATATATTTGAATAGGAGATCACAGTGTTTTAAACATATGCACGCATGAATATAGCGGTGATACGCGTGTTGTGGTTTTGCACATATGTTATACCATAATGTGATAATGCATGGCGTTTGCAACTCACAGCTAAATGTCGAACAATCTAAACCATACTATACATCGAACAATCTCACATTTTATTTGAATTTGTGATAATGTGTGGCGTTTGCAGCTTACAACTAAATATCGAACAATCTAAACAATACTATATATCGAACATTCTCACATTTTATTTGAATTTGTGGTAATGTGTGGTGTTTGCAACTCACATCTATATACTTGTAGGCGTAGGGGGCGGGGCACCATACATAATGTGATAAACACATTATATATATGAGACATGGTTTAGTTTCTGAAGATCTAGCTAGAGCTTGAAATGTACTATGATTTGAAATTAACATAAAGTGGATTCAAAAAATCGAGTTCGAGTTCATATAGTACACATAGTTCATATGTAACTCGAGACTAATCATGTGGTGTGCTGTGAAGATAATACACAAAAGATGGTTTAACTTGACAATAATGACGATTGTAGATCTTATTAAAACAGAGAAACGAATTAAGACACTTTAACTTCACAACAATCATTATTGTAGATCTTATTCAAATAGAGAAACGAATTCAAATTTAGTTCATATTGAAGCGGTAGTATATACGTTTGGAATGCACTAAAACGTTCATTTGAGTACTAGGTTGCATGCATTATACACGTAGCGAAATTTTTTAATTGAACATAACGTGAATTCAAAGTTTTTAATGACATTTGTAGTGCAAATTGATTTGGTACAGTACACGTTAGGCTTGTCCGGAAATTTCAACCCGCGCCTTGTTAGCCTGAAATATTTAAGATATATCTTTGTCTCGTTGTGCTCCGACAACTCCCTCCATCTCAACCCGCGCCTTGCTATTCCAAAATTACAACGCGCGCGAAAACTCCCACCTCCTGTGAAATCCCGACACGCGAAATGCCCGTGATACCCCTGAACCGAAAGAACCGCCTCAAATCGGTGGGGGTACTTTCATAACTTACCCCACATTTCGGACAAGCGCGTCCGTAAGCCATGGTTCCCCACTCCCATTCCATCCACCCACCCATTCATACACCAAGGCCGGGAAAACCCGCGAAGCCCCACACCCTCCTCCGTCCGCCACCCAGCCGGAGCCTCTTCCCCGACGACGTCGTCCACAGCAACACCTCGACGTCTCTCATCCACCATACTGGATGAGGATCCGTCGTCGATCTGGTTGTCCCGCCGGTTCAGCCACCCCGTCCTCCACCTCCAAGGAGCTGCCCCGACGTTCTCTTCATCTTTCGCGCCACCTCCATTCCCACACCGCCGTCTTCACCTGCACCACTGGAAGAGCATCAGCATCAACGTTTCCTCGGAAGAAGCTGCGGCCTAATCGGCGCCACCAAAGAGGTTGTACACTAATCGCCGCATTTTCTTCTTGCTTCGATCTCATGGTGCTGCCGGCGCTCGGTCCCGAGCTGACACGGCGCGACTCCATCCACCCCGGCATCGCCGGCCACTTCCTCCACGGCGTCGCTCCCTCGGCGGCGACGTCCACATCAGTAGGAGCTGCTGCCGCTTTAGCTCTCGCTCACGCTGCTGCTCTGCTCTTGCTCTCGGTCCCTTGCCTGGCCGGTTCTTGCTCTTGCTCGCGCTGTTGCTCTCGCTCTTGCTCTTGCTTACGATGGTGCTCCGATTTAGCTACACTTCAGTCGACTGAATCTACTTTTGGGTCAGTTGATTTTCAGGGGTGGGGGCTCACTGGAGTTAAGGAAGAACCAGCCCTTGTGGGAGGGGCTCACGAGAAGTACCCCACTATCTATCTTAGGGTTCAGGGTGGGGCGGTGGTCGCCAGTGGTGGTGGGCGGTGGCGTGGGGATCACGGAGAAAAAGCTTCGGAAGGGGGTGGGCTAGAGGGATGGCAGGCGGTGGCGGACCGGCGGTGGGAGTGTTTTGAGGCGGCTGTTGGAGTTAAGGAAGAACCAGTTGACGGGGAGGGGGCTCATGGGAGAAGTACCCCACTATCTATCTTAGGGTTCAGGGTGGGGGCGGTGGTCGCCGGCGGTGGTGGGGCGGTGGTGTGGGGATCGCCGGAGAAAAAGCTCGGAAGGGGGGGGTGGGCTAGAGGCGGACCGGCGGTGGGGAGTGTTTTCGGGGCGGGCGGCGCGGTGAGCGGCTGTTTTGCCAGTGGTGGCTGGCGGCTCAGGGGGGTGGAGGTTGAAGATGAACTGCATGCCCTTGATTTCGTATCCAACGGCTGCAAAATTGACTGACCAGAGATGAAAAAGTCAGTCGACTGACATGTAGCCTCACCTCTAGTGCGTTCAGTTTTGACAGTAAAATTTAATTTCGACAAAAAAATTCAGTTTCGACAGTTAAGTTCAGTTTCGACAGTTAAATTCAGTTTCGACAGTTAAGTTCAGAGATAAGCGGTTGATGTATACATCTAGCACGTTGTGGTTATGTATTTTACGTCATCTATTGGAGATGCTATTAGAATTCCACTCAGGTTAACATTGTCTCTCTTGTCCTGCTTCAGCCTCGGTGTCGTACAACTCACCGGAGCTGCTCCGACGATGAAACACTCCATCACAGCGGAGCAGTACCTCTGGCTCCATATCTAGACGCCTAAGATCTTCTTCCCCTCCTCCGACAGCCAAGTCAGCCGGAGCATCCTCACCGGCCAACCCAATCACGCTGAGATCGACATGGCTTCGCCAAAGAGGTTGGACACTTCTTGTGGTTTGACTTAATCTCACCATGTTTATTTGCATTCTGTGATCTTCCATTTCTTGTGAACCGAACACCCAGATTGGCAGAAATCCTGTGTTTTTAAATTCTCTTTTTTGCACGTGCATTCCTATCCTATTCCTGTCTATTTCCTATCCCTGCATTGTTAGAATCCTCAAATTCAAACAAGCCCTTATACAATTACTTCTGTTACAGATATGTGTCAAATAAAACATTGTGTGGGTTGTCCTGCTCCTGCAGTGCTGTGTACCACCCCAGCTCAGCTGCTCCAACGACGGAAGGGTTCACCACAACAGGGATCTGCTCTCTAGACTGTCTTTTGCCGCCTCAGATCTTCTTCCCCGCTGCCGGTAGCCACAACAACTACATTACCATCATCAACTGAGCAGATGGCCTTGAGGACTACACGGGTCTGCAAGACAGGTCGCACTCTTCCGTGTCTGCTTACGTTATGCATCGCTTAATGTGATGACATGCTACTTTATCATAGGGTTCACCTATTAGACTCCGACTCAGTTCCAAACTTATGCTGAAACTTGAGTTTTTAAATGGTTGTGGTGTACATATTGGGGCAGCAATCAGTACTATATGTCTACTATCTGGTTAATCACGGGTGTCTACTATGAGTTTCATGTTGGGTGCAAACAAACATTAAAGGAGCCATTATCTGTATTTTTTTAACTAAAGCTATTATCTGCCTGCTATAATTGGTTTTGGTTCTATCCATAGTTTGCTACCATCACTCTGGATTTGTGCAGACACTCCTACATAATCTCACTATGTTTTATTCCTATGCATGTCAGTTATTGTACACAATGGAACTGAACATGTAGAGCAAAAGAGACAAGCCTTGCGTGGCAATAAAATTTCATGCAGACGTCGCTCCATGGGCGCAAAGGCATCCCCCCTCCACCCATTTCGGATCATAATCAAGAGGAAGATAACTATTCTGAGGGGGATTCAGAAGCAGAAGACCACTCCTATTTACCCCATGAGGTCTTCGCTCTAACTTGGCATGCTGATGTTGGTTATATCATGCATATGGTGCCTTGCATTGCTTACTTTATACATCAAATATGTCAACTGCTTAGTTTAGACATGCTTTGTGTGAATGCCATCTGTTTAGTTTATTCATTGTTTTTGTGAAATATGCAATGCCATCTTGTTTAGCCAGGCATCATATATGTGAATTTTGCAATGCCATGCTGCTTAGCCAGTCATCTTATATGTGAATTATATCAGGCCATCCTTTTTTTCGTTATGTATTACATTTGTCAACAATGTTAGTACATTCAACTACTCTTCATGTGCATCAGCCATTTTACATGGTGATGGAAAATTCTGGAGTGAAAACAAGGTCTTCAGAGCAGACTATGCTATTTATTGACGCATATCTCATTTGATTACGGATAGCTCCTCAGAGAAGGATTCAGAGACAGATGACCAGTCCTATTCCCCCCCCCCCGAGGTGCATGCTCTAACTTGGCAGGGTTATGTTGCTCATATCATGCGTATGGTATCTTCCATTGCTATGTCATTTGCTTAGTTTAGACATGATTTGTGTGAATGCCACCTGTTTAGTGTCTAATTACCATATATGTGAATTATGCAATGCCATCTTTTTTGAAGACATTATATATGTGAATTATGCAATCTATCTTGTTACACGGCATTATATATGAGAATTATGCAATGCCATGCCGTTTAGCCAAGCGTCATATATGTGAATTATATCATGTCATCCTTTTTTTGTGTTTCTCATTGCTTTTGTCGACAATGTTTGTATATTAGACTGCTCTTCCCGTGCATCAGCCATTTGAAATGGTGATGGAGAAATCTGGAGTGAAAACAAGGACTTCAGAGCAGACAATGCTACCTGGTGAAGCAGATATGTTGTTGGTTACAGATAACTCTTCAGAGGAGGATTCAGAGGCAGATGACCAGTCCTATTATCCCCCTGAGGTGTATGCACAAACTTGGCAGGGTTATATTACTCATATCATGCATATGTTGTATTGCAATGCTTAGTTTTTACATCATATACACGATATTGAATGCCATCTCCTTAGTTGACACATCATATAAGCGATTGCCCTCTGCTCACTTCCTTAGTATATAAATCATATATTTGAATTATTACATGCCATGATGTTTACATAGACAGCATGTATCTGAATATGGCATGCCAACCCATTTTCTAAAGACATAATATAATTATATCATCTCATGTTGTTCACATAGTCATCATATTTTGAATTATGTCATTCTGTCATGCCATCATGTTTCCATCGACGGCATGTTTGTGATTTATGGCATGCCAACCACTTTAATAGACACATCGTATAGTTATATCATGTCATCCTGTTTACATAGTCATCATATTTCCAAGTATGTCATTCTATCCTGTTTAGTTAGCCATCATACATGTGAAATTGTATCATGCTATCCTGTTTAATTAGCCATCATATATTTGAAATTATGTCCTGCTATTCTGTTTGGTTAGACAACATAAATGTGAATTATTTCATGCCCTGTTTTCTTCCCTACTATCCATTGCACCTGTCTATCTTACAATGTCTGTACATTCAATTACTTTTGTTGTTTATCAGCCATTTCAATTGGAGGGGGTGATGGAAGTATCCGTGGGAGTAAAAACACGGTCTTTAGAAAAGATCATGCTACCTGTCGATGGAGATAGAACCTTGTACTTGCCCAAGAATCAGGCCCACCACACATAACCTAGACTCACGCAGATTGTACCCCTACCCAGTTGGACAGAGAACCAGCTAGACCCCTTCTAACCCCAACCCCAGCAGATAGTAACTCAATTCCCGTTGACACAACACTGTCTCCACCGCAGAGCACCCAAACACGAGCAGTTAGTAAGGCAACTGCAGTGCCCAAAGCACGAGGACGACTACTCCGAACACCAAGTCAACGCTTAAAGCAGAAGAAGAATTGTTCTCAGGTCAGGTTCCGTAGCTATGGTTCATACTACTTTGCTCTTGCATCACTGTATTTACTCATACCAACTAATTTAAAATTTGATGGATGCAATTGAAACTCCAATGGTGCAACAGGTATGTTTTAAACTCTTTTCTTTAACGTATTTGCTGTTGTAACTTGCTCTATGTTGATTTCAGTTTCAATTGAATAAACAATTATGTTCTCATGCCATGCACATTACAAGTGTTGTTATTGATGTGTAGTTTCCACACTTATATTCTGTCTATGCTGTTTTGTCTTAAATAGATATGATTTGAACTGTATCTCTCTTGATTTGGCACCATAAACTAGAATGATATAGACCATACAGTGACAATACTACATAGATATATGTTTGTTTCATGCTATTATCCTGTCCACCTTACTACTAAAATGTTTTACCATAATGAGTTTCATATACTACATTGTAAACTTGCGATGTGTTTATTTGTTTCTCCTTTAGAATGCAGATAAAATATTGGAGAAGAGTACCCCGTTATGCAATGGTAAAGGAAGTAATGCAGATCAGGTTCAAGATAGTGAGACATCCCTGTTGTTCTCCAAGAAATCTGATAAAAACTATATTGAAGACACTGAGACAACCCCAAAGTCCTGTCTTGATGTAGTGTTCGAGTTACTGGCTACTACTGCTGGCCCCGGCTCTTC
The DNA here is from genome assembly GCA_021605145.1 of Aegilops bicornis. Lineage (NCBI taxonomy): Eukaryota > Viridiplantae > Streptophyta > Magnoliopsida > Poales > Poaceae > Aegilops > Aegilops bicornis. The sequence continues at coordinate 580,949,191 of CM038669.1, forward strand.
GTACTTGCTGCCTGAATCAGTTCGGCTTCTTGAGTCTCAACTTCAAGTCGAAAGACATCGATCAGATGTTATGCGACAAGAAGCCGAAGGACTAAGGAAGTCCCTGCAGAATTCAGATGCATACTTTCTGGTGCAACAGCAAGTGCTGGAGGATTTAAGCGCCAAACAAGAGAAAGTTAATAAGCTTGCTAAGCATCTTGCCAGCGTTATGGGTACCCAGGATATTGTTTCTTGAGCTCTTCTGAAGTGGTTTCAGTTCTGGACTTGTTTTGCTGTGGCGTTTATATGCTGCTTTGTACCCTATATTTGCATTTGTGGTGAACTTTGATGCCCAGTGGATGTAGTATGTGTAATAGCCGTGATAGTCTAGCGTAAGTTACTTGCTTATTTATTTCCGTTGTCTTGTTTATTTGTTTTCTTGTAGTCAGTGCAGTTCTTTTCCGCAGTTTGGTAGGGGCCGGAATAACCTATTTTTTAAAACTAGGCCACATTAACAATGGGCTACATATTTACTGTAGTTAACATGGGCCTCCTACGGGCCGTAGAAACAATGGGCCTTCTACGGGCGTGAACACAATGGGCCTTCTACGGGCGTGAACACAATGGGCCTTCTACGGGCCGTATCATCAATGGGCCTTCTACGGGTCGTATGATCGGTTGGCCAAACATGGGCCAATAACAGACCACATTATGGCCGTAAATGGGCTAGAGTTGAAATCGTCCGTTCATGGGCCGACCATAACGGGCTGTTGTTAATAGGCCGTATTTGATGACGCTATGAAAACGGCCCAACCTATTAACGGGCCGACTGTAACCACGGGCTGTATTTGGCCCATAAGCAGAAAATGACAGTAACGGGCTGAAAGTAAACGAATGGTGGAAATGAGCCCAAGAATAAATTGGCCCTAAGAAGGCCGAAAGATAACATGGGCTGGAAACGGCCCAACGGAATAATGGGCCGTTAATGGGTGTAAAGTGATACATTGTTCATTATGGGCCATTAATGGGCCGAGGGTTACTAAGGGCCTCATATGGGCCAAAAGACATCATGGGCCATACATGGGCCGGAAGTTAAAACGGGCTGGAATTATATTGAACGGCCCAGATGACGCTACTGGGCCTAATTCAGATAGGCCGTAAACGGGCCCTGGGTTAGCGGGCTGTAAATGGGCTATATGCGAACAGACTTGTAGCGACCTGACCCGAATGGATCAAGTCTCTGTGCTTTCGTGTCATCCCTGGATCGGTATGCTAACACACACAGTACTCGAAGGATTTATAATAGAGGTAAATCACATGTATAAAGTAGCGTAAATACTATTACCTCAATCCATATAGCGGAAGCAACAAGGTTGTGGATTCCCATCAACACCAACGACAAAGTTGAGTATAGGAAATCGTAACTCTAACGTATCACTTACTCGTCGTCTGAAAAAAGTCTGCAACATGAAAAGTTACAGCCCGAAAACGGGTCAGCACATGGAATATGCTGGCAATGTAACACATAGAGAGTAATGAAAGAATAGGCTATACTACATGCATATATGGCTGGTGGAAAGCTCTATGGTTACAGTTTTTTCAAAAGCCAATATTTCCCTACTGCAAAGGAATAAATTTATTTAACTATCATGGTGGTTGTTGAACATTGAGAATGGTTGACAGCATCCTCAATCCCAATTAAAAGTACTCATTAAACCCAAACAAATTATATTAAGTAACATGATGAGACCAACAGGATAATCCAAGAACTAGTTACTCAAAATTGTCCATAACCGGGGACACAGCTAATCATGATTAGTTTGTACACTCTGGAGAGGTTTGCGCACTTTTCCCCACAAGACTCGATCGCCTCCGTTTGGTTTCTCGCACTACATGGTGTTTGAGAGGCGGATGACCGAGACACGATCTTTCGTAAGCGCTAGCACCTTACTTGTGGGTAGACCGGTACACCTACTTTCCCCTACATCTCGCTAGTCTACCCGTAAGAGTTCGCACAACTTAGTCAACTATGCGAGCCCATAATGGCTTGTGGCTGCACACGTAAGTTACTAGTATGAATAATCTTATGATCCCTTTGAGCACAGGTGGCGGTCCGAAGAAAAACAGGCAAGTCCTTATAGAAACCAGGTGCCTCAATCCACCCAGATGTGTGTTTAAGTTGCCACCTTAGATAAACCATTAATAACAATCTCACATCTGTCATGGATATTCACTCACCCAATCCACGTCTACTAGCATAGCATGGCATAATGAGCAAACGTAGAAGTAACTCCCAAAGGTTTCATAAGTAAAACAGGTAATAGGTACTACCTCAATCTACTTCCCATCCCACAATTTATTTAGATCCTAATCATGCAAGTGTTTGAGGATTGATCTAATGCATAAAAACTGGGTATGAGAAAGTATGATCAAAGTGTTACTTGCCTACAATGTTGATGAAGATGATTCGCACTCAAAATCTTGATATCTCTACTCGTCACACTCCGGTCAATCTATCGTAATCAAGCAATAGTAACCACACATAAGCAATCACTCAAAAGATCGGAAAGATCGAAGAAAACAATTCAGAAAACATCAAAACCAAGAAAATAACTCTTGCAACATAAAACATTTTCTAACAGTACCAAAATTATGTGAATTTGGCCTTATCATAAAGTTTAGGTCAAGAGCTTCGATTAGCAAAAGAATCAACTAAATCGGAGATTCACGAAACTCAAGTTACGATCAAACGAAGTTTGAATACAAATCTGATCTAATTCAAATTTTAAATTTTCAAAAACATGTTTGAGTTGTATTACTGGATAGAGGGGATCGTAACAAAGAAGTGGGCGTTGGTTTCGTTGGCTTCCGACTTACGAGTAAAAAGTTATGAGCGTTTGAAGATTAGGGACAAAAAAATAACACTACGGATAGGTCTCTGACGGAAATTAAAAATAAAAAGAAAAATCTATCGAGCGAACGCTCGCTAAACAAAACTGGAAAGAAAAACCAGCGAGAAAACCAATCTAGGGTTTCGGAAAGAAAACCGAAACGAAAAACCGATCTAGAAAACCGGAACGGAAACCGATCTAGAAAAGGTGACGCGGCGCGGGGCTAGTACCACGAAGAGGCGAGGGGCTCCGGCGGGCGGAGAGGAGAGGAGAGGAGAGGTGTTGGTTGATGTGTTGGAGGGGGGGGTGCTTGGGTATTTATATTGGGGAGGGGAGGGTTTTTGCTTGGAGTAGGGGACAAGAATTAGAGTAGGATTAGGAATCCTAGGAATAAAAAACGGAATAAAGAAACGGGATCAAATCCTACTAGGATTTGTAAAAGAATAGGAAACCTTGAGCGGCTCCCTGGCTCCCTTGGTGCGTGCGTGCGATGGCCTTGGCCTCGGCCGACCGGCTGGCTTGGCGGCTTGGGCCTTTGGCCCAAGGCGCTGCAGATTTTTTTTAAACAAACAGAGAGGAAAACAAAATGATAAAACAAAATAAAATGAAAATATTATATAGGCATATAATATATCAAAATTTTCAGAAAAAGATTTCCTACAAGATGGTCATTTTTATAATGCCAAATAAAATACACACAAATTCAGATAATTCAAAGAGTGCTTCTGGTCTAATAAAATCCAAAAAATCATTTTAAAAATACCAAAATGACTTCAAATAAATTTCTCTCCAATTTTTCTGAGGTAGGGAATCATGTTACCCTATTTTCCATATATTTTATTTTTGGAGAAAAATAATTTGAATAAAACTCAAATAACTCCAAATTGAAAATAATTCAAAGGAACTTTGAATTTAATTCTTTGAAACTCCCAACTCATATTTCATATGTTTTGAAGAAGTCATTTTATCTTCGCTCGTGAAAATCATTGAGTTGCATAAAGTTTCAGAATTGGAAAATATTTTCCAAATGAAATTGAAATATTTTCAACACCCCTGTCATTTAAATAAATGGAAGAAGTCATGTCATCTTCTCTCCAGGGTTTTGTGATGAAAAGAATTTTAATTCCTGAAGATCATAAAAGAAAAATGAAAGTTTGGGAAAGTCCTTTTATTCCCTCTCATTTAACTTTCAAAAAGTTTCGAATTCACCCACTTCACTCAAACAATCAAACAACAATCAAAACTATCTATTTGTTTATAACATTCCAAAATTTAGAATTTTGGGATGTTACAAACCTACCACTTAAAATGAATCTCGTCCTCGAGATTCGGAGAAACTAACAAGAAATAGGTTAGGGTTTGGGGTCTTCTCAAAATCCATCGATCGTCTCCGGGGTCTCGTGTGCTACCACCCTTAGAAGCATTGTTAAGGTTCCATCAAAACTCATATACTCCATCCTTATTCTTAACAATGTCGGTCTTCTCAGATCTTGAGAAAATTCCTTCACTGACCCTTCCGGTAGCAGCATAACTTTTTCCTCAATTCTTCCGTCCTTTCATCTTGGTAAGGTTATTCCGAGATTGGGTCTTCATATTGACGGAGATGCAGGCGCCAATTCTAAACAACTAGCGATATCTCATGGTGGTCTTCAATTTATGGTTTCTCCTGCAGAAAACGGGTCTGGGTTGAACCTCACCGTATAACCTACGGTTGGCAACAACTGCCGTGTACAAGGGAAAAAAAGCTTATACCATTCTAAGGTTTAAACAAGGGTTAATATAGTCGTCACTCTACTATAGGTAGGTCACTCAGATTTACCATCCCATATAGCAAAGCGAATAATAAGAGTAAGTCAGTATGGTGATCAATCCATCCCGCACCCAAATCATTACTTTGTACATGGTTTAGCGAATCTCGCATTCTAACACTCGGTCATCCTCACAAGCATTGTAGAATTTCTCTTGTCGACGAACCAAGTTCGGATAAATCCATTGATTCTGCAAGCCAAACAAACCTCTATCGTTCCTTAACAACTCTCAGGTTTTGCGTAAACTCCTATAGGATCTTCTGTCTATAAAATCGTAACTTTTTCCAGGGTTTTCCTTCAGCAAGAGTGTGCTTGCTTCTTGGTAGGTCCTGGGGCCTATGGGTTATGGCCCATCTCATCACTTGCAAACCTTGAATTCATCATCGGGCAACTGATCCTTAATCCAACATCCAACTTCATAGCATACTTAATTCCATCCAATTGTCTTGTGCTTCTTCCTTCTATTGGCACCAAACTAGGACATGATTACTCGGACTCATCATGGAATTTCCATTGATCCATATTTCCAACATCATACCTCCTTTATGTCCCATAGTACTTCATCTCTTCATATTCTTGGTGTATCTAACATATCGAGATAAAACTCGTACTTATGAAGTCCACTCTGTGGAACATCATTATCCTTTCCAGGGGTCAAGTGTCCTTACAAGGGAATATTGGCCATCTCTGCATGGCACTTCTTCAACTGGGAAACGTGAAACAAGTCATGAACTCCTGACAGTCCTTCGAGTGACTCCAACTTGTTAGCCAATTCTCCCATACGTTCCAAACTCGGTATGGTCCTACAAATCTCGGGGCTAACTTTCCCTTAACTCCAAATCATTTAACTCCTCACAGAGGTGGCACACAAAGATATGCTCTATCTCCAATTTCATAGACTTCCTCCTTGCGTTTTTGAGTCTGCATAACTCTTCTGCCTGGACTGAGCTACCTTCAGTCTTATCTCGAATCAACTTAACATTCTCTTCTGACTCCTTGATCACATTTGGTCCAAACAACTGACGGTCTCAAACTTCATCCCACATCAACGGTGTCTGGCTCCTTCTCCCATACAAAGCTTCAAAAGGGGCCATCTTCAAACTGGTTGGGTAACTGTTGTTGTATGAGAACTCCACGTAAGGTAGATTATCATCACTACTAGATCCATAATCTTGCGCACAAGCTCTCAACATGTCCTCCCGAATCTGATTTACTCTCTCAGTCTGTCCATCTGTCTGCGGATGAAAGGTTGTACTGAACTCTGGCCTAGTACCCAGAGTCTCATGCAACTTATTCCAAAACTTTGAGGTAAATCATGTTCCTGTACGATGGTCCTCGGAACTCCCTGCAGACATAAGATCATGGTCAAATATATCTTGGCCAACTTCTCACTTGTATAGGTGGTTTTCACTGGGATAAAGTGATCCACTTTGGTCAAGAAAATCAACTACTACCCAGATAGAATCATATCCCAATCGGGTTCTGGGAAATCCGGTAATGAAATCCATGCCAAGCTTATCCCTCTTCCATCGGGTATCGGCATAGGTTGTAGTAATCCTGCTGGCTTCTGATGCTCTGCTTTTACTCTCTGGCATAAATCACCCAGGACTACATACTCCGCAATCTCCTTCTTCATACCAGTCCACTAGAAACGCTTCTTCAAATCCAAATACATCTTGGTGTTTCCAGGGCGAATCGAGTATGGTAAGTCATGAGCCTCCTGAAGTATTAACTTCCTGATCTTTGCATTATTAGGCACATATAGACTATCCTCAAACCATAAGGTGTCGTGCTCATCCTTACGAAAACCTTTGGCCTTTCCTTTGCTCATCCTCTATTTTACCTCAACAATATCTTTGTCATCCTTCTGAGCTTCACGGATCTTTCTCAACAATGTAGGTGAACTTCCATTGCTGCAACAAAACCTTTGGGAACAATCTCCAACCAAAGTTCCCCGAGATACTCGGCTAACTCCTTTGATAATCCTCCGATTATGAGGGTATTAAATCCTTGTTTTCTTTATGGTTGTGTGCTATTTCTCCACAAAGCTTGCATGCACTTTCTCCATATCATTTCCATAAGGCCTCAACTTATGGGACACAAGACGAGATCTTTGCAGAGTCAACTTAAATTCTTCCCAAGTGGTTACTCTTTGCAATCCATTGATGGTTTGGTACATCCTCCACCAAATAGCAGCACCTCTTTCAAAGCACTGAAGAGCATGCTGGGCCATATCTTTTCTGACTATAGGGTTGTTCTCCATATAATCCTCCATGTTCTGAATCCATCGGTCCATCTCCAATTGACTCATCGGTCCAGAAAATATAAGCTCTTCTCCATTCATCCTCTATTGGTCCATGGGTTTTGGGATGGGATAAGAGAGATCGAGAGGGATGCAGACAATACAAACAAAAGTTTTGAAAAGACAGATTTTATTGTGGCTGTCGGAAAAACATCAAACAAATGACAGCTCACAATCGTCGCATCTAACGCACGTATGTAACAGGGGTTTGGTCTTCTAAGGGTCAATAAATCTTCAACGCCATCAAACTCTTCAAGTCTTGTTCATGTCTCCGATGGCTTCTTCCGATCATGGTTGTCCTTCTCCAGTTCTTTTGCCAGATCATCTCTGTTGACGCAGAGTCTCTCGTGAAGTCCTTTAATATTCCTGGAGTTGCATTCCAAACTTCTGGTTTCAACATCCTTGGCATGAACCATGATCCTACTGTCCTTCAGTCCTGACGAATCTCCGGTATCTCGAGGTTTTGTTCCTCCAGTTTGGTTACTTCAGCTTCCGGTTCTTGAGTTCTTCACCAATTGCCTTCTTGTCAAATATTGCTTCTTGTAGGTCCATCTTAACTTCCTGATGTAATATTCCAGATCCTGGTGATACACCAGCTAAGATTAAAACTCCAACATTTGCTGATAGATGCTCTATCAACCTTCTACCATCCAATCCTTCCATGCATCTACATGCTTAAACCATACGGTGACAATAGCATAAGTGGCAATAACACCATGGCCAGCCGTGTCTATTCCCATATTCTTGCCATGAGCTTTTATTCCATAGTTGATCTCTCATGTCTTGGGTTTCTGACAAAACTTTGAGTTCTAATGCTCCATATTCCGGTCTTTCTCCGATACTTTGATCTCGGGTATTGACAGCTTCAATAGCCTGACAAGTTCCATAAGTGTAGCCTTCTTTTGTCATACCAAATCTGGAACTTCTTCGAAGCCTTTATCCGTCGTAGTTTCCATCATTATAATGCTCGGTAAAATCCTCTTCATTCTGAAGTGGTCTTAGTTGTTCGATATCTGGTCCTTCTTGGAGTGGTCTCATCAGTCGAATCTTCGAGCGGTCAAAAGGGAAAAGGGATATGGTCTCACTAAAAAGGAATATTTGAATAAGCTCAGAAGATAAGAGAGGTAAAAGATCTTTTTGAAAATGAAGTTGTAGAGAAAAATCTTTCCTATGGGCTTGTCAGTTTCTAGGGTCACGTCCCTACGGTCAACATGTGCTCGATACCATCTTGTAGCGACCCGACCGAATGGATCAAGTCTTTGTGCTTCGTGTCATCCTCGGATCGGTATCTTTGACACACACGATTACTCGAAGGATTTATCAGAGGTAAAACACATGTATAAAGTAGCGTAAATACTATTACCTCAATCCATATAGCGGAAGCAACAAGGTTGTGGATTCCCATCAACACCAACGGCAAAGTTGAGTATAGGAAATCGTAACCCTAACGTATCACTTACTCGTAAATGCGAAAAGTCTGCAACATGAAAAGTTACAGCCAGCGGGTCAGCACATGGAATATCTTTGGCAATGTAACCTGAGAGAGTAATGAAAGAATAGGCTATACTACAAGCATATATGGCTGGTGGAAAGCTCTATGGTTACGATTTTTGCGAAAAGCCAATTTTTCCCTACTTGCAAAGGAATAAATTTATTTAACTATCATGGTGGTTGTTGAACATTGAGAATGGTTGACAACATCCTCAATCCCAATTAAAAGTACTCATTAAACCCAAACAAATTATATTAAGTAACGTGATGAGATCAACAGGATAATCCAAGAACTAGTTACTCAAAATTGTCCATAACCGGGGACACGGCTAATCATGATTAGTTTGTACACTCTGCAAAGGTTTGCGCACTTTTCCCCACAAGACTCGATCGCCTCCGTTTGGTTTCTCGCACTACATGGTGTTTGAGAGACGGATGACCGAGACACAGTCTTTCAGAAGCGCTAGCACCTTACTTGTGGGTAGACCGGTACACCTACTTTCCCCTACATCGCTAGTCTACCCGTAAGAGTTCGCACAACTTAGTCAACTATGCGAGCCCATAATGGCTTGTGGCTGCACACGTAAGTTACTAGTATGAATAATCTTATGATCCCTTTGAGCACGGGTGGCGGTCCAAGAAAAATAGGCAAGTCCTGATAGAAACCAGGTGCCTCAATCCACCCAGATGTGTGTTTAAGTTGCCACCTTAGATAAACCATTAATAACAATCTCACATCTGTCATGGATATTCACTCACCCAATCCACGTCTACTAGCATAGCATGGCATAATGAGCAATCGTAGAAGTAAATCCCAAAGGTTTCATAAGTAAAACAGGTAATAGGTACTACCTCAATCTACTTCCCATCCCACAATTTATTTAGATCCTAATCATGCAAGTGTTTGAGGATTGATCTAATGCATAAAAGCTGGGTATGAGAAAGTATGATCAAAGTGTTACTTACTGCAATGTTGATGAAGATGATTCGCACTCAAAATCTTGATATCTCTACTCGTCACACTCCGGTCAATCTATCGTAATCAAGCAATAGTAACCACACATAAGCAATCACTCAAAAGATCGGAAAGATCGAAGAAAACAATTCAGAAAACATCAAAACCAAGAAAATAACTCTTGCAACATAAAACATTTTCTAACAGTACCAAAATTATGTGAATTTGGCCTTATCATAAAGTTTAGGTCAAGAGCTTCGATTAGCAAAAAGAATCAACTAAATCGGAGTTACGAAACTCAAGTTACGATCAAACGAAGTTTGAATACAAATCTGATCTAATTCAAATTTTAAATTTTCAAAAACATGTTTGAGTTGTATTCTTTGGATAGAGGGATCGTAACAAAGAAGTGGGCGTTGGTTTCGTTGGATTCCGACTTACGAGTAAAAAGTTATGAGCGTTTGAAGATTAGGGACAAAAAAATAACACTACGGATAGGTCTCTGACGGAAATTAAAAATAAAAAGAAAAATCTATCGAGCGAACGCTCGCTAAACAAAACCGAAAAGAAAAACCAGCGAGAAAACCGATCTAGCGTTTCGGAAAGAAAACCGAAACGAAAAACCGATCTAGAAAACCGGAATGGAAACCGATCTAGAAAAGGTGACGCGGCGCGGGGCTAGTACCACGAAGAGGCGAGGGGCTCCGGCGGCGGCGGCGGCGGCGCGGGTGTAGGGCGGCGGCGGCGCGGGTGTGGGGCTGCTGTTGCTGAGGAGAGGAAAGGAGAGGAGAGGTGTTGGTTTGATGTGTTGGAGGGGGGGGGGGTGCTTGGGTATTTATATTGGGGAGGGGAGGGTTTTTGCTTGGAGTAGGGGACAAGAATTAGAGTAGGATTAGGAATCCTAGGATTAAAAAACGGAATAACGAAACGGGATCAAATCCTACTAGGATTTGTAAAAGAATAGGAAACATTGCGGCTCCCTCGCTCCCTTGGTGCGTGCGTGCGATGGCCTTGGCCTCGGCCGGCCGGCTGGCTTGGCAGCTTGGGCCTTTGGCCCAAGGCGCTGCAGATTTTTTTAAACAAACAGGAAGGAAAACAAAATGATAAAAAAAAATAAAATGAAAATATTATATAGGCATATAATATATCAAAATTTTCAGAAAAAGATTTCCTACAAGATGGTCATTTTTATAATGCCAAATAAAATACACGCAAATTCAGATAATTCAAAGAGTGGTTCTGGTCTAATAAAATCCAAAAAATCATTTTAAAAATACCAAAATGACTTCAAATAAATTTCTCTCCAATTTTTCTGAGGTAGGGAATCATGTTACCCTATTTTCCATATATTTTATTTTTGGAGAAAAATAATTTGAATAAAACTCAAATAACTCCAAATTGAAAATAATTCAAAGGAACTTTGAATTTAATTCTTTGAAACTCACAACTCATATTTAATATGTTTTGAAGAAGTCATTTTATCTTATTTCGTGAAAATCATTGAGTTGCATAAAGTTTCAGAATTGGAAAATATTTTCCAAATGAAATTGAAATATTTTCAACACCCTTGTCATTTAAATAAATGGAAGAAGTCATGTCATCTTCTCTCCAGGGTTTTGTGATGAAAAGAATTTTAATTCCTGAAGATCATAAAAAAATGAAAGTTTGGGAAAGTCCTTTTATTCCCTCTCATTTAACTTTCAAAAAGTTTCGAATTCACCCACTTCACTCAAACAATCAAACAACAATCAAAATTATCTATTTGTTTATAACATTCCAAAATTTAGAATTTTGGGATGTTACAAACCTACCACCCTTAAAATGAATCTCGTCCTCGAGATTCGGAGAGGCTAGCAAGAAATAGGTTAGGGTTTGGGGTCTTCTCAAAATCCATCGATCGTCTCCGGGGTCTCGGGTGCTACCACCCTTAGAAGCATTGTTACGGTTCCATCAAAACTCATATACTCCATCCTTATTCTTAACAATGTCGGTCTTCTCGGATCTCGAGAAAATTCCTTCCTTGACCCTTAGGTAGCAGCATAACTTTTCCTCAATTCTTACATCCTTTCATCTTGGTAAGGTTATTCCGAGATTGGGTCTTCATAGCTGACGGGTCTGGCGCCAATTCTAAACAACTAGCGATATCTCATGGTGGTCTTCAATTTATGGTTTCTCCTGCAGAAAACGGGTCTGGGTTGAACCTCACCGTATAACCTACGGTTGGCAACAACTGTCGTGTACAAGGGAAAAAAAAGCTTATACCATTCTAAGGTTTAAACAAGGGTTAATATAGTCGTCACTCTACTATAGGTAGGTCACTCAGATTTACCATTCCATATAGCAAAGCGAATAATAAGAGTAAGTCAGTATGGTGATCAATCCATCCCGCACCAAAATCATTACTTTGTACATGGTTTAGCGAATCTCGCATTCTAACATTCGGTCATCCTCACAAGCATTGTAGAATTTCTCTTGTCGACGAACCAAGTCCGGATAAATCGGAGTTACGAAACTCAAGTTACGATCAAACGAAGTTTGAATACAAATCTGATCTAATTCAAATTTTAAATTTTCAAAAACATGTTTGAGTTGTATTCTTTGGATAGAGGGGATAAATAGCGAAGAAGTGGGCGTTGGTTTCGTTGCATTCCGACTTCTGAGTAAAAAGTTATGAGCGTTTGAAGATTAGGGACAAAAAAATAACACTACGGATAGGTCTCTGACGGAAATTAAAAATAACAAGAAAAATCTATCGAGCGAACGCTCGCTAAACAAAACCGAAAAGAAAAACCGGCGAGAAAACCGATCTAGGGTTTCAGAAAGAAAACCGAAACGAAAAACCGATCTAGAAAACTGGAACGGAAACCGATCTAGAAAAGGTGACGCGGCGCGGGGCTAGTACCTCGAAGAGGCGAGGGGCTCCGGCGGCGGCGGCGGCGCGGGTGTAGGGCGGCGGCGGCGCAGGTGTGGGGCTGCTGCTGCTGCGGAGAGGAGAGGAGAGGAGAGGTGTTGGTTTGATGTGTTGGAGGGGGGGGTGCTTGGGTATTTATATTGGGGAGGGGAGGGGTTTTGCTTGGAGTAGGGGACAAGAATTAGAGTAGGATTAGGAATCCTAGGAACAAAAAACGGCATAAAGAAACGGGATCAAATCCTACTAGGATTTGTAAAAGAATAGGAAACCTTGAGCGGCTCCCTGGCTCCCTTGGTGCGTGCGTGCGATGGCCTTGGCCTCGGCCGACCGGCTGGCTTGGGGCTTGGGCCTTTGGCCCAAGGCGCTGCAGATTTTTTTTTAAACAAACAGAGAGGAAAACAAAATGATAAAACAAAATAAAATGAAAATATTATATAGGCATATAATATATCAAAATTTTCAGAAAAAGATTTCCTACAAGTTGGTCATTTTTATAATGCCAAATAAAATACACACAAATTCAGATAATTCAAAGAGTGCTTCTGGTCTAATAAAATCCAAAAATCATTTTAAAAATACCAAAATGACTTCAAATAAATTTCTCTCCAATTTTTACGAGGTAGGGAATCATGATACCCTATTTTCCATATATTTTATTTTGGAGAAAAATAATTTGAATAAAACTCAAATAACTCCAAATTGAAAATAATTCAAAGGAACTTTGAATTTAATTCTTTGAAACTCCCAACTCATATTTCATATGTTTTGAAGAAGTCATTTTATCTTCGCTCGTGAAAATCATTGAGTTGCATAAAGTTTCAGAATTGGAAAATATTTTCCAAATGAAATTGAAATATTTTCAACACCCTTGTCATTTAAATAAATGGAAGAAGTCATGTCATCTTCTCTCGGGGTTTTGTGATGAAAAGAATTTTAATTCACGAAGATCATAAAAAATGAAAGTTTGGGAAAGTCCTTTTATTCCCTCTCATTTAACTTTCAAAAGTTTGAATTCACCCACTTCACTCAAACAATCAAACAACAATCAAAATTATCTATTTGTTTATAACATTCCAAAATTTAGAATTTTGGGATGTTACAAACCTACCACTTAAAATGAATCTCGTCCTCGAGATTCGGAGAGGCTAACAAGACATAGGTTAGGGTTTGGGGTCTTCTCAAAATCCATCGATCGTCTCCGGGGTCTCGGGTGCTACCACCCTTAGAAGCATTGTTAAGGTTCCATCAAAACTCATATACTCCATCCTTATTCTTAACAATGTCGGTCTTCTCAGATCTCGAGAAAATTCCTTCACTGACCCTTCCGGTAGCAGCATAACTTTTTCCTCAATTCTTCTGTCCTTTCATCTTGGTAAGGTTATTCCGAGATTGGGTCTTCATAGCTGACGGGTCTGGCGCCAATTCTAAACAACTAGCGATATCTCATGGTGGTCTTCAATTTATGGTTTCTCCTGCAGAAAACGGGTCTGGGTTGAACCTCACCGTATAGCCTACGGTTGGCAACAACTGTCGTGTACAAGGGAAAAAAAAGCTTATACCATTCTAAGGTTTAAACAAGGGTTAATATAGTCGTCACTCTACTATAGGTAGGTCACTCAGATTTACCATCCCATATAGCAAAGCGAATAATAAGAGTAAGTCAGTATGGTGATCAATCCATCCCGCACCAAAATCATTACTTTGTACATGGTTTAGCGAATCTCGCATTCTAACACTCGGTCATCCTCACAAGCATTGTAGAATTTCTCTTGTCGACGAACCAAGTCCGGATAAATCGGAGTTACGAAACTCAAGTTACGATCAAACGAAGTTTGAATACAAATCTGATCTAATTCAAATTTTAAATTTTCAAAAACATGTTTGAGTTGTATTACTGGATAGAGGGGATCGTAACGAAGAAGTGGGCGTTGGTTTCGTTGCATTCCGACTTACGAGTAAAAAGTTATGAGCGTTTGAAGATTAGGGACAAAAAAATAACACTACGGATAGGTCTCTGACGGAAATTAAAAATAACAAGAAAAATCTATCGAATTTAACGCCGCTAAACAAAACCGAAAAGAAAAACCGTGAAAACCGATCTAGGGTTTCGTAAAGAAAACCAAACGAAAAACCGATCTAGAAAGCTGAACGGAAACCGATCTAGAAAAGGTGGCTGGCCTTGAGGCTAGTACCTCGAAGAGGCGAGGGGCTCGGCGGCGTGGCGTGGTGTAGGGCGGCGGCGGCGCAGGTGTAGAGACTCTTCTTCTGCGGAGAGGAGAGGAGAGGAGAGGTGTTGGTTTGATGTGTTGGAGGGGGGGGGGGTGCTTGGGTATTTATATTGGGGAGGGGAGGGTTTTTTCTTGGAGTAGGGGACAAGAATTAGAGTAGGATTAGGAATCCTAGGAACAAAAAACGGCATAAAGAAACGGGATCAAATCCTACTAGGATTTGTAAAAGAATAGGAAACCTTGAGCGGCTCCCTGGCTCCCTTGGTGCGTGCGTGCGATGGCCTTGGCCTCGGCCGGCCGCTTGGCTTGGCGGCTTGGGCCTTTGGCCCAAGCGCAGATTTTTTTAAACAAGCAGAGAGGAAAACAAAATGATAAAACAAAATAAAATGAAAATATTATATAGGCATATAATATATCAAAATTTTCAGAAAAAGATTTCCTACAAGTTGGTCATTTTTATAATGCCAAATAAAATACACACAAATTCAGATAATTCAAAGAGTGCTTCTGGTCTAATAAAATCCAAAAAATCATTTTAAAAATACCAAAATGACTTCAAATAAATTTCTCTCCAATTTTTCTGAGGTAGGGAGTCATGATACCCTATTTTCCATATATTTTATTTTTGGAGAAAAATAATTTGAATAAAACTCAAATAACTCCAAATTGAAAATAATTCAAAGGAACTTTGAATTTAATTCTTTGAAACTCCCAACTCATATTTCATAAGTTTTGAAGAAGTCATTTTATCTTCGCTCGTGAAAATCATTGAGTTGCATAAAGTTTCAGAATTGGAAAATATTTTCCAAATGAAATTGAAATATTTTCAACACCCCTTGTCATTTAAATAAATGGAAGAAGTCATGTCATCTTCTCTCCAGGGTTTTGTGATGAAAAGAATTTTAATTCCTGAAGATCATAAAAGAAAAATGAAAGTTTGGGAAAGTCCTTTTATTCCCTCTCATTTAACTTTCAAAAAGTTTGAATTCACCCACTTCACTCAAACAATCAAACAACAATCAAAACTATCTATTTGTTTATAACATTCCAAAATTTAGAATTTTGGGATGTTACAAACCTACCACCCTTAAAATGAATCTCGTCCTCGAGATTCGGAGAGGCTAGCAAGAAATAGGTTAGGGTTTGGGGGTCTTCTCAAAATCCATCGATCGTCTCCGGGGTCTCGGGTGCTACCACCCTTAGAAGCATTGTTAAGGTTCCATCAAAACTCATATACTCCATCCTTATTCTTAACAATGTCGGTCTTCTCAGATCTCGAGAAAATTCCTTCACTGACCCTTCCGGTAGCAGCATAACTTTTTCCTCAATTCTTCTGTCCTTTCATCTTGGTAAGGTTATTCCGAGATTGGGTCTTCATAGCTGACGGGTCTGGCGCCAATTCTAAACAACTAGCGATATCTCATGGTGGTCTTCAATTTATGGTTTCTCCTGCAGAAAGCAGTGCAGGTTGAACCTCACCGTATAACCTACGGTTGGCAACAACTGCCGTGTACAAGGGAAAAAAAGCTTATACCATTCTAAGGTTTAAACAAGGGTTAATATAGTCGTCACTCTACTATAGGTAGATCATAAAAGAAAAATGAAAGTTTGGGCTCCTTTTATTCCCTCTCATTTAACTTTCAAAAAGTTTCGAATTCACCCACTTCACTCAAACAATCAAACAACAATCAAAACTATCTATTTGTTTATAACATTGCAAAATTTAGAATTTTGGGATGTTACAAGACTGTTAACAGGCTTGCCGTGGGCCGGCCCGCCACCTTTTGACCAAGTAAAACGGGCCGGCCTTTTCCCATGAATGGGCCTCTGTTGGGCTGTGCCACATGTCGATGTATCATAGGATCTTTGGGTCCAATGAGTGGATGACATCTGTCCCAACGGTGAGCTGACACGTGTTTCCTCCAGCCAATGATGATTTTACACGTGGAAAATCCCCATTGGTCGGGGTTGTTAACGGGTTATCGGATCCAAAAATGGACCCGATAGCTTAACGGCATTCCGTTACGGTGGATGCCACGTGTCAGTCACCCTTGACGAAAGCACTTCTATGACGCGCGCGATTTATCGTCATGGAAGTGGACACTTCCGTGATGATAATTTTGGTAATGTCATGGAACACTTCTCTGACAATGACAGGTATGACTATCTTGATTACATCATAAATTTTTCAAGCATGTACATGCATGATGACGTGACGTGACCTACTGTGACAAACACATATCATCATGGAAGTGTATTTTTTTGTAGTGGCCTAGAGAGGTATGTGTGTGTATTACGTATCCGAGAGAGGCATGGATAGAGGGTCCGGCGGGGGGAGGGGGGCGTGGGAGAGATAGCACGAGAAATGAGAGAGGTCTTGAGAGAGAGAAGAATATGATGTCACGGCGAGAGATTCCCTTGAGTGTGTATATGCAAGGGGGAAGGGGATAGAGGCATGAGGAGAACTTTTTTGTGTGTGGTGTCTGTGTTGGTATGTGTGGGTGTGAGAAGATAACGAGACCTGGGGGCAGAGGGTGTGTCACCGCGTGAGGTCCGGTGGGTCGAGGTGAGGCCCTTTGTTCGGTTCCTTCCTGCGCCACATTGGTCAGCCCGTGACGCATTTAGGGAGACCCATGGATGACTAGTCGTACAAGGCAAAGATAGCAGAATTGTGAAGGACTCTGTGTCCACTGACAAAGCCAGCTAGGATTTGTGACCCTAGGTTCTCGGACTAAGGTAACCCCTTATCTCTGATATTACTATTCATCCAACCTAACTTTAAGGGGCATCCTACAAAATGCTCTGCTAGAATCATACTAGTCGATTAGGAAGAGAGGTGTGAGAAAATGTGTGAGAGACAGGCCTAAAGATAATGTGCGTACAGGAGACACGTAGGCATGTCTATGTATATAGAAAGGGTCGATGGGGATTGTGCGTGTGTATGCTTGTGAGAGGAAGAGTGCTTATGATAAAGGTTAGTGAAAATAGTAGTAAATGGTCACGAGAGGGAGGGAGGGTTATATCGAGAGCATATCTGCGAGAAAGACACCTCGGGAGAGAGTTTCTGAGCATGTGAGAGAGACCATTGATGCAGAGTGAAACTACACGTAAAAGACTGATGGACACATTGATTAAGGATATAAATTGTATCCAAATATTAGGATGGGATCACGATATTTGCAATTCGCGTAAGGAACGGTCATTGATCCATCAGACATCTAGATTCTATCGAATTTGAGCATCTCTATGTTATTATTTGACATAATTGATCCACATAGTTAGTATTTTGAACTCCAGACAATGCATCGCTTTAGCAATCGAATATAAACGTGAGTATAGTTCATGTTGTGTGTGTAAAGCACATTATACATACGAAAGTTACACAATGAACATTATAAATAGCTAGCTATGAACTAGCATACATTTGAATTAAACTTAAGGTGGTTTAAAAAAATCGAATTCAACATGAAGTCCATTCAATTATTTGAATTCGATATCATGGCATTTGTAAATCATACCTAAATTATGGGGGCACCAATCTCTGCTATGATTTTGTACATATAGCATATATAGTCGTGTACAATAGAGATTCAAATTTAGCTCCTCCATTCCAAAATAATCGTAGTTATAGGATTTTCAAGTGTCAAAATTTCAAAAAGAAGCAGATAATTTAATGAGGTTTTTAAACATACAAGGTCAAATTTAACGTTGTCTGTTTAGGTCAATCCTCAAAGTTCTAGAGTACTTTAAACGTGAATGCTTCTATTTCAAAATTTCAAACGAAGCACCAAAATAGCCTCTACTCACCATAAACCACGTGAGACCAATGTTTGGTAGTAGAAAGAAATTACTTTTCTAACTTCGACCCGTGAAACCTACTGGCCTGACATCCAAAGGTCTAAACCGGGGTAGGTTTGTATCTTCATCTAGACGCCACACAACCGCCTCCGAATAACATTCATACACAATGGCCGCCTAAGCACACAAGCGCGCGACCGAAATAGCTCCCGCCCGCTATTTGGGAGACCTGGGAATACCATCCTACCCCCGACCCGCAGTAGGTCCGAAATTTAAGAGGGGGGCAGAGTTTGTACTTTCCCCAAATTTCAAACAAGCGCGTCCCGTCTGTTCAAAAAATCCAAAAACAAGCGCGTCCCAGACTGAAACAAGGTTCTCCCTTAGCTCCCCCCGCCCCCGCCCCCCCCCCCCATCTGATTCCCCATTCGTACTCTATGGGCGCCAAAACTACCTCTCCACCAGCCGCCAAACCCCGACGTCCTCCATCCACCACCCCATCCCAGCCATCAACCGCCACCCTCCTCCATCACGCCGGAGCCGATACCCCGACGTCGTCGTCCACCACAACCTCAACCGCAACGCCCTCCAAGGCTAGTAGTTGAAGCCGAGGCCGAGCCGTCCGTACCCGAGCCAGTTCAACCACGTCATCCTGCGCCTCACCGCTGCCGCTCCAAGTTCGCCACCGTCCACCGCACCGGAGTTGTTCCTGCTACGCCATCCTTAGCCGCCTCGGATCTACTTCCCCTCCGCTGATATACGTCCACGGCAACACACTCAACAATTTGGCCATGGGTTCGTCCAAGCCTGCACCCTCCTCCAAAACATCGGTTTCCCCAACAAAAAGAAGAAGATTGGCGCGACATATGGAGGCGACCACACTGGCAACCGGAAATGGTACTCCTCTTCCCTTATTCGTGCAAATCTTACGTGTCTGCTTGCACGGTGTTCATCACACAGAAGACACTAGTTGACCGCTTCTTCTTGATACTAGATGTTCCTAGTAACTTGTGATGCACAAGGTTTCTCCTCATATACTATTTCACCTTAACTAGAGGTTCGTCGCCCCCTGGATTTCAATTCCTGGTCAGTTGATTCCCAATTAACGAAAGCATTCCCTGGCGTAACAGGCGCTAGTCCGCCTATTACACCGGGGAAGCAGCGCCTCGGTGTTTATCTTAGGGGCGTGTGGGGCCTAGAGATGTTGGCGCCCGATCTGGAGGTCGGCCGGGATTAAAGGGATGGCCTGGGGGCGCTGCCAAGCACGACAGTGGTGTGAGGTCGAGGGGAGGGCGGGGCGGCGGAGCCAAGGGTCTGTGCCGGTGGTCCCTGGCGGTTCGAGAAAGATCGTCAACAGTGACCGGCGGGAGGTAGACGAAGGCCATCTACCCGTTCCTTATAGATCGGACGGTTCATAAAAAAATCGACTGTCTTATTTATTTTCAGTCGATTGTTACCTTGATAGGACCACATGTGGTGGTGTGCTGGAGGAGTACATGCATTTCCTGTGCTCATATATTACAAAATCATACGGAGTAGAATCTAATTTTGTTTGCCATGCAATGTTGTAGAGCTATCATATGTCCCCTGTCATTTAATTTTCAGCCACCTGCTACTTTTACAGTGCACTAGTTCTGCACACACTTCACCCATACTATCACTATTATGTTTTTATGCAAGGGTATTTCAGACTCTGCCTTCACAGAAGCAGCAAAGGAAAGAGAGAAGTTGCTCCAGCTTTGTACGCGGGTAGGCTAGACACGTTTCAACACTTTAAAGGATGCAGTGCCAGCTGATGGAGATGGTAAACGTAGCTCTGGAGTTGACAATCTCGCTCCCAATGAACCACCATCCCAGGTGCTTGCTTTAACTTCGCAGTGTCATATGTGGTTGCCTGTTGCATATGGTGTCTAGCTTGTATTCGAAAGGCCTAAGTCGGTCTTTATTAAGATAAGGAAAGATATCTTTTACATGAACCACCTTCCCTGGAGCACCATAAGTCAAATAGCTAGTCAGGGCACTGGCCGAGCCAGTGACAAGCCCAGCATAGACATGCATCACCTGGAAGCCAACTAAAAAGCCACGATGGTGGCGAAGCAGCCCGCCTCCCACCAGGCTCTCAGGTACTAGATGATCATGCTCACCACTCCTGCCAGATGTCTAGCTTGTATTGCTTCTAATTTGGTTAAATTGCATCTGCTTAGCTTACACACTATACCTTGGAATATGATATGCCTTCCGGTTTTTGGTACATACTAGTACATATGTCTATTAAGCATGTTCTTACATCAATCACTTATGATGAGGTAGTAAGTCCAGTGGACTACTATGAGAAAAGATACTCATTTAAAGATTGCAGCGTCAGCCTCCCCACATGATTCTCAAGAAATAGCAAGGCTAGATGAAGATAGTGAACATAGCTCTATAGTTGATTACCACATTTCCCCTACACTAGCATCGCAAGTGCTTGCTCTAACTTGGCAGCGTGATATGTGGTTGCATGTTGCATATGGTGTCTAGATTGTAATTCTTCCAATCTGGTTTAATTGCATGCGCTATTCTGCTTAGTTTATACATTATACCTGTTAATGTGACATGCCTTCCTGTTTTTAGTACATAGTACATCTATCTATTAAGCATGTCCTTACATAAAACTATTGTTTTTTCGTATCCCGCATCAATCCATACACTACTAGGAAAAGGGCTATAGATGGGATGGACACTAATGGCGCACTGTACATGTGGTGCGCCATTACTAAATACTAATGGCGCACCATGTGTTGGTGCGCGATTAGTGTGCAAATACTAATGGTGCACCACATCCCACGGTGCGCCATTAGTAATTTTTTTATAATTTTTTTCAAAACTACTAATGGCGCACCGTGGGAGTGGTGCGCCATTACTAATTTCAACTACTAATGGCGCACCACTACCACGGTGCGCCATTAGTATTTTGGCCCAAAAATTCCCCCGAATGCACCCCCCTGGATCGCCTTTTTAGTTTTATAAAAAATAAAAGAAAATGATGGAAATGTCAAAAAAATAAAAGAAAATAAGTTTCCCATGTGATATGTGGTCTAGTTGTTGGGAAAATTAGCAAATGTGAATTTCGACTTTATTTGCAAAATCTCTCTGGAATTTGTAAATATGGGCATAACTTTTGCATACTAACTCGAATGAAAAAGTTTTTTATATGAAAAATCATCTACTCGAAAAGTTGCATCCAAATTTAATAGGGGCATCCCCGTTAAACATTTTCAAAATCCTCAAAAACCAAACAGAAAAAAAGTTACGGGCCTTTTAAGATCTGGAGAGGCAAAAAAATTCAAAAAAAATTCAAACTTACTAATGGCGCACCTTCCCATGGTACGCCATTAGTATCTTCCCGCCTTCAAAATTCAAAATAAATCAAATAAATAAAAAAAGTTACTAATGGCGCACCTGCCCGTGGTGCGCCATTAGTATTTTCCCGCCTTCAAAATTCAAAATAAATCAAAAATAAAGTTACTAATGGCGCTTTTGCCCATGGTGTGTGCCATTAGTATGCCGTATATACGGCTGGGCGTGTCCTCTCCTCCTTACCTCTTCATTCTTCTCCTCCACTCCACCTCTCCTCCACTCCACCTCTCCATCTTCCCTTCTCTCCTCCACCATATTACCCTTCTCCTCTCCGGCGACCTCCTCCTCCTCCTCTCCGGCGACCTCCTCCTCCCTCCTCTCCTCTCCTCCCCTCCCCTCCCCTCACGGTTTCTCCTCCCTCCTCTCCGGTGAGCTCCTCCTCCCTCATCTCCGGTGATCTCCTCCTCCCTCCTCTCATGGGAGCTCCTCCTCCCTCCTCTGGGTGAGCTCCTCCTCCCTCCTCTCCTCCCATCCCCTCATGGTTTCTCCTTCCTCCTCTCCGATGCTCCGGTGAACTCCTCTCCGGCGACCTCATCCTCCTCTCCGGCGATGCTGCGGTCATCTCCTCCTCCTCCTCTCCGTCGAACTCCTCTCCGGCAAAAGAACATGGCAAAAGAACGTACAAGATCCAAAAACGGGAACAAAATTTGAAATAATATCGTGCAAAAAAACGAGAAAAAAAAACAAGCAAAAAATGGGAAAAAAAATCGCGATCCAGATCCAAATTCAAAATTCAAAAATAGCAATGGCGCACGGTGGGGGTTAGACGGTGCGCCACTACTATTTTCCCGCCTTCAAAATTCAAAAATACTAATGGTGCACCGTGGCCTATACTAATGGCGCACTACGTGGTGCACCATTAGAACACCAGATACTAATGGCGCACCAGTGGTGCGCCATTAGAATTTAATTCTAATGGTGTGATGCTAGTGGCGCACCAGTAGTGCGCCATTAGAAGGCAAAATTAGTGCTCCACTAGCATGCCTTTTCCTAGTAGTGATATGACGAGACCCCTTTAGTATATGCAGTGTGATATTAGTTGCATCTCTCATATGATTTACAGCATGTGCTGCTTCTAATTTGTTGAAATGCCATTTATGATGGGACACTTTTAACTTGGCAGAGTCATATTGGTTGCATCTTTCATGTGGTGTGTAGCTTGCATTGCTTCTTATTTGTTGAAATGGTTTCTGCTTAGTCTACACAAACAGTTGTGAATATGCCATGCCGTCCTGTTTTCGTATTATTCCATCCTGGTATCATGTGTTTGCCTTACATCAAAGTAGTGATTTTCAGTATCATGCATGAATGAGTTCCGAAGAGTGAATTTTATTGCTTTTTCTTGTCGGTTTTACTTGACAATTCATAATCAATAAAGCGGAAGGAAGTTAGCAAGGCAGCGGATAAAGGTGCTCCTTCCAAACTGAGGGCCTCTACAGATTCTACTCTTCCATCCCCCCAAGATGATTTCCAAGACAACACATGCATAGACACTCAATGTAGCTGTGTTGATGATGAGCACGTCTCCCCTAGTGCACCATCACTGGTCCTCCCTCGAACTTGGCACTGTTATATGTGGTTGCATGTTATGTATGATGTCTAGCTTGTATTGCTTCTAATTTTGTTGAATTCCATCTACTTACTTTACACATTATACTTGTGAATAAGACACGTGTTCCTGTTTCGAGAACATACAATATCTGTCTATTACACCATGTTCTTACATCAAATAACTACTGTTGTGTAACCTGCAACAATCTCTTATCATAAGACACGTTTGACTTGGGAGTGTGATATAGGTTACATCTCGCATTTCTAGCTTGTACTACTTCTAATTTGTTGAAATGGGACTTATGACGAGACAATTTTAACTTGGTAGAGTGATATTCGTTGCATCTTTCATACGGTGCCTAGCTTTCATTGCTTCTAATTTATTGAAATGCCTTCTCCTTAGTTTACATATCATAAGCTGTGAATGTGCAATGGCACTAATGAGAGAGACCTTTAACTTGGTAGTGTGATGTTGTTTGCATCTTGCACATGATTTAGTTCTTGTACGGCTTCACATTTATTTAAACGCCATTTATGATGAGACACTGTTAACTTGGCAGAGCGATAGTTGTAGCATCTTTCATATGGTGTCTACCTTCCATTGCATTGCTTCTATTTTAGTGAAATGTCTTCTGCTTACTTTACACATCATAGTTCTGGTTATCTCATGACGTCATGTATTTATTACATCTACCTATCATGTGGTTGTCTAACATCAAAGTTCAGTTCGTCTGTATAACACATCAATTTGTTTTAAAGAACTTAATTGTTATTCGTTTTTCTTGTCGGCTTGACTTAACATGGCACAGAGAAAGAGGAAGCAACACAGATTGACAGGGAACGGTAAGCGGAAGAATCCTGCAGGTTCTGCTGGTACTGATGGTGCAATAGAAGGTCAAAGTCCATCGGAAAATTGTACAAACAGGGTATCCCGTGCTACACGAGCTGCAGAACAAGCCAAACAGAAACAAATAGCTGCCACCAAACAAGCAGAGACAACCCTAGTTGTTGGAACACCTTCCAAGCTCCATTGCCATCAGAAACTACTTCCGAAGCACTCTTGACACAAGATGAGTTGGCAAGATCAGATGAACTTTGTGAGCTTCAGCAGGAAGAAGGTATTTGCTGGAGTCAAGTTAAAGTTGCATGCTTCTTTATATGTAGTCTCATAGTTTGATGTACGCTAACACTTCTTATGTTTGTTGTTGGACTAGCACCTAGGCGCAAGAGGAAACAAACATCAAGGATAATGCTCGATAGGTTAACTAAATCTAGAGGAGGAAGAATGGAGATCGGTTTTTAGGCAGGTTTAAAAAGGCCACGTGATGCTATAGAGTCAGCCAAGTTAGTATCAGAGGCAGCGGTTGACGTTAGGTGTCATGTACGTATCCTCCCAACATGGATTCAGTACAGGAATGACAAATATGAAACCCAGTTCAACACCTTCCTCGACCATTTATCTATAAGTATGGTTATGTATGGAAACTAGTAATATCGTCTTGCTCTGTCCCATATTTTCTAGGTTGCTGATAATGAGACTCCCATAATTTTCAAAAGATGAGGTTCAAGTTCGATAGCCAAGATGATGCAACCAGACAAGCATGCACCATGTTTTCAAGTCGGCTCTGCGACAGTATCGGTATAAATTGAAGAAAACTCACTTTGAAGGCAAGGCTAACAGTGAACTTGCCCAAACATCTCCAGTGAAAAATATATCGGATGAAGATTGGAGAGGCCTCGTTAAACACTAGTCTGATCCGAAGTATCAAGTACATAATATATATGTGATCAGATCACATGTTGAAGTCCTATTTACGCATGTGGCACATAGTTCTATCTTATTGTAGGTGAACTGTTCAAAGAACAAGGCCAACCGTACGAAAGTGAAATTCCAACAGACGACAGGATTTCGTAGCTATATTACACACTGCAAGGCTCTTGTAATGAGCTGCTGTTTCACTCTTTTCACTCTACCATATTATCAGATCTATATTGAATTGTTCCAAATGTTGAGGAAAGCCTGCAAGTACCAAAAAGGACCTGAACCAAATGCTGTGGAAATCTTCAAGGACTATCACACCAGCAAGACGAAGGGCATGACTACACCAGTCAAAGCCGCTATTGTAAGTACTTAATCCTCATGCCTTTTAACTACTACTTACTCTAACTCGTGCCTTGAACTGCATGGTTTGCAGTCAACGTCTATTACTCTTTTCAATTTCATACACAATTGTGTTAGCGTATGTTGCACCTTACAAGGTTTAAAAGAGAGGAGTGATGTTCCTTTGATCTTGACCTGTAATCTAGTTCTGTGCTGGACTTGCCCACACAATGTTACAATTGCATGTTTGTCTGTTCTAAGTTGTTTTGTGATATGAATGATGTCATACTTTTCTTATCGTATTATAAACTTTGTCTCTTTATCCTTAGCTGTCAATAAAATGTGAAGAAATAGACAATACATTAGCCATGGTACATGGTCATATGTTTGGAACCTGGTTTTACTATGTACTTTGCAGTAAAATACAACTAATATTTTACATGGGTTCACTAGAATAAGTTCTGTATATAGACCAAAGCTATTTTCTTCGGTTTTGCTGCCTCCTTAATATCTTCAGTTCTGGTACTACTAATGTAAAAACTCAACTATTCAACAAGTTAAGGAAAAAATGGTGGAACCGCCACCTTGTGAAGGTGGCGAGGCAACTATAACTGCAATGTTAGCTCTTGATGCAGTGGGTCAGTACCTGTCCACTAAAAGTGCCAAAAGCACGTTCCTGCGTAATACTGGGTTGGTTGTCAGGGCAATCTCATCCAAGCTGCCTCATGATCAAGATATGCAATCTCAAAACAATGTTATATCTGCGCTCCAGACACAAGTCCATTCCCTAACAGAGACCCTTTGTGAAACAAGGACATACATTGTTCGATGTCGTCAAGATATGCATGGTTTTGAAACCAGACTATTAGACATTTTCTATTTTGTTCAGGAGCCTAGAAGAAATGAAGGCGAAGGTTATGGTGCTCCATCGGACAATACAACATGAAAACATAACAGTCAGGTCAAATGAACTGAGCTTCTGAACTTCTGGTGGTGCATTTATCTACCGCATCGTTAACTTTTATGCCAACCTTCCTTTTGTTTTATAGTTGTAATTTGTTTTGTTGCGATACAAAATTTGTTCTTAACGCAGCCACCGCTGAAGAAAACAACAACAAGCCAATTTTGTATAGTGTAGGGTGTTCCCTATATTTGCACTGGTGGCGATCTTTGATGCCGAGTGGATGTAATCTGTGCAATCGCCTTAATAGCCTAGCGTTAGTTTCGGGCTTATTTATTTCCTAGTCTTATTTTTCCCTGGTTTGCTAGTGGCCGCAACAACCATGGGCCATATACGGACCGAGGTAACCTTGACCCTGCTACGGTCCGTAGGATCGATGGGCCTCCTACGGGCCGTTGATAAATGTGCCTCCAACAGGGCCGCAGAATAGGTGGGCCTCGGGCCGTCGGATAAATGGGTCAACATGGGCCGTAAATGGGCGTAATTGGTGATGGCCTAGCACGGTAATGGGTCGTTAACAGGCCGGAGGACAACAAAGGCTTAATTCTATCACAGGCATAACGGGTCGTTAATGGGCCAAAATATAGGACGGGCTGGAAACGGCGCAACAGGTTAACAGGCCAAAAACGGGCCGACTCTTGCCATGGGCCGAATTTGGCCCATTAAGGGAACAGGCCAGTAACGGGCCGGAAGTAACCGAGTGCCGGAAAGGAGCCCAAGAACGTATGGGCCGTCAGTAGGCCGAAAGTTAACAGGGGCTGGAAACGGCCCATGTGAATCATGGGCCGTTAACGGGTACAAAGAAATTGGGCTTGAGTCACCGTGGGCCTCTAAAGGGCCTAAATATACAAAGGCCTCATATGGGCCGATATACGTCGTGGGCCGTACATGGGCCAAAAGTGAAACGGGCTAGTGTTATATTCGATGGCCCAAATGACGTTGTTGGGCCGATTTTGGGTAGGCAGTAATGGGCCGTGAGTTACCGGGCCGCAAAATGGGCTATTTGCGTAGAGACCGTTAACATGCTTTTCATGGGCCAGCCCGCTAACTTTTGACTAAGTAAAATGGGCCGACCTTTGTAAGCTAAAAGGGCCAGTGGTGGGCCGTCGCACGTGTCGACATATCATATGGCGCCTATCTGACCCACTTATGAGCTGACACGTGTTTCCTCCGGCCAATCAGAATTTTACACATGGAAATTTCCCATTGGTCTGGGCTTTTATCGGGTTATCGGATCCAAAACCGGACCCGATATCTTAACAGCGACCCGTTACTGTGGATGCCACGTGTCGGTCACCCTTTACGAAAGCACTTCTGTGATGCGCGATTTATCGTCATGGAAGTGGACACTTCCGTGATGATAATTTTGGTAATGTCATGGAACACTTCTACGACAGCACGAGTATGACTATCTTTATTCTGTCATGAAACTGTCATGGATGTACATGCATGACAAAAAATGTGACCTACTGTGACAAACATGTATCATCACCGAAGTGTATTTTTTTGTAGTGATATTTTGTATCAGGCCACATAATAATTTTCAGAAGCTACGAAAATGATTTGGTATAGAAACTAAATCAAAACAGAAAAATAAAATAGAAAACAGAAAAAAGTGAGAGAGGGAGAAGTGTTTACCTGTAGCCACCTGGCAGCCCACCTGGCCTGGCACTGTTGGCCCAGCCCACCAGGGGCAAGCTTGTCTTCAACCTTGTGCCCACTGGCAAGCCAGCGCACGCGCGCCCGTGCGCCACCTCCTGCATCGTGCTGGCGAGCTCTCCCTTCACCCTCGCGCCATGGAGACGCCTAGAGACCTCTCTCCGCTCCCCCTTACTCGCTGCTCTCTCTCCCCTCCTCTGTTTCTCTCGCGCACAGCCACCCGAGTGCGACCGTCGCCGCCGCTCTTCGTTGCCGTAGCCATAGCGACTGCCTCGCTTCACCAGCATGTCCACGAGCTTCGCCTCCATCGCCTACGCCTTCTGCACCGACGCCGGAAGCCCCAAATTGCTGTCCCCAACATCGCCTCCCTCCTCGGTCGCCGGAGATCCAACTTGACACCCCACTCGGCTCCGACCTTCCCCGAGCCCGCTGAGCTCCTCACCCCAACCGCCCTCTCCTCCTTCTCGTTTGCACGCTGTAGCCACCGTCTCGCTTGTGACCAAATGCGCCGCCACCTGTGCTCGTCGCCCTTGACGCTCCGGTGACCATTTGGTCCCACGCGTGCAGTCAACATGCTCACTGCCGCGCCTAGAGCCTCGCTAGCGCCTCGCTGCACTCATTTGCACACCGTAGCACCGATCCCGCGAACGCCCGACAGCCGGTGGCCGCATTCGTGCTTGCCACCGTCGACCCTGGCCACCTCAGCTCCGGCCAAGCCCACAGTTGGATGCGCTACAGCGTCAGCTCTCCAGAGAGCCCAGCAGCGTATCAAACGGGGCACCATAGGGCGTTTCTGATTCGTCCGAACGCTACGGACGTCGCCGCGACTAACCGCCGGCGGGTTTGACACCCCTGACCAGGGGTTCCACTCCCCCCTAACCCACTAACATGTAGGCCAGGCCCTAATTAGTTTAGGCTTAGGGTTGAATTAGTGCTAATTAACACCCTTAGTTAGAGGAGAGGCTGGCATGCGGGACCCACACGTTAGGTTTGACCTGGCACGAGCAATTGACCGCTGACGTCACAGTGACGCAATGCTGACGCGGTTAACCATTTTTTGGATTAAAAATAATCCAGGAAATTACAGAAAATAGTTAAAACTTCTAAAAATCATAGAAAATAATCTATAACTTAGATTAAAATAATATATATATATATGAAAAATGATTAGAAATATCCTATCTATTCAGTGGTACTGTTTTCATGCATGTTAAAGCAAGTTAAAGCTGCTGATCAGGTCAAATCAATTAAATGGCATTTGAATATCAACATATGGAGTTTGAATTTGAGCCTAGGGTTCAAACCAACTTCATTTAACTTGTTGCTAGTTGCATTAGCTCAATCAACAACATATTTCCATGTGACATTCATGCATCATATTGTTGCATTGTATTGATTGTGTTCCTTCTCTGTTGCCGGTGTTGTTCCCTCTCGGTAGATGTTGTTCCGACGATGTGATCGATGACACTGATGAAGACACGATGCTATCTTCAGAAGTGCCAGGCAAGCAAACCCCTTTGAGCATCTTGATACAATCCCACTTTCTCGTTCCTGCTCTCTTTTACTGCATTAGGACAACAACAATTGAACTGTTACATGCTGCGGTAGCTGAACCCCTTTCCTCTGCATGACCTGTCTTTTCCACAATAAAGAGTTGAAACCCACTAGCATGAGTAGGAGTTGTTTGAGCCATGATGCGCCTACTCATTTATGCTTGCTTGTTATGCCTGCTATGCTTAGAGTTGTGTGAGGTCTTATTCATCGGGGATGAATTGGAATGTGGTCATCAAGTCCTACTATTGAGAGCTAAGTGTGTGAACACGATTTGGTAAAGGTATCGATGATAGGCCATGTAGGAGTACATGGTGGGTTGTTTCATTGGAACCGTCCTTAGGAACTGAGATCTGTATGTATGATTGAAGATCAGCTGCTACCACGCGTTGGCCCCGAAACCAATGGACCCTCTCGACTTACTAACCTCCCTTGTTCTCTGTCCAGGAGTTGCAAGTAGTTTCTGGTGTTTGTATTATGCAGGAGGCCGTGCACAGTGCTGACCCAGGGGTGGGCTGTGGTATGGTAGGCATGTGGCCCGGTGTACCGAGTCGCCCATTTGGTGACCCGAGAACCCTGCACACATTGTTTGGGGCCGTAGTGGAAACCTCGGCCGGACTCCCTATGGATGGAACCTGAATAGGCGATAAACCTATACTAGGGACTTGTGTGGTTACTCAGGTCATGGTCGACACCCTCGCCAGGCTTCCGTGTGAAGGTTGCCAAGATACATGACGTGTACATGGCGGTAAGTGGCGAGAGCGTGTGTGAAGAAGTACACCCCTACAGTGTAACAAAACTATTCGATTAGTCGCGTCCGCGGTAAAGGACTACTTGGTTGCTTATGCAGTTCATAGACAAGTGAAAGTGGATACTCTAAAATGCGCAAGATAAACGTGAGTGATATGGATGGCCTTCTCTTAGGGAGACAGGAGCGGTTCCATAGTGGTGTATTGATATGGTGAATATGTGGACCCATGTGCGCCACCTCAAAAGAGTTACCAGCAGTCATAGTACAGGATAGCCACTGAGTCAAAGCTAGCTTGTTGTAGTTAAACTCCACCACCTCTTTGTTGATACAGATGCATATGTAGCTAGTTCTGATGTAAGTCTTGTTGGGTGCATTTGTACTCACGTTTGCTTAATTTATGTTTTTGCAGAGAGACTTCAGTCTAACTAGTAGTTCCGCGTGGACTTCGACGTTTAGCTTGTTACCTCAGCTACGATCTTGCACCCTTGCGAGGGTCTTGTAGATAGTCAAGCATCTCAGCCCTTTTCATTTGTAGTTGTCTGTACTCAGACATGTTATGCTTCCGTTGCTTGTATGCTCTGTATGTTGGGTCATGTGACCCATGATTGTAATTCTTACTATGTATGACTCTCCGGAGCCTTTTAAATAATTACTTTGAGTCATAGATTTTTGTTGTGATGCCATGTTGTATTTGCACATATCGAGCATATTGTGTGTATGATTTTGAAATGCTTGGTATGTGTGGGATCCAACAACCTAGTTGTTTATTCTTGCTAGCCTCTCTTATGGGGAAATGTCTCCTAGTGCTTCCACTGAGCCATGGTAGCTTGCTACTGCTCCGGAACACTTAGGCTGGTCGGCATGTGTCCTTCGTTCATGTGTCTGTACCTTCGGGGAAATGTTACGCGCTGTTCCTTTAAGTCCTTTTAGCTTGCTACGACTTGGGTTCATACGTTGATGATCGACATGTTCGTTGCTGGGTCATGTATGCCTGTCCTTGTAAGTTAGTGCCACTTTGCATTCACGACTAGTCATGTTGACCTGGGTTCTCTGTCATATGGATGCTAGCGACACTATCATATACGTGAGCCAAAAGGCCCAAACGGTCCCAGGCCAGGTAAGGTGGCACCCGTGGGTTTACCATGCGTGAGGCCGCAAAGTGATATGATGTGTTACATGCTAAATCAGTGTGACTTAGGATCGGGGTCCTGACACTCAGTTAGAGAACCAAGGTATCAATCCAGTAGGAGAAGAACGCAGAAATCATCAATACCTGCACAAACAATCAAACACTTGCACCCAACGCGATAAAGGGGTTGTCAATCCCTTCACGGTCACTTGCAAAGGTGAGATCTGATATAGATGGATAAAACTAAACAAAAGATAAAGTAAATATTTTTGGGTTTTTTGGTTTGTAGATCTGAAAGTAAAGGATTGCAAAATAGTAGATGGAAAACTAATATGATGGAAAATAGACCCAAGGGCCATAGGTTTCACTAGAGGCTTCTCACATGAAGGCAAATAACACAGTGGGCGAACAAATTACTGTCGAGCAATTGATAGAAAAGCGCAAAGTTTTGACGATATCCAAGGCAGTGATTATGCAATATAGGCATCACATCCGTGTCAAGTAGACCAACTCCTGCCTGCATCTACTACTATTACTCCATGCATCGACCGCTATCCAGCATGCATCTAGAGTATTAAGTTCATAAAGAACGGAGTAACTCCTTAAGAACGATGACATGATGTAGAGGAATAAACTCATGCAATATGATGAAAATGTCATCTCTCTATCCTCGATGGCAACAAGACAATACGTGCCTCGCTACCCCTACTTTGTCACTGGGTGAGGACACCGCAAGATTGAACCCAAAGCTAAGCACTTCTCCCATTGCAAGAAAAACCAATCTAGTTGGCCAAACCAAACCGGTAGTTCGAAGAGAAATACAGAGATACCAAATCATGCATTTAAGTATTCCGAGAAGAGTCAAATAATATTCATAGATAAGCTGATCATAAGTCCACAATTCATCGGATCCCGACAAACACACCACAAAACTAGATTACATCGGATAGATCTTCAATAACATCGAGGAGAACATGGTATTGAGAATCAAAGAAAGAGAAGAAGCCATCTAGCTACTAGCTATGGACCCGTAGGTCTATGGCAAACTACTCACGCTTCATCAGAAGGGCAATAGGGTTGATGTAGATGCCCTCCGTTGTCGAATCCCCCTCCGGCAGGATGCCGAAAATGGCCCCAAGATGGGATCTCACAGGAACAGAAGGTTGCGGCGGTGGAAAAGTGTTTTTGTGGATGATTCTGGTGGTTTGGGAATATATGTGAATATATAGGAGGAAGAACTAGGTCAGGGGGTCACCGATGGGCCCACAAGGTAGGGGCACGCCCTACCCCCTGGGCGCGCACTCCACCCTTGTCGCTGCCTTGTGGCTCTTCTGACTTGAACTCCAAGTCTCCTGGGTGTCTTCTGGTGAAAGAAAAATCATCATGAAGTTTTATTCCATTTGGACTATGTTTGGTATTCATTTTCTGCGAAGCTCAAAAACAAGGAAAAAGCAGAAACTAGCACTGGGCTCTAGGTTAATAGGTTAGTCCCAAAAATAATATAAAATAGCATATTAATGCAATATAAAATATCCAAAACAGATAATATAATACTATGGAACAATCAAAATATATAGATACATTGGAGACGTATCACTGCGGTTTTCCTTTATTTATTTTATTTTGTGTTTGAGTTAGATCAATTTGTCAAATCTCATACAATTTAATCTATCACTGCTAGGGAAATGCTTATACAGAGTAGCTTAGTAGTTGTGCTGCAAAATAGTCACCGTTGCTACTAGATAGCAGTAGCGCTCTTCCAGGGCGGCGCTACTAGTAACTCTATAGCAGTAGTGTCGTGGTTTTGTCACGGCAGATGTCCTCAT
The DNA here is from genome assembly GCA_021605145.1 of Aegilops bicornis. Classification (NCBI taxonomy): domain Eukaryota; kingdom Viridiplantae; phylum Streptophyta; class Magnoliopsida; order Poales; family Poaceae; genus Aegilops; species Aegilops bicornis. The sequence continues at coordinate 580,982,479 of CM038669.1, forward strand.
GAAAGGACTTAGTCGTGGAGCCATCGCTACGGGTTAGCTTGAAGGGGTTAAAGCGGACACAAGGACGCAAGAGAGTTTATACTAGTTCGGCCCCTTCGATGAAGGTAAAAGCCTACGTCTAGTTGTGATGGAATTGATGGGGTTTCGATGACTAGGGAACAAACAAGCTTCGCCTAAGTCTCCAGTTGTTGTCCGTTGTCCCTAAACCGCCGCTAGGTCGTCCCCTTATATTCACGTTTGACGCCCGTCGGTTTGCAGAGTCCCGAGACCGGCTCATAGACGTGTCCGATTCGGTCTCTAGTATTTCTAACTTAGAACACAAGTTACATACTAATGCCGGTTCACGGCTACAAGCCTTAAACCGTTACGGGCCTTGGGCCCTTATAGAATATCCTCCACGGGCTTCAAGCATACTTGACTACTCATGAAGTTAACCCGGCCTCTCTGGCGATTTCGCCAAAGAGTAATATCCCCAACATTAGGCCCCAGATTGATTTGAACAGGTTCATGTCAATCCTTAGTAAAAACTTCGTCTTCAACATCTTCTTGGTTGAACCGCCGTGGACGTCATATTCTCGAGATAGTGGTGAACCGGCATGACGTCATCTGTTAGAAAGAATCAGATATAACATCTTTTCATTAATGAGTCTGCAACAATCGAGGCGACAGCTCCGCTTCCAAACTTGCGGCCCCTTGATTTTCACGCCTGACACACATATCTCTTGCCTTTATAAATAGACCGAAGGGTCATTTCTTTTTTTCCCTTCGTGCCCCTCTGCTTCGTCTTCCTCGCGCTACCCAGCTTCGGAGATCCGCCGCTGCTGTCAACTTCTGCACCAACCTTGGCCGCTGCATCACCCTGAACGCATTGCAGCATCATGGCGACCTTCCGCTTCTTCCTTAGCCCTGGTAAGTCTTCTATCCTTTCACCATAGATTTGTTCTAGGGTTTCCATGTTCTTCAGTGCTCATCGCTTGCTTCTTGCTCATATGATAACTTTTAATTAAGTCTGCGAATCCTTGTTCTGCATAGCGGTAGTTTTTTAGCATCCGCTGTCACCTGCGCATCTCAAGGTCATAGATCTCCATGCATCCTTGCTCATTGATTCGGTAACGCTCTGTTTTGGATCTTGAATATTTATTTCTTTTCTGAATATGCTCCAGATCCAAAACTGTGACAAGCTTTTGTGAAACCTGTTTGCGCACATCCACTCTTGATTCATCAATGTTTCAGACCAGGCGGTTTAACTTTGTAGAGAAATTGACAACTCGGCATATACCATTAGTCCCCTTGCTGAACCGCCAAGGTTTTCCGGTTATGTATTGCCACCTTGCAGAACTCCGGTTTATAAGCAACTTCTTCCGGTTTAACAATGAATATATCAATATATAGCCTTCCAACATATTGTTGAACCGGTATTACTGCTTCGCAGATTGCATCATGGCCAAACAAGTGTACGAGTGTAACTGCGTCCCTTCTCGAGTGACTGAAACTCAACTGGATAACTTAGTCCGCACCAGCGCTTTAGGCAAAAAAGACGTCATTCACTGGAGGGTCCCTGGCCCGGAGAGTTCTCCAGAACCCAAGGATGGAAAAGTTGTTGTTTTTGCTGATCATTTGGCCCGGGGCTTCAGTCCACCCGGTTCAAAGTTTTATCGGGATGTCTTGGCCAACTTCCAATTGCGTCCACAAGACATTGGCCCCAACTCCATAACCAATATCTGTCACTTTCAAGTGCTCTGTGAGGTGGTTTTTCAAGAGGAGCCCACAGTTGAATTATTCAGAGATTGCTTCCATCTAAACCGCCGCACTGAATTTTCTGATGGTCCCAGCACTGAGTTGGGTGGTGTGGCGATTCAGAAGCGGAAAGAGGTCACTTGCCCTCACGCCAAACTGAACAGCCATCCCAAAGAGTGGAATTCAACATGTTTTTACTGCAAAGATACCTCCCCTGAGGGAGAAAATTCTTTACCAGGTTACCGTCCGGAGCGGCTAAGCAACACACATCCCCTCCCTCACAGACTGACTGCTAAGGAGAGAAGAAAATGTGCCCCTAAACTATCCAAGCTCCGGGCCTTCATGGCCAACGGGTTGACAGGAGTTGTCTTGCTCGCTGCTGGATATCTTGGAGTATACTTCCCCTAAGCCTGCGCTCCGGTTTGATGTGGAAATACACAGAAGATGTGAAAGACCCTCTACGGCATATTGGGATCTAGCTGACAGACGATGAAGTTACTGAGGCTGTTAAGAGGATGTTAAACGAACCGGAAGCCGCTTGCGCCCAAACCGGCATGGCTCCCTTTTCTGCCATAAACAAATCGCCAGCCGTAAGACTCATATCTTATGCCTTTATAAAATCTGACTATGTTTAAGTACTCTTTGTTGATATTAACATCTTTCAAACAGGGTGATGATCCATTTTGGAGCAGGAAGACTCCATAAGAGAAACCGTGGCAATAACCCGGCCCAAGACCAAAGTTGTGAAGAAACCAGCAAATAGAAAGAAAACCACGCCTCCTCCGATCCACCACCGACGATGACGTGGGTAATCCGGATCTTGTGGTAGAACTTGACTCACTTGGTCTATTTTTACACGCCTTATTGATAATGATTATTGCCGTGATGATGCTTTGAAGCTAGTCATGCTGATGTTGTAGAGGTAATCGCTCTTTCTTCCGATTCAAACCCTTTACCTTCAGTCAAAATCCGTCGGGCAAACCGGAAAGTTAAATTTTCTCATCCTCTTGCTTACTTGGATCGAAACTTTCTTATGAAGACACAACAGCATGAAGCTCGTCGCTCAACCCGGCACAGCGGCCAGGTAGTCACCTCCACCGGTTTACCGAACAGTCCGGTTCGGAAACGCCGTTCAGAGGTCTCTAACTGTTTCGTCAATGCTTATCCTAAAGCGGGTTGCATTCGTCAACCTCTTAATCCATCTGACTCCGATTATCAGGTGACTTCTCATTCTTCCTCTGGCGAGTCGACATGCACCCAACTCCCACCACTCAAGAAAATGCTTGGGTGAGCCATATTCCTGATAATGTTGTTTGGTATACCACTCTCAATGTTCATTGGACTGATCCATCTTTTTCCTTTCAGGGCCAAGCCTAGGCCAAGCAAGAAAGCTCGCCTGGACAAAGCGGCAGAAGATGATGCTCCTGAACCGACCCAAATACCAAATCCCGAGGAACGCATACAGGATGATATGCTGACCGACCCACCATTGCAAGATCATGATGTTACTGTTGAAGAGGCACATGTTGATACCACTGGCCCTTCAAATCAACCCACGAGTCCTGCTCAAACTGACAAGACAGCGAGTCCACCACAGCATATGGATAAACCGCCGACCCCAGTGCGAACCGGCGATGCCAAGGATGACGACGTTGTTATTATTGGCTTTGGCCATTCCGAGCCAGGTAATCCTGTCGCCTTGTCCAAGCACACTGCAAAGGATGAATTTACTGCCTTTGGTAAAGGCAAGTGGAATGCTGATTTGGCAACTTATGTCGCCTTAAATCCCCAAGATCTTCATTCCGGTTATCTGAACCGGTTATATACCAGCCGTGATTATGAAGCCGGTCTGGTAAATATGATGAAGGACAAATATGAGGTAAATTCCATGACTCTCTGCTTGTATATTTCAATCTGTCAGCTCTAATAGCCCCCAAGTGACGGTTTTAAGATGTGAACTTAAACCGGGACTTCCCAATATAATTCTGAGCAAAGCTGTACTTTTGGGAAAGTAGCCCCCAAGGGCCGGTTCAACCTAATGTAGTTAAACCGGGACTTCTATAAGAAATCCAGTATCCCTCAAGGATTGTCGGGTGTTGGGTGCGACATATGCCAAAGGATGGCTTATCATGGTGGGGGCGAGTAGAACGTCGCCGGTGCATGGAAACGGGATGAGGCGAAGGCATGCACGCCGGCGGATCTTACCTAGCTTCAGGGCTCTCCGAGGAGATAACACCCCTCATCGCTGCTCTGCGGGGTCTCCGCATGATCACTATGGCAAAGTGGGTACAAGGTTGCTCCTTGAGCTGTTCGGGGGGAGGAAGGAGAAGGGCAAGGCTAGCTCTTCTCTTCCTTCTATGTGTGTCTAAAACTATTAGGGTCCAACCTCTTGCATGGGTGCCCCGGGGGGTTTATATAGGCCTACCCCCCGGGGGTACAATGGTAATCCGGCTGGGGGCGGGTCCCAGCCGTCTGTCTCTTAGGCCGTCGTCTTCTCCGCCGACTTCTGGGGCCCGCAGACTAGTGGGCCCCGCCAACGGTCCAGCATGGGCCGACAAGCCTTGTCCGCTGCGGGCGGGTCTTGCCGGCTGCGGATTACTGTAGCCGCGCTTATAATGACACGGGCTTGGTCATGGGGTCATGGCAACAGTGCCGCCGCCTGACGGGCGATCACTGTTGCCATCCCCCGTCTTGTCTGGTTAATGGCGTGCGGAGCCCATGGGAGGGGCCGACCGACTCTCGGGGGCCGACTCCCAGCGGGTCCGTCTTGGGGTGCTCTCGCCGTCTTCTGCACTCCCGCCGACAGGCGGATCCCGCCGTCTCTGGGTCGTACAGACTGGCCGTCATGGGTTCAGAGATCTGCCCACGGGCTGATGTCAGGGCCGGCGTGGCAACAGTGCCGCGCCGGACGGAGATCTTCGTCAGTATTGCACACTGTGGCCATGCCTGCCCTTCGTGAACGGGGCAGGGATGGGTCGCGCGGCGACCACATTCCATCCTGTTTGTAATTGCATAGGAAGGAGGTGGTTGGGTTCGCGGGCCGACTCCCCATAGCCGGCTTCTCTGGAAGGCGCCAGTTGGGAGTCAGCTCATCTCGAGGCCGTCTCTGGGACTCGGTGAAGCGATCGGCGGCTCTGCCGCTGTTGTCGGCGACTCTTCGTCTTGGGGTCTTGAGGGGCGCCGATGTTTTGAAAGGTCCAGGGGCTCGGGTTTGCCTACCCGTGGCCCATTACTCCGACAGTAGTCCCCGAAGCTGGTGAGGCACCGAGGGCAACCTATCAAGGAGCCTCAATAGTTTCATCCCTCTGGTGGAAGAATCTGGGCTTGGCTCGCCGTCTTTCTCTTAGGCCGACTAGCTGGAGTCGGCCTCGCAGGAGGCCGTCTTGCTCCTCAAAGGATTTGAAGGTTGTGGCTGGATCCGGGCAGCGTGCCTGATAAGCTTCCAGGCAGCTGCCCGTTGCGGGCCCGTCGCTTGACGCCACGCAGCGGCGGTCGGTCTGCCCACCCACAGCGTGTGAGACATGCCTGTCGGCGGGGCCCGCCACTACCGCGCCTCGGCGCGCAGGCAGATCCGCGCTGACGCGGCGGTTGGTTCCCCGTCGTTCTGCGCGCAGTAACCCGTGGGTTAAATCGTGAGGTCGTGGGGTTTTGGGCGCGATTAATCCCACGCCCGCCTGCCGGCTTCTCCGCCTATAAGCCTATAAGTAGGAGGAGGAGGAGGCGGCGAGCACGCACACCCATCTCCCTGCCTCCCCCGCTTCCTCTCGCTCCTTCTCCTCCTCGCTTCATCTTCCTCTTGCCGCCGCCGCTCAACCACGCCACGCGCGGAGATGAGCTCCTCCTCGCCCGCTGCGCCTGTCCCGCCTTGGCAGCGCTCCGGCATGGGGCGGCAACTCGAGGTGGGCGGCGACATGTCGAGTTCCTCCGCCAGACGCGCCGCATCCCCGGCAAAAACCTAGTGCGGACCCGCGCCGCGCCGGCGGGCGAAATAACGCCGGCGCCGGAGGAGGGCGAGCGGGTCATATTCCACTCGGCCCTCATGCGCGGACTAGGGCTGCCGGCGAGCGGCTTCTTCCGCGCCTTCCTGGAGTTCCACGGGCTCCAGCCGCACCACCTCACTCCAAATACGGTGGTGCTGCTGGCCGCCTTTGCCTCCTTGTGTGAGGGCTTCCTCAACGTTCTCCCCACCATCGAGATGTGGGGGGAATTCTTCCAACCCAAGCTCGGCACGCACGTCACCGGCGTGCCGGCTTCGTGCGGCACCTTCATCGCGATGCGGAGGCCGGTGGGCGACAACCCTTTCCCCGCCATCCCGCTGATCAAATCGGTGAAGATGTGGCAACGCTCCTACTTCTACGTGAAGAACGTCGCTCCGGAGGGCGACTAGGTCAATCTGCCGCTTTACGAAGCCGGCGTGTTGTCGGGGCGGCTCCCCAGCTGGTCCCATTGGGGCAGGACGCTGACTCCTGCAGGCACCGCCGCCGTCGCAGCGACTCAGTCTTGGCCGAGTCGGAGGGAGCCTGGCGGGGCTGACTTGCTGGCCGCCTTCGTGGCGTGCTGAGTCCTTCTGCTCCAAGGCCGAGCTCATCTGATCTGTCAGATGAGCGGCCACCAGGACCCCAGTCGGCTGTGCTCCAAGGACATGCCCCATGCGGAGGTGGCGGACACGGTGAAGTTCCTAGCGAACTGCAACCTTATGGCGGACTGGCAGTTCGGCAAGGAGCCATACTCGCGCGCCAACCCCGCGCCTGTGGTAAGTCATCTCTTTTCCTCTTATGTTTTCTTTTTCAGCCGAATCCGACTTCTTATCTTTTTTGGTTTTCTGAGTCAGAACCCCCTCATGCAGCCCTCAGCCGGCACCACGGGGCCAGCCCGTGAGTTCGTCCCCGACCGGGCGGAGAGCGACATCGACGACCCCGACTTGGGGGCGGCGGCGATGGAGGCCGACGCCAAAGGAGGGCGAGGAGGAGGGGCTGACGACTTCAGGCCCTCGGCTACCTTCGCCGACTGGCCTGAAGATGACGGCGAGAGGGAAGTCGTCCCCCGCCGCCAACCGAAGGTCGGCCATCCAGGCGCGAGTTCCTCCGCCGGCTTGGGTGGTCGAGGCGGCGCGAAGAAGCGCCGGGCCGGGCCGAGCTTGCCAGGCGGCCGGGCGAAGAAGTTCAGGGGGACGGCCGCCGCGACCCAGCGAGAAGAGGCGGTCGAAAAGGCTCACCGCTTCCGCAAGGAAGTGAAGAAGCCGCCGCTGGTCTCCGCGTAAGTGCTTCTATTTTGTCTTGTTTTCTTCTGGTTCATTTTGTCCAAATCTTTTACATGTCTTCTTCGTATCAGGCTCCCCTCACCTTAGAGAGGGTCACCGCCGCCTCCGTCAAGGGGTCGGCAGAGACATCCGCCAATACTCGGCGTATTGACCCGCGGCAGAGACGGCCGCGCGCCTCCAATCGGCGCTGCTCGTCACCCTGCTGAGCTCTGTGCCACCGCCGCCGGAGTTCACGGGGCAGACGAAGGGACCCGACAGCGAGTTCCCCGTCATGGAGAGGGAAGGCGGAGAGGCCTCCCTGTCGGGGACGGCCGTGCCGTCCCCGCCGCCTCCGCCGCCGTCTGAGAGCGCGCGCGGTAAACAGCCGGTGGACCCGCCTGTGCCGCCGGCTGACGACGAAGTTGTGGCGAGGCTGCTCCTTCAAGTCGCCTCGCCAGCGCGCCGCCGTCTTGAGAAGGCGACTTCGGCGCCACGTCCTTTGGAGACCGGCGCCGCCAGCTCAGCCATTCCAGATGCCGAGGCGACAAGCGCCGCGCCCGTTGGGTGGGTGCGAGGAGGCGGCACAGGTCCGCTAAACACGGCGCTTTTGGACGTCCAGGCGAAGCTGCGAGCTGAGGGCGACGCCATCCAGAACTGCACCAAGGCGCACCTGGCGTCGCGAGCCGCCCGTCGAAAGTATGTTTCTTCTTTGAGTTTTTCTTGTTCTTCTACGTGGGGCGCAGCTCCTGGGTGTAGTCCCGAGTTTCGGGTCAGCTGGCAAAGCGGTGACTCGGGACTCTATCTGTCGATTTCCAAATTTTTACCTTTGTCTGAAATTCTTATCGCAGGAGTATCACAACCTCCGCGCCACTGCCTTCAACCGCAATGTTGAGGAGCTGGGCAAGCGGACTGCCGACTTGTCGAGGAGCCGAGGTGAGTCTTCTTTCTTCTTCGCTGGGCGCACCATGGCTGTAGTCCCCGAGATTCGGGCCGATCTGGCCGGTCGGGCGGATCTTCCTGGCGACCTTCTTAGTTGACGACTTAACGTCCTTTTACTTTTTATCCTTCAGAGGCCAACGCCACTCTCCGACGGCAGTTGGGCGCAGCCGACGCTGCCTTGCGCGCCAAAGGGGAGGAGTGCAGCAAGCTCGCCGCAGAGCGTGACCTGCTGGCCACGCAGTCAAGCGGAGCAAAGGGAGCAGCTTAAGGCGGCGCAGGACGAGGCGGAGAAGAGAGAGGCTGCTCTCCTGGCCGAGTTCGAGAGCGAGCGCTCCTCCTGGACCGACAAGGAAGCACTGGTGACCTCCTGCTTCCATGAAATCGAGGACATCATCGACGGTGAGTTTCTTTACTTTCTTCCTTTGGGCCGCTGAGGGAGTCCTGGACTAGGGGGTGTTCGGATAGCCGAACTATCATCATGGCCGGACCCCAAGACTATGAAGATACAAGATTGAAGACTTTCGTCCCGTGTCCGGATGGGACTTTCCTTGGTGTAGAAGGCAAGCTTGGCGACACGGATATGTAGATCTCCTACCATTGTAACCGACTCTGTGTAACCCTAACCTATCCGGTGTCTATATAAACCGGAGGGTTTTAGTCCTTAGGACGAACAACAATCATACCATAGGCTAGCTTCTAGGGGTTAGCCTCTCTGATCTCGTGGTAGATCTACTCTTGTACTACCCATATCATCAATATTAATCAAGCAGGAGTATGGTATTACCTCCATCGAGAGGGCCCAAACCTTGGTAAAAACATCGTGTCCCTTGTCTCCTGTTACCATCTGCCTAGATGCACAGTTTGGGACCCCCTACCCGAGATCCGCCGGTTTTGACACCGACATTGCTGCTTTCATTGAGAGTTCCTCTGTGTCGTCACCGATAGGCCCGATGGCTCCTTCGATCATCAACAACACGCGGTCCAGGGTGAGACTTTTCTCCCCGGACAGATCTTCGTATTCGACGCCTTTGCACTGCGGGCCAATCGCAGCCATCCGGAGCAGATCGAAAGCTACGCCCTGGCCATCAGGTCAGATTTGGAAGTTTGAACTATACGGCGGTGTCCGCGGAGACTTGATCTTCGGCAATTCGAGCCACAGCCGGCGTGCCGCCTTTGTCTAGATGGGTATGATCTAGCTCTGCAGCCGAACCGTGCCCTGGAGGCCGCACCAGCATCCGCTCCGACCCTTAATCCGGAGCCGGATTCCCCGATCGAGGACGAGGGGTTGGACGCCGCCTCGGGAGCTACGATCTCTATGGCGATTGAGCCGAACTCCATCCCTGTCGCTGCGAAGACCTTGACTCGTGGTGTCGGACTCCTCTCCGGACTCCGAACCTTCCGCGCCCCTGCTAATCGAATCCGATTGGGCGCCGGTCATGGAGTTCACTGCCGCGGACATCTTTCAGCACTCGCCCTTTGGCGACATCCTGAATTCATTAAAGTCTCTCTCTTTATCCGGAGAGCCCTGGCCAGACCACGGTCAGGAAGGTTGGGATGCGGACGATGAAGAAATTCATCACCCACCCACCACCCACTTCGTAGCAACTATCGAAAGCTTACACGACGTGCTCGATTTCGACTCCGAAGACATCGACGGTATGGACGACGATGTAGGAGGCAACCATGAACCAGCGCCTATAGCATGCTGGACAACCACCTCATCCCATGATGTATACATGGTGAATACACCTAAAGGAAATGAAGACGAGGAAGAACGGGACGCTACGAAGGATAAATCCCTCGAAAAGCAGTCAAAACGGCAACGTAAACGCCGAACCAAGTCCCGCCTCAACAAAGACCCAGCCATAGAGCAGGGCGAACCGGTGGACGCATTTAACATGTTATCGAGCAATCGTCCGAACAAGACAACTTGGATAAACAACCCGTCCCCGGCGAAGACAACAGTCCGGACGATCTCACGCCGAACAAATTGTTGGAGCAGAATAACCTCCACAAAAGGCTCGTCGCCACTGCGCGCAGCCTGAAAAAGCAGAAGCGGAAGCTCAAAACAGCGGAAGATGCACTCAGAATCGGATGGAGCAAAATATTCACACCGCAGACAAATACGGCGACAGTCGCCGAACAAAGAGCTACCCAAAAAGAAAACTACTGCCCGAATTTGATGAGGAGGCCATAGAGCCCCCACAATCAAAAAATAAGAAGGCCACCCGGTCGGATGGACGACCCCACGGCAAAAAGAGAGCGGCAAATGGCGCCGCACACAAGCCGGTACGCGATCCGCATAAGTATTCACATCAAAAGGATGGCCCAGTTAGGTCCATCTATGGGCCGAGAAAGCAAGCTCTTCAAAGCAATGCAACATGCCAAATATCCGTACATCACGGCACACCCAAATACAGGGGTGCCGCACATCACCTATGTTTCACCGATGAGGTGCTGGATCATGAATTTCCAGCGGGATTCAAACCCGTAAACATAGAGGCATACGACGGAACAACAGACCCTGGAGTCTGGATTGAGGATTACATCCTCCACATACACATGGTGTCACAGCCCTAGAGCTTGCTTGTAACTAGTGGCATTGCATCCATGCATCATGTTTAATTCCTATGAAAATTTGAAATGGGGATTGCCTAAACCCTAGCATTAAAGGAATTTAAATAGGCTCAACCAAAAATATTTTTCAGTGAACCCAAATGGCCTTCAAAAATGTTCACCATTTTTGGAAAAATGCTGGAAATAGTAACCAGAGATGTTGCACATTTTTCCATGACATTTGGATCTTTGAATTAAATCATAAGTATTTGAATTTGGACATTTAAATTCTATAAAATATTTTAAATGTCCAAATACTCCTAAACTGAAATGTTCCATGTTAGATATATTCTATACATTGGGCATGCACAGTTTGGTGATTTTTGAAAGTGCCTGGATATTTTTAATAAAGCCCAACATTTTACAGAAAATTAGAAAACTAAAACAAATAAAAAAAGGAGAGAGAGAGGAACGTACCTGGCCACTTACCTGGCGCCCCATCCGGCCCACCTCTGTAGCAGGCCGGCTGGGCAAAGCCAGCCCAGCCCACCTACCCGCCGCTCATCGTCTTCCTCTCTGCCAAGAGGGCAGAGAGGCGAAGGCGTGGCGCCACCGAGAGCCCCGACGCCACCTCCTGCTTCCCGGCCCTCCTAGCGACGCCACGACGACGGCCAGCGCTCCTCTCGCTTTCCCTCCTCTCCTGAATCTCACTCTCCCGAGCCTCCTCTCTCCTCTCTCTCCCGAACCCGAGCACTATCGCCGCCCGACGAACACCACCACGGCCATCGCTTCCCCTCGTCCCCTCGGCAGTCCCACGAGCTCCGCCGTGCCGCCCTCGCCCTCCCCGCCGTCACACGCGACCGGAGAAGCCCCGAAGCGCCGCCCCGACGCTTTTCCTCTCCGCGGACCCGCCGGTCGCCGTCGCCCGATTCGTCGGCTCCGGACCGTCCCCGACCTCGCCGAGCGTCCCGTCGTCATTGCTGTGAGCCCCCGCACCGAACCTCCCTCTCCCCGATGCCGATTTCTTTCCCTAACCGCGCCAACCACCGCAACCGAGAGCTCTTCGCCGCCGACCATGTCGCCGCCCTGGCCACCGTGACCTCTGGCCAAGAACCGGCGCTTCACCGCACTCACCATGTTCCCAGGAGCCCGCAGCACCCCTCCGCACCTCCTGCCGTGCCTCCTAGCGACGTGCCCGAGCTCCGGCCGCCGCCAAACACGTCGCCGGCGCCGATTCCAGCCACCCCGACCCCGGCTAACTCCACCAAGAGCTTCGGCTCGTCCCCAGCTCCTTCTAGATGCCCTCCGCGGCCCATTTGGTCGCCGGAGTGGACAAAACCACTCTCGCCGCCGCGTCGGGCTCGCCGGCGGCTAGACGCCGGCAGCCAACTTTGACTTTGACCACGGGTGGGCCCTAGTTGACTCTCCCGAGTCAATGACAGGTGGGGCCCAGCCACAGTAACTATTTAGGATTAGTTTTAATTAAAATTTAGTAAACTAATTACTCGACACGCTGGGACCCACTGTCAGGTTTGACCGGACCATGTCCCGTTGACCATCGACGTCACACCGACGTCGGTCGACGCAGTAATACCTTTTCTGGATTTTATATAATTCAGGAAATTTCAGAAAATACCCCAAACTTCTAAAAATCATATAAATTCAACCGTAGCTCAGAATGAAATAAGTTATACATGAAAAATGATCAGAAAAATATGAAGAATCTGTTTATGCCATGATGATGCATGTTTGAACAACTTAACCTCACCGAATAGGATGAATCATGATTAGGGCAAATTATGAAATAACATTTGGAGTTGGAATTTATTCTTGTTTGAATTCCACTTCAATTAACTTGGCTAGATATTGCATTAGGTGAATTCAGTACCTTAACATGACATGTCATTCATGTGAATGTGCATTGCATTGATTGTGTTCCTTCTCAGTTGCCGGTGTTTGTCCCCTCTCGATAGACGTGGTTCCGACGATTGTTCGATGACACCGATGAAGAACTATATTATCTTCAGAAGTGCCAGGCAAGCAAAACCCCCTTGTTCATTCTGATATAATCCCACTCTCTCACTCCTGCTCTATTTTACTGCATTAGGACAACAACGATTCATGTGTTACCTGCTGCGGTAGCTGAACCTTATCCTCTCGTGATGACTGTCATTCCACAAGAATTAGATGAAACCCACTAGCATGAGTAGGAATTGTTTGAGCCCTGTTGTGCCTACTCATTCATGCTTGTTTGTCATGCCTGCTACTGCTTAGAGTTGAGTCAGGTCCGATTCATCGGGAATGAATCGGAGGTGTGTGAACATGTCCTACTGTGTGTGAGCTAAGTGTGTGAACACGATTTGGTAAAGGTAGCGGTGAGAGGCCATGTAGGAGTACATGGTGGGTTGTCTCATTGCAGCCGTCCTCAGGAACTGAGTTCTATGTTTGTGATCCATGAAACAGTTACTATCACGCATTGGGATCCTTAATTGACCCTCTCGGCTTCCTAACCACCCTTGTTCCCAGTCCGGGAGTTGCAAGTAGTTTCTGGTGTTTGTAGCATGCTGGGGGCCGCACACAACGCTGACCTTAGGGGTGGGTTGTGTTGCGGTAGGCACCGTGGGTCTGATGTACCGATTCGCCTGCTTGGTGTCTCGGGAACCTGCACACATCGTTCGGGGCTGTATGGGAAACCTCGGCGGACTCCTGCGGATGGAACCTGAATAGGCGATAAACACGGACTAGGGACTTGAGTGTTTAGGTAGGTCGTGGCCGACACCCACGTTGGGCTTCCGCTTGAAGGTTGCAGTACATGTCGTGTAAACGGGCGGTAAGTGGTGAGAGCGTGTGAAGAAGGACACCCCTGCAGGGTTAATATGATCTATTCGAAGAGCCGTGTCCACGGAGAAGGACTTCTGGGTTGCCTATATCAGTTCATAGACAAGTGAAAGTGGATACTCTAAAATGCGCAAGATAAGCGTGAGTGCTATGGATGGCGTTCTCGTAGGGAGACGGGAGCGGGTCCATAGTGGTGTATTGATATGGTGAATATGTGGAGTCGTGTGCGCCACCTCAAAAGAGTTACTTGCAGTCGTAGTTCAGGATAGCCACCGAGTCAAAGCTGGCTTGCTGCAGTCAAACTCCACCACCCCCTTTTGATAATGATGCATATGTAGCTAGTTCCGATGTAAGTCTTGCTGAGTACGTTTGTACTCACGTTTGCTTATTTTATGTTTTGCAGAGAGACTTCAGTCTCGCTAGTAGTTCCGCTTGGACTTCGACGGTTAGCTTGTTACCTCAGCTACGATCTTGTGCCCTCGGCATGATCTCGGTAGATAGTCAGCTTCTCAGCCTTCTTCATTTATAGTTATGCAGATTTTCAGACATGTTTAGCTTCCGCTTGTGCTTTGACTTGTATGTTTCGAGTGTTGGGTCATGAGACCCATGTTTGTAATATCTCGCTCCTCGGAGCCTATTGAATAAATATTTGAGTCAGAGAGTTATGTTGTGATGCCATGTTGTATCTACACATATTGAGCATATTGTGTGTATGTTTGAAATGCTTGGTATGTGTGGGATCCGACAAACTAGTTGTTTATCCTTGGGAGCCTCTCATATGGGGGAAATGTAGTCTCGTGCTTACGGCGATAGTAGTCCGCTACAGCCCGGTTCACCGGAGTCCTGCTAGCCCAAAGCACTACTGCTTGGACACTTGATCGGCCGGCATGTGTTTCACGCCGTTCCTATGTCTGTCCCTTCGGGAAATGTCACGGTGTTATTCGGAGTCCTGCCTAGGCTACTACAGCCCGGGATACCGGAGTCCTGTTAGCCGGTGCTACAACCCGAATTTATCGTTGATGACCGACATGCTCGATGTGATTCATGTATGCCTGTCCCCATAGGTTAAGCGCCGCTTTGGGTTCACGACTAGCCATGTCGGCCCGGTTCTTCTGTCATATGGACGCTAGCGACACTATCATATCGTGAGCCAAAAGCATAAACGGTCCCGGGCCATGGTAAGGCGACACCCGTGGGAATACCATGCGTGAGGCCGCAAAGTGATATGAGGTGTTACCGGCTAGATCGATGTGACTTGGAATCGGGGTCCTGACACATGGCTAGAGGAGATGATCTCCACGCCATAAAATACTTACCCCTCAAACTCAAAGGGCCAGCTCGGCATTGGCTTAAAAGCCTCCCCGAAAATACCATTGGAAGCTGGGAAGAGCTCGAGGATGCGTTTCGGGCAAATTTTCAGGGGACCTATGTCCGCCCTCCGGATGCAAACGATCTAAGTCACAAAACTCAACAGCCCGGAGAGTCAGCCCGGAAATTCTGGAACAAGTTCCTTACTAAAAAGAACCAAATAGTCGACTGTCCGGACGTCGAAGCCTTAGCAGCCTTCAAACTCAACGTCCGAGACGAATGGCTCGCCAGACACCTCGGCCAAGAAAAGCCAAGAACAATGGCCGCATTAACAAGCCTCATGACCCGCTTTTGCCCGGGAGAGGATAGCTGGCTAGCAAGCTGCAGCACCAGCGACCCAAGTACATCCGAAGTCAGGGATGGAAATGGGAAACCACGTCGCAACAAGGACCATCGCCGGATTAAAGGGAACGGTCCAAAGAGCGCGACAGTCAACGCCGGATTCAAAAGCTCGCGGCAGAACAATAAAAAACTGCCCCTTAAGGACAATAGCCATGAGCTATCCAACTTAAACAACATCTTGGACAAGATATGTCAAATCCACAGTACTCCCGGGAGGCCTGCAAACCATACCCACAGAGATTGCTGGGTCTTCAAACAGTTCGGCAGACTCAACGCCGAGCACAAGGTGCTCGACACACCAAGTGAAGATGACGACGACCACCACAAGCAGAGCCTCGGAAAACAAAAGAACTTCCCACAAGAGGTTAAAACAGTAAACTCACTTCACGTGATCAAAGGGAAAAACAGAGCGGCGCCCACTAAAATACGCGCCGCACAAACTACCCTAGCGGAGTACCAACACTGGTTGCCAAAACCGAGTACGGGCTCCCTACTGCTAGAAGTTGTGTTCGGTTCATCCGACAACTTCCGTCGCGAAAAGTTAGTCTTCCATGTCGCCCCATTTAAAAGTAGCCATCAAGCACTATTGGGACGCGAAGCTTTCGCCCGCTTTAACGCAATACCACATTATGCATCTCTTACACTTAAAATGCCCGGTCCACGTGGCATCATCTCATTAAAAGGGAGTATCAAATGTTACTCGAGCACGGAAGAATGCGAGGCTGCCTTGACAGCCCCACACCGATCCGGCTCCGCTAACCAAAGCACCTGAATAGGTAATCCGAACCCCGGACACGGCTAGACGAGTCCGGCGCCTACTAGCGGCAGGCCCCCATACAAGGGGTTGCATGCATGTACAACAAGAGACAATAAAGCTCAATTTTATTCACTTCTTCGAATCATACTCTGTTGCACGATCCTTTTTGCACGATCCTTTTTCTTTTAAACTAAGTTCCTCTCTTTTACAGATGAACAACGTGCTACACCCGTCCAGAATACGGCACAATGGAGACACAGTCGCAGACGTGCAGTAGGGACCCGTTGCAAGGATTCTTTTCAGATTAAGACCCTGCGTAAACCTTTTTTACTGTCTCTTGTTGATACACATCCCCTGGTTTCTACCTATAACCAAGGAGGAGGCTGGTGTTTTGGCATCGACCGCACCAGAATTTTTGCACGTACCTGGACACCAGGGGCTTAGGGCATTATTCTGCCCGTTTTTATAAAGACCGACTACCTTAGGGAGTGTTCGGCGTCTCGAGTTAGGCCTTATATGCATCAGCTCCGAATCATGTCTTTGGTCAAATGTTGGGTTTGCCCGGCTCCTGTGTTTTGCTGCCTTACGTTCCTTTTTATCGGCTAACGCGGCACCAGGAGAACTACAACGATTGTGCCCCGGTTCAGCGGGGCGGGCACCTTAGTAGAGAAAGCCGAAAACTGACTGTCATGATATAGCGAGAGACTGGTCAACCACTCGATGACTCACTGGAATGTTTAGAATTCCTCCACATTAACGAAGGACCGTTTTTCGGTCAGGCACATACGCACCCTGAATTCGGGACGAGTGCGGTGCCCCCAGGGGCTATATAGTAGCCCCACCCTCGAACTCCTATGGCTAAGAGAAAGTGATAAAGCATTATAGTCCGGTTGCCTAGTTTGCTACGCTACCACCTCCTTAACAGGACTAAGACGTTGGATTAAGTGTGAAAAAGCGCCTTCTTTGCAAACCCCCCCGCACTATGTGCGTGGGGGCTGAAGCCAAGGACTGCCATCTTTCAGGTTATATATACATATACATAAACGGCCAGACAGGAGTAGTTTACTACTTGAACACACAAGTATAAAAATCTCTTATATTATATTGAAAAATTGTTTTCACAAATCATACATGTCATTTAAACATAATATCCTTGAGCATCGCGTCTCTATTAAGCAGCGCCTGCAGACTTCCTCAAAATAGTGCTCTGCAGGTACTCGGCTTCTGTCTGAATCATGGGATGCTACATCGGTGGCCTTCATCTCCGCCCAGTATGTCTTGACACGGGCCAGAGCCATCCGCGCTCCCTCAATACACGCCGACCGCTTCATTGCGTCGATACGCGGTACCGCACCAAGGAACTGCTGCACTAAACCAAAATAACTCTTCGGTTGGGGTCCGCCCAGCCACAAATGAGTCATGACATGCTTCAAGGCAAGTCCGGATAATCGATTCAGCTCGGCCCATTCGGCCAACCGATCGGTCAACGAAGAGGACGCTCCGGACTATGAATTGCGACCAATATAGCTCTTCCCTTACATGCCCCTTCCGCCTCGGAAGTGCTCAATCGCGTCCGCAGCGCTCGCCGCTAAGTCCAGATAAGCATCCTCCGAACTCCACAACTTGTCCAACTGAGCATACTTCGGATCCGTATATTTCCTCCGCGGCAGAAACGGTTTTCCAGCCGCAATAGCCCCGGCCTGACTCAGCTCCTCCTTGGCAGCTCTCAAAGCCGAACGGGCATCGTTGGATTCGGCAGCGGCCTTTTTCAGGCCCTCTTGCTCCACTTGACGTTCTTTTTCAAGAACCTCGCAGCGATCGGTAGTATTCTTCAACTTTCTGGCCATATCGGCCATTTCCTCTTTGCTTCGGCAGTGAGTAGCCCGTTTGGCTTCTAGCTCTGCGGCCGCCCTTAAAGCGGCCGCATTACTATTTCTGGCTTGCTCTTTCGCTCGGGCGAGTTCTGGCCGCAGCTCCTCTACAGCAGCGGCACCATCTGCATTAAGCATACAAGTAGTAAGGCATGGGCGTCAAGCTCCCTTGCCAGGTGTCCGCGTAAAAGTCGCATACCTTGTGACTCGTCAAACCGTTTATTGACCAGCGATGTCGCATCCGCCTCGTCAAGTTGCCGCTTTAGTTCGGCATATTCATCGATCCGACCGCCACTGGACGCCCGCCACCCATTTAGGAGCGGCGAAATGTTATAATCGAGATTTTGATCCTCGGCACGCTGACAATTTTGACAGCATACTGAGTCTCAGGGGCTACTATCTATACAGGAGCATTCTATATGCATAACTGTCAGAAGGTACATCATTTTTGCGTACCTCAAACCCGTCGACAAGAACTTACGGCGGCTTCATGCAATCCGCTCTCGGCCGGATGCAATTCTTTCAATCACCGTACCCATTAGAGCACGGTGATCTTACGAGATAACCGCTCGCCCGAGCAGATCCTTCAGCTCCTCCGACCGCACGCCCGGTTGGCGCCCGGACCTTCCGCCCCGCCGGATTGGGAGAAACCCTCATGACGACACCTCGTGGTCGCCCGCCTGCATGAGGGTGCGGCAGGTGGAGGCGTTGGCTCTCCATCATCTCCAGAAGAAGATCCCCCGAAAACAAGCTCTGCTGAGAAGGGCTGAGATCCGAACTACAAGGTACAATTTCGGTTATCTTTAGAAATAAATGCAGGGATGTTCCTTATTTACAAGACCCCTTCTTTTTTACTTACGGCTCGATGGAGGGCTGATCCCCTTGGGGAAACAGTGCGGCTTGGTTACTTCCCAACGCCGGACTCTCTGACGAATATTTCTTTCCCCTCTTTGAGGCCTTGACCTCCGGATCTTCCGAAGCGGTCCTCTTCTCTCCTTGGAGGGTGGGACTTTTGATCCCTCCTTCCTCAGAAGCCTCCTTCGTGGAGGCAGTTGCTTCCCTGCTCCCCCCTTCGCCTTCTTTAAAAGGCGCGGCCTTCAACATCTTGGTCAGCATGGGATCCGGCGTGGTCTCTGGAAGGGGAGCCGGACACCTTATTAACTTTGCCTTGGCTATCCACTCCTGTTCAAGAAACAACACCTTTAAAGGGCATGTATATGATGAATGAATGAACAGCCTGTCCGGTTACAGGACTACTTACTTGAGTATCTGGGCGATTGCAGCTCAGTCCTGCGTCCTCAGTCAGGTCCGGACACTTCTCTTGTGATCCGAAGAACAATTTATAAATCTCCACGGGCGTCGTACCCATAAAATTTTGGAGAGCTCGTGGTCCCTCCGTATTAAATTCCCACAGGCGGAGGGGGCGACGTTTGCAGGGTTGATCTCTCTTTCTTGGATGTCTCGAATACGGCCCTGCAACAACAGAACGTCCTTGGACGGCCCCCAGTCGAGCCGCTTGTTGGCCCATGACGCCAGCCGCTGTGGTGGACCTGAGCGGAAGGCGGGAAGCGCCACCCATTTGGTGCCCCTAGGAGCAGTGATATAAAACCACTCCCGTTGCCACAAACCAAGCTCCTCTTGAAAAGAGCCCTCGGGCCACGGAGCATCAGCACATTTGCTTATGACCGCCCCTCCGCACTATGCTTGTTGCCCCTCGATCATCTTTGGCTCCACCTTGAAGGTCTTGAGCCACAATCCAAAGTGAGGGGTAATATGGAGGAAGGCCTCACATACGATAATGAATGAAGAGATATGGAGGATGGACTCCGGATTCAAGTCATGGAAATCCAGCCCATGATAAAACATGAGCCCCCACACAAAGGGATCCGTCGGGAAGCCTAAACCCTGAAGGAAGTGAGACACGAACACCACGCTCTTGCCGGGCTCGGGAGTGGGAATGACCTGCCCTGGAGCAGGCAACCTATGCGAAATCTCGCCGGTTAGATACCTGGCATCTCGCAGCTTTAGCACATCTTCTTCTGTGACGGAAGAAGACATCCATCGGCCGTGCTGGTCGGAGCCGGACATCGTCGAAGGTCCGAAGCGCCTAAATCTGAAGCTTTGCGTGTTAGAACTCGAAGCGCGAGGCAAACTCGATGGAGGGTGTAAAAAAGAGGAGGGCCTTGGTCTCATTATAAAGAGGTTGAATACCAAGAGCCCTCCCCGTGGTTGATTAGGACTCGCCTTTGATAGAGGAGGCGTGCCAACGGGCACGGTTGGGTTACCCACGTCCATATTGATGGGAATCCCGGAATAAGGGGGCGCGATCTACGCTTTGATAAAGACGTGCCAAGGAAACCACCTCGCTAAACGCGCTAAGGTGGAACAGTAAAAAACGATTCATATAAAGGCTTGGCCGTGGTGTGATGTCATGCCGCGGAATACTTCAGCAGATCTGTGCAAAAGTTATTCCCTCTACGGTAGTATGTGGAACTTGTTTTGCAGAGCTGGACACTATCCTGGTGTTCAAAACCTTCTATGAAGTATTCGGAGGAGGAACCCGCCTTGCAATGCCGAAGAAAATATGCGCGCCAGACTCGTCGTCATTGAAGCCTGGTTCAGGGGCTACTGAGGGAGTCCTGGACTAGGGGGTGTCCGGATAGGCGAACTATCATCACGGCCGGACTCCAAGACTATGAAGATACAAGATTGAAGACTTTGTCCCGTGTCCGGATGGGACTTTCCTTGGCGTAGAAGGCAATCTTGGCGATACGGATATGTAGATCTCCTACCATTGTAACCGACTCTGTGTCACCCTAACCTTTCCGGTGTCTATATAAACCGGAGGGTTTTAGTCCGTAGGACGAACAACAATCATACCATAGGCTAGCTTCTAGGGTTTAGCCTCTCTGATCTCGTGGTAGTTCTACTCTTGTACTACCCATATCATCAATATTAATCAAGCATGAAGAGGGTATTACCTCCATCTAGAGGGCCAGAACCTGGGTAAAAACATCATGTCCCTTGTCTCCTGTTACCATCTGCCTAGACGCACAGTTTGGGACCCCCTACCCGAGATCCGCCGGTTTTGACACCGACAGCCGCCGACTATAGGTCAGGCCGACTCCTGGTTTTTTGATTTGCTTCTTTTTCGTCTTGGCAGACTTCTTCCCGGCCACACGCAGGCGGCCAATCAAGCCATCGAGGCTGATCACGAGGCGCGGAGTGCGATTGGTGATGAGATCGCCGCCGACGCCCCCCGGACCCTTGACGAGCAGCTTCTGAGCATTGAGGCTCGTTTGCGGCCGGCCCATCGGATGCTGCGCCGGCTTCAACGTGTCGGCGCCCAGGCGATCGCTGCCCTGTGGCCGGACATGCCGGTTCTGCGCACTCCTAGCCAGACTGCCGACTGGCTGGAGGTCGCGGCTGGCCGTCTTGAGGCCTGGAAGGGTTCTGCGGCCCGGGCTGGAGCACGCCGGGCATTGGAATTCGTCAAGGCATGGTATCCAGGGCTGGATCTGGACCGGCTGGGCGCGTTCAGGTCAGAGGCTCAGGCGAAGCTGCTGGCTGCGGAAGACGCCCTCGTCGAGCATGCGGCGGTGATTGCCGACTACACGGACACCAGTGTCTTTGTCCCTGAGCGGGCTGAGGACGGCGGGGAGGCGCCGCCGGAGTGGTTCGGGATGAACCCGGATTACGACGAGGACTCGGCGGAGGTGATCGGCTCCAGCGCCGAGGAGGAAGGCGAGGCGGAGGACGGAGATGAGATGGAGGCACCAGAAGACGGAGCGGGCGACCAGCCTGAGCTCGACCGCGCCTCCAGCAACGAGCCGCGTCCGTCTGGGCCGGCTGCCGCCGGAGATGATCAAGCCGAGACTGCCCAGCCGGCCGCTCCGGCGCCTGACCCCGCCGTCTCCCCCGGCCCTCCAAACCCGTTTGCCGCTTCCTAGACTGCTGTCTCGCCTTTATTTTATCTGCTTTGATAGTCTTTTGAGAAAACTTGTTAATTCACACAATTCCACCCGCGGGGTGTATTTTGAACTTCTGCTCGAAGATTCGGCCAAGGGCCATTGCTGTGTAAATATTATCCTAATTGTATCTTTTCTTGCTCATTACTCTTATGGCTCTTTCCTTTGCCGCCTTCCCTTAGTCGCCGCCTTGCCCATCGGACAACCGCTCTGCGAACTGCCGTTTGGATCAAGTGCTTGGCTACTCTTGGGAAGGCAAGTACTTGGCCATTTTTTAGAGTCTTTTAAACAAGTTGGATAGAAAGCGGCAAGTCGACTACTTAAGAGTCGGTTTTTGCAAAAAGGGGCTGGAAGCCGGCTTAAGCTATGTTTATGCTTTGGGTCCTTAGCCATTTTTCATGTGGGCGCCCATTCTTCCTTACTCACCACCAATCAATCGCTCTGCATGAGCTGCGGCTTTTGACAGAGACGGCTTAGGCACCGACACTACTTGTTCGACCGCATGAAGCATTCATAGCGCATATGGCGGCGAGTCCCCGGGCCGACTAGTCGAGCCCGGTACCAAGCGGCGTAACAAAGAGTAACATACTCGAAGGCATAATTCTTATCATACAGATAACAAAAAAGGGCAGTCCCCGAGCTCGTCTCGGGGGGCCCAAAGTCTTGGTACTTTAACACAAAAGGTAGCGTGGTACATACTGTATCAACTGTAAAATCTTCGGAGAAGATTTGCATTCCATGGCCGCTCCGTATCTTTGCCGGAGTCATCCCTCTTGCGTGCTTTCGGGCTTCGAAAGGCCGATCAGTAGTACGAGTCCGCTGCTCAAAGACTTTGTCGATAATGAAGGGGTTTTCCCGAGGGCGCCGACAGCTTGTGCTGGGGCCGGCTTGTTCGCTGGATCAGCTGGAGCACAAGGTCGCCCTCTTGGAAAGATCTCGGCTTGACCTTCCTGTTGTAGTAGCGGCGCAGGCTCTGCTGGTAGATGCTGGACCGGCTGAGTGCCAACAGCCGGCCCTCTTCCAGCAGATCGACGCCGTCTTGACGTGCTTCTTCTGCTTCCTCCTTGGTGTACATGGTGACTCGTGGGGAGTCGAACTCTATATCCGTTGGGATGATGGTTTCGGCACCGTAGACGAGGAAGAAGGGTGTGAACCCGGTTGACTTGTTTGGAGTCGTGCGCAAACTCCAGAGGACAGCTGGCAATTCCTCAAGCCAACAGCCGGCCGAACGATCCAGTGGTTCAACCAGTCGCGGCTTGATGCCCGACAAGATGAGGCCGTTCGCTCGCTCCACCTTGCCATTTGACTGTGGATGGGCAACTGACGCTAAGTCCAGTCGGATGCCTTTATGCGTCACAAGCGAGAAAGCGGGCGAGCGCCTTTGGAAAAATTTGTGCCATTGTCGGTGATGATGCTGTGCGGTACGCCGTACCGAGTCGTGATGTCGGCAATGAAAGTCACTGCAGTTGGACCATTCAACTTCTTGATGGGTTTTGCTTCTATCCACTTGGTGAACTTGTCCACCGCGACAAGTAAGTGAGTTAGGCCGCCTCGTGCTGCTTTGAATGGTCCCACCATGTCCAGGCCCCAAACAGCAAAGGGCCAGGCGATGTGGATAGTCTTGAGTACGGAAGCCGGCTTAAACGGCTTGGAGCGGAACATCTGGCACCCCTTGCATTTTTCAACTAATTCCTTGGCCTCTTCTAGGGCAGTTGGCCAGAAGAAACCGTGTCGGAAGGCTTTGGCGACGAGTGCTCTTGAGGCCGCATGGTGGCCGACCGCTTTGATGAATGTCTCCGAGAATCGCTTGGCCTTGCTCGGCTCGGCCTTAACGCTGGTAAACACCAGTGACGCTGCGCCTGACCAGCTCTCTGTTGACTATAGTGTAGGCTGCCGCTCGGCGTTGTACTTGCCGAGCCAAGATTTCATCGGTTGGTAGCTCTCTGCTTACTAGGAACTTCAGGATGGGCTGGGCCCATGAGGGTGCTGCTATTTCTTCAACTGCAAGTACTGCCACTTGGACGAGGGCGGCTGGGCTGGGAGGCGGCGGGCTGGAGTCCGCAGCCGCTTGCTGGGTTGAAGAAGTCCCCGGGCCGACTGGTGCAGTCCCCGGGCCGAGTTCTGGAGTCTTCGAAATGGCCGCCGCAGTCCCCGGGCCGGGTTCTGAAGTCCCCGGGCCGGCTTCGACTGCTGCATTTTTGGGGCCTTCTGCAAGAATTCTCGTGCCGTCTGCTGAGGCTTTGGAGTCGGATCCGACTTCTTTAGGGGGAGCTGGCTAAAAAATATAGTCTGATTCTGGTGACGGCTTGACAGATGGCTTGAGGAGGCGCTGAAGGGCGACGCCGGATGGTATTACCTGGCGGGTGGACCCGATTCGTGCCACGGTATCTGCTTGGTCGTTGTCGTTTCTTGGCACATGGAGGAACTCGCACCCCTCAAAATATCCAGTCAATTGATGTACCAGGAAACGGTAGCTCGCCATGTTTGCATCTTTGGGATCCCAGTCGCCAGATGACTGTTGGACCACCAAGTCGGAGTCGCCATAACACAGGATCCGGCGAATGCCAAGTTCTTTGGCAAGCCGGAGCCCGTGAATGAGATCCTCGTATTCGGCGACGTTGTTGGAGGCGGCGAAATGGATCTGCAGCGCGTACTTGAGCTTGTCGCCTTTTGGGGAAGTGAGGACAACGCCGGCTCCCAAGCCGGTGCGCTTCTTGGAGCCATCGAAATGCATCCTCCAATGGGTGGAGTCAAGGCCGGCGGCAGTAATCGGGTCTCGGCCCAGTCGACGAGGAAGTCGGCCAGTGCTTGCGACTTGATGGCGGTGCGGGGATGGTAATAGATGGTGTAGGGGGCCAGCTCTATGGCCCATTTGGCCACTTGGCCAGAAACATCTCGGCTTCCGGTGATCTCTGCTAGTGGGGCTGTGCAAACCACAGTGATTGGATGCTCTTGAAAGTAGGGCTTCAACTTCTTGGCGGCAAAGTGTACGCCATAACACATCTTCTGGTAGTGGGGGTAGTTCTTCTTGGAGGTCGATTACCTCGCTTCGAGTAATATCTTGGTCTTCGGACAGGTAGCGCTTTGCCTTCCTCCTTATGCGTTCAACTACAATGATCAGGCCGACTACCCCCGCCGGCGGCGGCAATGTACAAGAGCATGGGCTCCTTAGGAGTCGGGCCGCCAAAGACGGGGAGTAGTCAAGATCTTCTTCAATGGAGAAAAGCTTCATCCGCCTTTGGGGGTTCCATTCAAGAAGGTGGTCTTCTTATGAGCTGGTATAAAGGAAGAGCTTTCTCGCCAAATGGCCGATGAATCGGCTGATGGACGCCAAACAGCCGGTGAACTTTTGCACATCTAGCAGTCGGCGGTGTACTTCCATCCTCTCGATGGCCTTGATCTTCATAGGGTTGCACTCTATGCCGCGTTCGGAGACCAGGAAACCGAGGAGTTGGTCGGCTGGTACTCCGAAGACGCACTTCTCAGGGTTGAGCTTGATCTGGAATCGGCGCAGGTTCCCAAAGGTCTCCTTGAGGTCTTCCAGCAGTGTTCCTCGCTTTTCCGTCTTCACCACCATATCGTCTACGTAGACGTGGGCGTTTCTGCCGAGCTGCTTGAGGAGGCACTTCTGCATGCAACGCTGAAAGGTGGCGCCGACATTCCTCAAGCCGAACGTCATGGTCAGGTAGCAGAAGGCTCCAAACAGCGTGATGAAGGCGGTCTTCAGTCTGTCAGCCGGGTTCAGCTTGATCTGGTGATATCCTGAATATGCATCTAAGAAGCTCAACAGCTCGCATCCGGTTGTGGAGTCTATCACCTGATCAATTCTCGGCAGAGCGAACGGGTCCTTGGGGCAAGCTTTGTTGAGTCTTGTGTAGTCAATACACATCCGCCACTGCTTGTTCTTCTTCAGTACCAAGACCGGGTTTGCTAGCCATTCTGGAAAGAACACTTCCATGATGAAACCGGCTGCTAGGAGACGGGCTATCTCTTCTCCAACAACTCTTCTCTTCTCTTTTGACAGGCGGCGCAAGGGCTGCCTGACGGGCTTCACATCAGATCGGACATATAACTTGTGCTCGGCGAATTCCGTCGGTACACCTGGCATGTCTTTAAGGGACCATGCAAAAATGTCCCGATTCTCACGGAGGAAATCGACGAGCTCGCCTTCCTATTTGCTGTCAAGGTTTGCACCTATGACAGCGTGCCTCTCCGGGTGCTCCGGGTCCAAGGGTATCTTCTTTGTCTCTTTGGCCGGCTTGAACGAGCCCTCAGCTTCCGACTCCTTGGGGTTGGGCGATATTTCGGGCTGCTTGCCGGCCATCGCCACAACCCGATCAAGAAGCCGCTTCTCAGCTGCAATCACTGTGGACTCGGCCAGCCGATCGCTTTCAATGCACAAGGCATTTACTTTCTGTAGTCGCTGCCACGGTCAGGATCCCTTGGAACTTGGCATCTTCATCTTGAGGTAGGCGAGTGGGGACCACCATGAACTTGGCCAAAGCAGGTCGGGCCAAGCAGAGCATGGTACGGGCTTCGAGGTCCACCACTTCAACCAGACCGCTCTCGGCGGAAATGATCTTTGTCCCCAAAAGGACGCCTATCGTGATCTTGCCGATCGGTGAGCAGGAAAGGCTGTGTACAATGCCGTGGAACACAGTCCGGCTACTCTGAAGCTGTCTTTGCTTGATTCCTAACTTCTCCATCGTGTCCTTGTACATGATGTTGATGCTGATGCCTCCGTCTATCAGCACTCACGAGAAGCGAGCGGCCCGCCTATCCGTGGCAAGGGTGGCTCCCAAGACCAGGGCGTAGGTGCCCGGATTTGGCATCACCTCTGGGTGATCAGCTCTGCTCCAACTGATAGGTTTCTCGGACCAGTGCATGAACTCTGGAGTATCTGATGCTACCGTGATTCACTTCTTCTTCGCCGCAGCCGCCTGCTGCGTCGGTCATCGGCCACACTGGTGAACACCACATAAGCTCCATGCTCTTCTGGGTACTCATCTTGCACTAGGCCGACTGGCCTGACAGCCGGCTGCTGGGGCGGCGGTGGAGGCGGCGGCCCAGCGGGCGGGGGAGGCAGGAGGCCGTCTCCCTTGGCGATCCTAATGCGCTAGTGACACTTCCGGGTGGTGTGGTTTGACGGCTTCGCGCCGCTATGGAACTTGCAGGGACCATCTAGAGTCTGTTCATAAGAGAAGGCCGGCAACCAGTTGGACTTGCCGCCTTTCGGTCGCTTGGCCGGAGCTTGCCCCTCTGGATGCTGGTCTTTGACTGTCGCGACCTGCGGGCTACTGGAAGCCGGCTGCGGGGCCTTCCGCTTGTGATTGTTCTGTTGCTGTCGCCGACTGGTGTCTCCAGCCGGAGTTCTGGGAGCCTGAGGAGCCACCTTACCAGTCGCACTGACTCCAATCTCCGTCTTCATGGAGGAGTCGGCCGTGGCGTACTTGTCTGCTATGATTACCAGCTCGTCGAGGGTCTCCGGCTCGTCGCAAAGGAGCTTGTGCTTGAGGAGGGTGCCTTCTCTGCACCCGGCGGTGAAGTACTCGATAGCTTGCACCTCGTGCACGCCCTCGCAGGAGTTCCGAAGCTCGGCCCAATGCGTGAGGTAGTCGCGAGTCGACTCGCTGGGGCCTTGCACGCACAAGGAAAGCTGGCGAGGCTTGGGGGGTCGCTTGTACGTGCTTGTGAAGTTGCGGACGAAGGCCTCGGTGAAGTCGACCCAGCTGTTGATGCTGCGGGGCTTCAGGCTGTTCAACCATGTCCGGGCCGTGCCCTGGAGCATGAGGGGAACGTACTTCACGGCAACACGCTTGTTGCCGTTCGCTATGTTGACGGCCGTGGAGTAGTCAACTAGCCGCCTTCCGCTTTACGGAGCTGGTGTACTTGGGCGTGTCTCAGGGGAGTGTGAACCCTCTGGGGAAGGGCTTGTCTCGGATGCGAGGTCCGTAACAGGGCGGACCCAACTCGTCTTCTTCTTCCAGCGCCACGGATCGGTGGAGTCGGTCGATCCGGTGGCGGGCGTCGTTTTCTCCGACTCCCTCTCGGCGGCCAAGGCGGTTGCCGAGAGTCGGATGCTCGACGGGCGGCGGGGAGACTCGCCTTTCTCTGGGGGGAGGAGGCAGATAGTCGTCACGCCGCTCCAGTGCGCTTGGGCGGCCGTCTTGGTCGCGCTCGATGGAGATGTGAGTCCGACTGTGGCTGACAGCCGGATTCTTGGTTTTTCTTCCGCGGACACCACCAGTCGGCGTCCGAGACGTCGCGCCTTGTTCTCGGCGGGGAGGCAAGTCGTCGTCTTGTCGTCGCGGCGCCTCCATGCGGAAGCCGGCCTCGTCCTCCACGGCAACCGCGTCGAGGAGCAGCTGGACTCGCTCCGTTATCAGGCGGCGCTCCTCACCCTCGAAGTTGTCCAGCTCATCCGCCACCACCTGGGCGGCGCGGATGTTCTCCGCAGGCATGGCGTACACAGGGCGATTGGCCCCGAACATGTTGGCGATGGCTACGTCGCGCTGCCAGACCGCGCCTAGGCGGCTAGGCCCAGTCGGGGCTGGCGAGCCGCCCACAGCGCGATCCATCTCATGCTGGTAGGCTTCAGACAAGCGTCTCATGCTTGCCAGCTTCCTCGCGCCTTCGAGGAGCTGAAGGCGACGTGCCTCAAGCATCTCGGCGTCAGCGTCTTCCGGAATAGGCGCAGTCAGGTCTCGCAGAGCCGCGTCGAGGGGGTCATGAGCTCCTTCGCCGGAATGCTCACTATGACCGATGACGAGCACCTCTGTGACGGTGCTTCTGCCGCTCCCCTCGTGAGGGAGCGGATCGTCGTAGACCACCACGTTGGTGGGGAATGCGTCGAGCGACGCAGTGTCGGAGTCGACCAGCATCGGGTCGGTGGAGCCTATAGACTCCAAGTCCGCGGCAGGCTCGCCGGCCACGTGGAGTTGCTCGAGGATGCCCGCGAGGAGGCTCTCGGGGCCGCCCGTGCCTGCGTCGGATACAGGCTCGTCGGAGAGGCGAACCACACCGACAAGTTCGGCGAGGCAGCTCGCCGCGCAGGCGATCTTAGCACCGTGCAGTGCGTCGGCACAGACTCCATCTGGCGTGTCGGGCTGGCTGCGCTCGCCATGGAGGAAAAGGGTTCCCGTCCAGAGCAGGTCTCCGGACGAAGGTGCACCTAGCACCACGGTGGGCACCAAATGTCGAGCGTTGGGTGCGACATATGCAAAAGGATGGCTTTCATGGTGGGGGCGAGTAGAACGTCGCCGGTGCCTGGAAACGGGATGAGGCGAAGGCATGCACACCGGCGGATCTTACCCAGCTTCAGGGATCTCCGTGGAGATAACACCCCATCGCTGCTCAAGGGGTCTCCGCATGATCACTATGGCAAAGTGGGTACAAGGTTGCTCCTTGAGCTGTTCGGGGGGAGGAAGGAGAAGGGCAAGGCTAGCTCTTCTCTTCCTTCTATGTGTGTCTAAAACTATTAGGGTCCAACCTTTTGCATGGGTGCCCCGGGGGGTTTATATAGGCCTACCCCCCGGGGGTACAATGGTAATCCGGCTGGGCGCGGGTCCCAGCCGTCTGTCTCTTAGGCCGTCGTCTTCTCCACCGACTTCTGGGGCCCGCCAACTAGTGGGCCCCGTCGACGGTCCAGCATGGGGCCAACAAGCCTTGTCCGCCGCGGGCGGGTCTTGCCGGCTGCGGATTACTGTAGTCGCGCTTCTAATGATGCTGGCTTGGTCATGGGGTCATGGCAACAGTGCCGCCGCTTGACGGGCGATCACTGTTGCCATTCCCCGTCTTGTCTGGTTAATGGCGTGCGGAGCCCATGGGAGGTGCCGGCCGACTCTCGGGGGCCGACTCCCAGCGGGTCCGTCTTGGGGCGCTCTAGCCGTCTTCTGCACTCCCGCCGACAGGCGGGTTCCGCCGTCTCTGGGTCGTATAGACAGGCCGTCGTGGGTACAGAGATCTGCCCACGGGCTAATGTTAGGGCCGGCGTGGCAACAGTGCCGCGCCGGACGGAGATCTTCGTCTATACGGCGCCTTTGTGGCCATGCTCGCTTTCGTGAGCAGGGCAGGGATGGGCAAGGGCGCCACATCCCATCCCGTCCGTAATTGCATAGGCAGGAGGTGGTTGGAGTCGCGGGCCGACTCCCCATAGCCGGATTCTCTGGAAGCCGCCAGTTGGGAGTCGGCTCATCTCGAGGCCGTCTCTGGGACTCGGCCGGGGGGGCAGTCGGCGGCTCTCCCGCTAACTCTCAGAAGGCGGCTCTTCGTCTTGGGGTCTTGAGGGGCGCAGACTGCCCCGATGTTTAGAAAGGTCCAGGGGCTCGGGTTTGCCTACCCGTGGCCCATTACTCCGACAAGGATAGAGAAAATAAGCATTAGCCCCCAAGTGCCAAACTGAATACTTGTATTGAGCTTGGGACTTGATATAGAAATTGTAGGATGAACAGAAAATATGCATTAGCCCCCAAGTACCAAAGGCATAGCTTGTTATTGGGTTGGTACTTCAAGTGTGCAACTTAATCTTTTATCAAATGATTTTCTGTATTTAGGCTGATCTGAACAAGAAAGAAAAACAAATCGCTGATCTCCAAGAAAACGTGAAATCCCAGCAAGCTGAAACCTCCAAAGCAAAGAACGAATTAACCAGCGCTTTAAGCGTCATGGAAAAGCTTAAGGTAGGCTTCAACAAGGAGCGGACGGATTGGGCCACTAGAAAGGCCACTTTAACTCAACGGGCAGAGAATGCTGAGGCTGCACTAAAACCAGTGGTTGACGAACTGACCAATGTAAAGCGGCAAGTGCATGCCATGACCGTCGCTGTGTTTGGTAAGTCTTTTTTATTTCTGACGTAATGAATCCTTCTCATGTAATTGCCGGTTTATTAGCCCTTTGAATGATACAGGGACACGTATTGGCCACTTGGGGTCAGATGTGCGGAAGAAATTGAAAGCCTCTTATACATTGATAGAGCAACTCTATACTGGTGCGCAGCGGATCATCAGCACCGGTTGTCATAACAACCCGGCACCGACCTGGATCCAGGACACCCTTAAAAGGTTGTCAATGCTTCCTGCCCGGTTTGAAGAATTAAAGAAATCTGCTGCTAGAACCGGTGTCATAAACGCCTTTAATCCGGCCAAAGCATGGGTGCCGGATTTTGATCCTTGAAGCGGCGCAGGGCTTCCCAAGCTTGAAGGAAGACGGGACAGAATTCAGCGAAGAGGATCTCCGAACGATAAACCGGGAAGTGCGCCCTTTGGCTTGCCAATTGGTTGAAGAGGCAAATCTGTCTCACTATTAATCCCAATATGATTGAGAAAATAAACGAGTGCCTGCACCAATTCCTGAAGCGGAGAACCTTATACCGCCAATCCGTAAGCATACTTACGCTCCTGATATTGAACCGTCGTTGCTGATCAATGATGAAGCCGTATTCCAAGCATTAATGGGAATCGACTGGACAATTGATGATTTTCAGCCGTTGGGTAGGGAATCAGAAGTTGAAGCGGCGCAGGATGACCCGCAACCATCAGGCCAAGCTGGCGATCAAGCATAATCCGGAGGCCGCTTTACATTATCGCTTCCTTACGTTATGCCAAAAACAATTATCCTATCGAGCACCGTGTTGCCTTGTAATAAACTAGTTGCCACACTTTCTCGTTGATATGCCTTCGCATATTTATTGCAATTTATGTTTTTGTTGAATCATCAACCTTAAACTATTGTCTCGCAAAAAAAGCTTAAAATGCCATTGTGGTTGTATCACCAGGCGGGTCATCATATCCATGCATATGAAATTAAAGATAATACTTTAGATTAAACATATGATAAAATATGGGAATATATGATACCTGCCATCATAGGGCATGAAGTTGGCTGTGCCAATCTTGAAGCGGAGTTGTAAGAAACCCTCTATACTGAAGGAGAAAACAACTCCTGTGTATATAGGGTCGGTTTACCAAGTAAACCGTTCCGGGTTAAGATGAAAACCGTTCCGTTACTCCATAATAGGATGTTTATCAAAAATCAAACCGGGCAAAAGTGTCTCCGGATGAAAAACAAACCGTGTCCCGTCAACTGACAGTCGAATCGGTTTAATAATTGTCGGTTTAAGAACACAACAAGAGACATATGCAAAAAGACAAACAAATGTCAAGCAAAGACAAAGACAAAATCTTTTGCAAAAGAGGCTGTTTGAGCCGATCAAGTGGCATTACCATGGTCGGACACGACCAAGCCCCCAATAGGCGTAGCTATGGCTCATGTCAGCCAGGTCCCCAAATGATGTAGTGGCATTACGCTGATCAAGAGGTGTAGCGATGGTTCGGGTTCGACCAAAGCCCCCAAGTGATTCTGTGGCCTTAGGCCGATCAAGAGGCGTGACTGGTTCAGACTTGACCAAGTCCCCAAGTGATCTCGTGGCTTTCGCCTATCAAAAGGTGTTGCCATTGGTTCGGACACGACCAAGCCCCCAAGTGACATGATACAAAGCTTTGTTAAAAAGCTAACTCAAGGGGTAAACCGGAGACCGCTTTAGGACAAAAAACCCGTGTAACCACTGATGATGTAAAAATAACAGAGACCCCGCTTTAGCTAAGGCTCCGGTTTATTGTATTGATCATAATATATACATTGTCATAATATGTACATAAGTAGAGCCTATGGCTCAAGTATAGTAGGGTCAAGATGAGCTATGTTCCATGGCTCGTTGATCTCCTCCTCTGATGTACGTGAGTCTTTATGCTCTCGAATATCAATCAGATAGTACGACCCATTGTGTAGATTCTTGCTGACCACGAAAGGTCCCTCCCAAGGTGGGGATAGCTTGTGCATATCAGTCTGGTCTTGGATGAGCCGGAGCACCAAATCTCCTGGTTGAAAGGTTCTGGTTCTAACTCGGCGGCTGTGATAGCGACGAAGATCCTGCTGGTAGATCACCGAACGGGCAGCTGCAATGTCACGCTCCTCATCCAACAGGTCCAAAGCGTCTTGCCGTGCTACCTCGTTGTCCGCTTCAACATAAGCTGCTACACGAGGTGATTCATCACGGATATCACTGGGGAGAACCGCCTCCGCTCCATAGACCATGAAGAACGGTGTGTATCCTGTCGATCTGTTGGGCGTAGTATTGATGCTCCATAATACAGATGGTAACTCCTCAACCCAACAACCCGGCGTCCGCTACAAAGGAACCATAAGCCGGGTTTGATGCCTCGTAAGATCTCTTGGTTAGCTCTCTCGCATGTCCATTGGACCGTGGGTGAGCCACCGATGAAACGCTGCCGGATGTGCTCACGCTCACGTAACTCCTTCAGATCACCCTTAGATATATTGTTACCATTATCATTAATGATACTACTTGTAAAGCCAAACCGGAAAATCACCTTTTTAATGAATTGAACCACCGTGGCTGCATCACACTTGCTGACCGGCTCCGCTTCCACCCACTTTGTAAACTTGTCAAGCGCCACCAAGAGGTGGGTCTTCTTGTCCTTGGACCGTTTAAAAGGCCTGACCATATCCAGCCCCCAAGTCACAAACGGCCAAGTAATTGGAATCATCCTCAATTCTTGAGCCGGCACATGAGCGTGTCTTGAGAACTTCTGACAGCCGTCACATCGCCTAACCAGGTCCTCCGTGATCAGCATGAGCAGTCAACCAATAGAAACCGTGATTTAAACGCCTTTAGCCACCAGAGATTTTGAATCGGCGTGGTGACCAAAATCTCCTTCGTGGATTTTATGCAAGATCTCACAACCTTCCTCCGGTGACACACAACGTTGAAACGCTCTCGACACACCGCAATGATGCAACTTCGCCATTGACAATAGTCATGGACTTGGATCACCGGATTATCCGCTGGCGGCGTCTCATCCTTCCGTAACTCGCTCCGGTTCATGTACGCAAGATAAGGAACCGTCCAATCCAGAATGACATGTAGAGCCGCTACCAACTAAGCCTCCGGATGAGGAATAGCCAAATCCTCTTCGCCAGGGAGCTTGACCGACGGGTTATGCAGGACATCCAAGAAGACATTAGGCGGGACCGGTTTACGCTGTGAGCCCAGCCGGCTTAAAGCGTCCGCCACTTTGTTCTTCCATCTATCCACGTGATCCACCTGATATCCCTTGAAGTGGCCTGCAATAATATCCACCTCACAACGGTATGCTACCATGAGCGGGTCCTTGGAATCCCAAGTACCAGACACTTGTTGGGCCACCAGGTCCAAGTCACCCAAGCATTTAACTCGGCTGAGATTCATCTCCTTAGCCATCCGGAGACCATGGAGTAAAGCTTCGTACTCAGCTGCATTGTTAGTGCAAGGGAACATTAAATGGAGAACATAACAGAACTTATCACCTCGTGGGGAAGTTAATACGACTCCAGCCCCCGAGCCCTCCAATTGCCTGGACCCATCAAAATGAATAGTGCAATAGGTGTGATCCGGCTTTTCTTCAGGTGCTTGTAGTTCCGTCCAATCATTGATGAAATCCACAAGTGCTTAAGACTTGATCGCCGTCCGAGGCACGTATTTCAAACCATGCGGCCCAAGCTCAATAGCCCACTTGGCAATCCAGCCAGTTGACTCCCTGTTTTGAATTATATCTCCCAAAGGAGCAGAGCTGAACACTGTGATGGGATGTCCCTGGAAGTATTGCTTGAGCTTCCGGCTTGCCATGAAAACTCCATACACCAGCTTCTGCCAATGCGGGTATCTTTGCTTGGACTCAATAAGCACCTTGATAATATAGTAAACCGGACGCTGAACCGGATATTCCTTGCCCGCCTCCTTGCGCTCTACCACAATAGCTACGCTGACTGCACGAGCATTAGCTGCCACATATAGAACAATGTTTCTTTGTCAATCGGAGCAGCAAGAACAGGCGGATTGGCTAGCTGTCGCTTTAAGTCCTCCAATGCTTTATCAGCGGCCGGACTCCAGACAAAGGGATCTGCTTTCTTCAGCATCTGATACAAAGGGATCGCCTTCTCACCGAGGCGGCTGATAAACCGTCTCAACGCTGCAATCCGGCCTGCCAAGCGTTGGAGATCATTGATACATTTCGGTTTAGCCAGGGAGGTGATAGCTGTGATCTTCTCCGGATTAGCCTCAATTCCCCTGTTGGACAGCAGAAAACCCAATAACTTGCCTGCCGATACAACAAAAACACGCTTGGCCGGGTTGAGCATCATTTTGTATGTTCGTAGGTTATCAAAGGTTTCCTTCAAATCATCAACCAGACTCTCCTTCTCCTTTGACTTAACCACAATATCATCCACATTGGCATGTACAATACGACCGATCTGCTTATGAAGGCAATTTTGTACACACAGTTGATAAGTTGCCTGGGCACTGTTGAGCCCAAAGGTCATAGATACATAGCAGAAGGCTCCAAAGGGAGTTATGAACACCGTCTTCTCCTGGTCCTTAACTGCCATCTTGATCTGATAAGAACCAGAATATGCATCCAGAAAACTCAAACGCTCACAACCCGCCGTAGCATCAATAATCTGATCGATGCAGGGGAGGGCAAAAGGATCTGCTGGACAAGCCTTGTTAAGATCTGTGTAATCCACACACATGCGCCAGGTGCCATTTTTCTTAAGGACCAACACCGGATTAGCCAACCATTCGGGATGGAACACTACAACATTAAAGCCAGCCGCTAAAAGCCTGGCCAATTCCTCTCCAATAGCTTTGCGCCTTTCTTCGTTGAACCGGCGGAGAAACTGCTTCACCGGTTTGTACTTATGATCAACATTAAGAGTGTGCTCAGCAAGCTCCCTCGGTACACCTGGCATGTCAGAAGGCTTCCATGCAAAAATGTCCCAGTTCTCACGGATGAACTCGATGAGTGCGCTTTCCTATTTCGGATCCAAGTTGGTGCTGATACTAAACTGCTTGGACGAATCGCCAGGTACAAAGTCAACAAGCTTAGTCTCAGCTGCCGATTTGAACTTTAAACCTGGAATCATGATCATCTCCAAAGGCCACCTCCAGAGCTATCGTGCCAACGGGATATGCTAACTTACCAGGTACCACAAAATGGAATACCGTAATGGATGGTTTAAGATTCTTGTCTATTAGCCCCATACGACGGAAGGTCTCATAGTACAAGATATTAATGCTGCTTCCTCCATCCATGAGCACCTTGGTGAACTTATAACCTCCCACCTGAGGTGCCACCACCAACGCTAGCTGACCCGGATTGTCAACCCTGGGAGGGTGATCTTCTCTGCTCCATATGATTGGCTGTTCGGACCAGCGTAAATAACGAGGCACGGCCGGTTCAACAGAATTCACTGCTCGCTTGTGAAGCTTCTGGTCTCGTTTATCCAAGCTAGTGGTAAATACATGATATTGCCCACTATTCAACTGCTTTGGATTGCTCTCATAACCCGACTGCTGCTGCTGGTTGTAACCACCCTGGCTACTCTGATTGTTTTGATGGTTATGTCCACCTTGATCTCCATTGAAGCCTGAACCGGCGTTTCCTCCACCGTGACCCGGCCCATGGAATCTGGATCCTGAGGCACCACCTGATCCGTGATCATACCGGAAAGCATTAAAAATTTTGAACTCCGGCATAATATAGCAATCCCTCCAAAGGTGGGGGGTTGGTGCCTCCTTCGTCCTGTGCTTTGGACAGGGCTGGTTTAATAGATAGGTCAGGCGGTCCGGGTTGGGGTTTGGAGCTCCACCGCGATTCAGCGTTTTACCCTTCTCGCCGCTGGCCCCGCCCGCAAGACTAGTATTAGCAACAAAATCCATGCTGCCATCCGCTTTACGCTTGCCTCCGTTACCATGACCTGTCGTGTTGTGTTGCTACCCCTTGGAGTTGATGTTCTTCTTTCCCTTCCCTGTCTTGTCATCATCAGACTCGGGATCCTTGGTACCATCACAATCAGCATACTTCACTAATGCAGTCATGAGGGTCCCCATATCGTTATAATGGCGCTTCATCCGTCCCAATTTCAACTTCAGAGGTTTAAACCGGCAGTTGCTTTCCAAGGTTATAACCGCGGAGTCGGCGTTGATACGGTCTGATGAGTGCAAAATTTCCGAAACCCGGCGTACCCAGCGGGTTGTTGACTCTCCTTCCTCCTGGACACAGGCCGCTAAGTCCACTATCGACATGGGCTGCTTACATGTATCCTTGAAATTCTGGATAAACTGTGCTCACAACTGGGCCCATGAACTGATAGAATTGGCTAGTAAGCTCTTTAACCAAATACGGGTTGTCCCTTCAAGCATCATTGTGAAATACTTTGCACATGCCGCTTCATCTACGTCAAGCATCTCCATGGCCATCTCATAGCTCTCTACCCATGTTTCTGGAGACAAATCGGCCATGTAATTTGGCACCTTGCATGGGCCTTTCAAATCCTTGGGCAGGCACACATTGCGTAAAGCGGGGACAAGACAAGGCACTCCCAGAGAACTAGAAGTAACTCCTGGCTCTATCGAGGTGGTTGGACGAACCGGCGTAAGCTGACGAGCCTCCTGCTGCGCTGCTAACTCGGCGTCCCTGTGGGCGCGGGCCCAGTCCACCACTTCCTGAGCATCACCCGCCGGGTTATGGCCACGGGGCGCTTCACGGTTCCGTGCATTACTGGATACGGCTGGTTCATCCATCCGCCTGCTGTAATTCCCGCTTGGACGGGGGGTGGAATGAATTCGATCAAGGCTGTATGAATATGCTTCCTGTTGAACCAAGGCTGTTCGAAGAAGTTCCTTAACCCGACGCGTCTCCACCACTTGCGGAGAATCACCTTCAATCGGGATGGCCTCCAGCCGTGAAGCGGTGGCGATAAGATTGTCCATTGGATTGGAATAATGACCTGGTGGTGTCTGGACCGGCTGAGGTACAATATTATTCTCTCGAGGCGGCTCCATCAGGCGAGGCTGAACCGGCGCACCTGGCCCAGGTGCCTCCGCCCGGTTTAGCCATGGCGGGTTACTAGTCCCTGCTCCTGGGGTATTAAAGAGGTTTCGGGCATCAAAAACCGTCGGCAAGAGAGACCGATGCTTCCTTTTCAAGACTTCATGCGACGCTGCTCGTCCAAAGATAAGCCTATAGGCTCGCTGGCGTCCAAAGCGCCCGCTCTGCGACCATCCCGTTATTCTCACCGCTAGGTCGGCCTTTGGCCCGAGTGATCTGTTCCTCATCATTTGCAATTTCCGCGTTGTGGGCGTCCTGATCCGCCGGGTTATCCTCCGCCATAAGCACGGCCAACGCATCAAACATATCAGATAAAACTTGAGCCGGCGGGCGCATAGAGCCTCCTGCCCCGGCCGCTCCCGCCGCCGCTGATCCGGAGAACATTGCTGCTGCAGTCGAAGAGTGGATCGCCGCCTGGGTACCGGCCATGAATATTCCAACCCGGTTGGGCAGATCAGAGGGGTCCGGAATACTGTCACCATCGGAGCAGCCCCCAATACGGACGTCTTGCAGTTGATACAATGATTCGGTTTCTCCGGATGAGGACTCGTCGCTGGAATAAACGACGGTCTCGCTACCAGATGCCGATCCATCTTCATATTCTCCTCCGTGGATGACTCCCACGAAGGCACGCTTCACGGCCGGTTTAACCTGGGCAGATCTCGCACGCTGAGCCGTTTCGACGAGGTCGGTGCAGATGTCCGGCTCAGGGCCCGGTTCACCAATCTTGCCGATGAAGACATGTATGCCACCAAAGGGGACCTGGTACCCGTACTCAACGAGCGGGCCTCGGGGCCCCAGCCTGAATCGTCGATGTAGAGCTTGCCGCGACGACTCTTGGTCATCCGGCCCACAGCGTAACCCTTGAGTCCTTCGAAGTTGCCCTCCATGAACTTGAAACCATCATGCGATAGCCCCATGGTGGGCGCCAACCGTCGTCGTGGTTTTGTCACCGCAGATGTCCTCCTGAAAGGACTTAGTCGTGGAGGCATCGCTACGGGTTAGCTTGAAGGGGTTAAAGCGGACACAAGGACGCAA
The DNA here is from genome assembly GCA_021605145.1 of Aegilops bicornis. NCBI lineage: Eukaryota > Viridiplantae > Streptophyta > Magnoliopsida > Poales > Poaceae > Aegilops > Aegilops bicornis. The sequence goes on from CM038669.1 coordinate 581,021,079, forward strand.
GAGAGTTTATACTAGTTCGCCCCCTTCGATGAAGGTAAAAGCCTACGTCTAGTTGTGATGGAATTGATGGGGGTTTCGATGACTAGGGAGCAAACAAGCTTCGCCTAAGTCTCGAGTTGTTGTCTGTTATCCCTAAACCGCCGCCGGGTCGTCCCCTTATATACATGGGTGACGCCCGTCGGTTTGCAGAGTCCCGGGACCGGCTCATAGACGTGTCCGGTTCGGTCTCTAGTATTTCTAACTTACAACACAAGTTACATATTAATGCTGGTTCACGGCTACAAGCCTTAAACTGGTTCTGGGCCTTGGGCCCTTATAGAATATCCTCACGGGCTTCAAGCATACTTGACTACTGATGAAGTTAACCTGGCCTCTCCTGGCCGGTTTACGCCCAGTAGTAATATCCCCAACAAGTAGCGTTGCAAAACAAAAAACACGCTAACTATATGGGTCCAGACGAGGCCACCGACGGTAGCTGTAGTAGTAGCGCTGTACAGAATCCAGCGCTACTACTAACAGTTTAGTTGTAGAGCTTTATTTTATTGAGCCTCTACTACTAAAGGGCCCCACTTAGTAGTACTAGTTAGTCCCGTAGCAGCAGTGTGTTTTGGTAAGTAGCGCTACTGCTAGTTGCGGCTGGTGCCACCTTTTCACCCCCTCCCTCTCCTCCCCCCACTTTGCCCTCACTCCCCCTCCTTTCTCCTCTCCACTCTCCACCATTGTTGCTCTTCTTCTCTCCTCATTAATGTCCCCCTCACCATAAATCTCCTCCATAAATGGCCTCTCATCTCTCTCTTCCTCTCCTACCTCTCTTCTCTCGACATTAATACCCCCCTCCACCATAACTCCCTCTCCATTACTTAGCTAGAGTCATCTCTCCTCCCCAACAACTAGATCTAGCTAGCTACTTAGCCATCCACACTTTCGATCCGTATAGGTAGTGAAAGGCCTCATCATCGAACTGTGCTCTCTCGATCGGTCTCTCTTGGGAGATATATATATATATATATATATATATATATATATATATATATATATATATATATATATATATAGGTGATTAAAAAGTTGTTTATTTCAAGAATGGGAATATGTGTGTGAATGAGAATATGTGTCTTTGGGATATGGAGAGATTTGTGTGAGTGACATGCCCCCGAGTGCTTATGTTTTGCCGAAATGTTGATTTATTTCCGTTTCGGTGAATTTCGAGCAAACTCGATATGTCCTATTTTTAGGCAAGGTCATGCCAAAATTTATATGACTTTGAAGCATGGATGCATTTTCTTTATAACCCTTTTGCTTATTATACCGTGTAGTTGGTCATGAAGGTGAGTGGATGGATCGTGGAGCGATACAAGCAATCAGCGGTGATGGACATGTATGCGAATAATCGGACTAGGATTAGATGTCCCTGTGCAAGATGCAAAGAAGGAGTCCTTTTGGACCCTTTTGATCGTGGCACTTTGAAGGTGCACCTACTGATGAATGGTTTCCTGGATGGCTACACTCGGTGGATAAGTAAAGAAGATGATGATGACGAGGACGTCCACATGGCTGGGAATAACGACATGGTGGTGGGGCTAGACAAAGAGATGACCGGTCGACACGAAGACGATTGCGGCAGACATGGCGGCAGGGAAGAGTCCGGAAATGACGGCGGCGGAGAAGATTCTAGACACGGCGAAAAAGAGTCCGGACATGGCGGAGAAGAGGCGGCGGTCATGCGGCAATCTTTGACACTACTAAGTGTAGTCGTGTAGGACGCTCATGTTCAAGACCTCCTTCGCAAGAGTACGACTAGCGAGAGAGCTGCTTCTAGAGAGGAGGCCAAGAGTATCACAACCTCCGCGCCACTGCCTTCAACCGCAATGTTGAGGAGCTGGGCAAGCGGACTGCCGACTTGTCGAGGAGCCGAGGTGAGTCTTCTTTCTTCTTCGCGGGGGCGCGCTGGCGCACCCGCGGGCTGTAGTCCCCGAGATTCGGGTCGACTGCTGAGCAGTCGGGCCGGATCTTCTTGGCGACCTTCTTAGTTGACGACTTAACGTCCTTTTTCTTTTTATCCTTCAGAGGCCAACGCCACTCTCTGACGGCAGTTGGGCGCAGCCGACACCGCCTTGCGCGCCAAAGGGGAGGAGTGCAGCAAGCTCGCCGCAGAGCGTGACCTGCTGGCCACGCAACTGGCGAAGCAAAGGGAGCAGCTTAAGGCGGCGCAGGACGAGTCGGAGAAGAGAGACGCTGCTCTCCTGGCCGAGTTCGAGAGCGAGCGCTCCTCCTGGACCGACAAGGAAGCACTACTGACCTCCGGCTTCCATGAAATCGAGGACATCATCGACGGTGAGTTTCTTTACTTTCTTCCTTTGGGCCGCTGAGGGAGTCCTGGACTAGGGGGTGTCCGGATAGCCGAACTATCATCACGGCCGGACTCCAAGACTATGAAGATACAAGATTGAAGACTTCGTCTCGTGTCCGGATGGGACTTTCCTTGGCATAGAAGGCAAGCTTGGCGATACGGATATGTAGATCTCCTACCATTGTAACCGACTCTGTGTAACCCTAACCTATCCGGTGTCTATATAAACCGGAGGGTTTTAGTCCGTAGGACGAACAACAATCATACCATAGGCTAGCTTCTAGGGTTTAGCCTCTACGATCTCGTGGTAGATCTACTCTTGTACTACCCATATCATCAATATTAATCAAGCAGTGAGTAGGGTATTACCTCCATCGAGAGGGCCCGAACCTGGTAAAGACATCGTGTCCCTTGTCTCCTGTTACCATCCGCTTAGATGCACGCTCGGGACCCCTACCCGAGATCCGCCGGTTTTGACACCGACATTGCAGCTTTCATTGAGAGTTCCTCTGTGTCGTCACCGATAGGCCCGATGGCCCCTTCGATCATCAACAACAACGCGGTACAGGGTGAGACTTTTCTCCCCGGACAGATCTTCGTATTCGGCGGCATTGCACTGCGGGCCAATTCTCTTGGCCATATGGAGCAGATCGAAAGCTACGCCCCTGGCCATCAGGTCAAATTTGGAAGTTTGAACTATACGGCCGATGTCTGCGGAGACTTGATATTTGACGAATTCGAGCCACAGCCGAGCATGCCGCACTGTCTCGATGGGTATGATCTAGCTCTGCAGCTGAACAAAGGCCCTCGAGGCCGCATCAAAGATCCGCTCCGACCCTTAATCCGGAGCCGGATTCCCCGATCGAGGACGAGTGGTTGGACGCCGCCTCGGGGGCTACGATCTCTACGGCGATTGAGCCGAACTCCATCCCTGTCCTTTGCGAAGACCTTGACTCCAGGGTGCCGGACTCCTCTCCGGACTCCGAACCCTCCGCGCCCCTACCAATCGAATCCGATTGGGCGCCGGTCATGGAGTTCACGGCCGCGGACATCTTTCAGCACTCGCCCTTTGGCGACATCCTGAATTCATTAAAGTCTCTCTCTTTATCCGGAGAGCCCTGGCCAGACCACGGTCAGGAAGGTTGGGATGCGGACGATGAAGAAATTCAACGCCCACCCACCACCCACTTCGTAGCCACTGTCGAAAGCTCACACGACATGCTCGATTTCGACTCCGAAGACATCGACGGTATGGACGACGATGTAGGAGACAACCATGAACCAACGCCTATAGCATGCTGGACAACCACCTCATCCCATGATGTATACATGGTGAATACACCTAAAGGAAATGAAGACGAGGAACAACGGACGCCACTGAAGGATAAATCCCTAAAAGCAGTCAAACGGCAACGTAAACGCCGAACCAAGTCCCGCCTCAACAAAGACCCAGCCATAGAGCAGGGCGAACCGGTGGACGCATTTAACATGCTATCGAGCAATCATCCGAACAAGACAACTTGGATAAACAACCCGTCCCCGGCGAAGACAACAGCCCGGACGATCTCACGCCGGACAAATTGTTGGAGCAGAATAACCTCCACAAAAGGCTCGTCGCCACTGCGCGCAGCCTGAAAAAGCAGAAGCGGAAGCTCAAAACAGCCGAAGATGCAGTCAGAATCAGATGGAGCAAAATATTCAACGCCGTAGACAAATACGACGACAGTCGCCGAACAAAGAGCTACCCAAAAAGAAAACTACTGCCCGAATTTGATGAGGAGGCCATAGAGCCCCCACAATCAAAAAATAAGAAGGCCACCCGGTCGGATGGACGACCCCACGGCAAAAAGAGAGCGGCAAATGGCGCCGCACACAAGCCGCACGCCGATCCACATAAGGATTCACATCAAAAGGATGGCCCAGTTAGGTCCATCTATGGGCCGAGAAAGCAAGCTCTTCAAAGCAATGCAACATGCCAAATATCCGAACATCACGGCACACCCAAATACAGGGGCGCCACACATCCCCTATGTTTCACCGATGAGGTGCTGGATCATGAATTTCCAGCGGGATTCAAACCCGTAAACATAGAGGCATACGACGGAACAATGCACTCGAGTGCGGATTGAGGATTACATCCTCCACATACACATGGCTAGAGGAGATGATCTCCATGCCATAAAATACTTACCCCTCAAACTCAAAGGGCCATCTCGGCATTGGCTTAAAAGCCTCCCAGAAAATACCATTGGAAGCTGGGAAGAGCTCGAGAATGCATTCCGGGCAAATTTTCAGGGGACCTATGTCCGCCCTCCGGATGCAGACGATCTAAGTCACATAACTCAACAGCCCGGAGAGTCAGCCCGAAATTTCGAACAGGTTCCTTACTAAAAGAACCAAATAGTCGATTGTCCGGACGCCAAGCCTTAGCAGCCTTCAAACACAACGTCCGAGACGAATGGCTCGCCAGACACCTCGGCCAAGAAAAGCCAAGAACAATGGCCGCATTAACAAGCCTCATGACCCGCTTTTGCGCGGGAGAGGATAGCTGGCTAGCAACAAGGACCAGCGCCGGATTAAGGGGAACGGTCCAAAGAGCGCGGCAGTCAACGCCGGATTCAAAAGCTCATGGCAGAACAATAAAAAACTGCCCCTTAAGGACAATAGCGATGAGCTATCCAACTTAAACAAAATCTTGGACAAGATATGTCAAATCCACAGTACTCCCGGGAGGCCTGCAAACCATACCCACAGAGATTGCTGGGTCTTCAAACAGTCCGGCAAACTCAACGCCGAACACAAGGGGCTCGACACACCAAGTGAAGATGACGACGAGCACCACAAGCAGAGCCTCGGAAAAGAAAAGAACTTCCCACAAGAGGTTAAAACAGTAAACTCACTTCACATGATCAAAGGGAAAAACAGAGCGGCGCCCACTAAAATGCGCGCCGCACAAACTACCCTAGCGGAGTACAAACACTGGTTGCCAAAACCAATCACCTTCGACCATCAGGACTATTGCGAAAGTATTCGGAACGCAGGATGGACTGCCTCGATATTGGATCCTATAATTGACGGATTCCAATTTACACAAGTCCTCATGGATGGCGGCAGTGACATAAACCTGATATATCAGGACACAATCCGCAGGATGGGGATAGACCCAACCAAAATTCGCCATAGCAACACCTCCTTTAAAGGGGTAATGCCAGGCCCATATGCCCATTATACGGGCTCCCTACTGCTAGAAGTTGTGTTCGGTTCATCCGACAACTTCCGTCGCGAAAAGTTAGTCTTCCATTTCGCCCCATTTAAAAGTAGCCATCAAGCACTATTGGGACGCGAAGCTTTCGCCCGCTTTAACGCAATACCGCATTATGCATCTCTTACACTTAAAATGCCTGGTCCACGTGGCATCATCTCATTAAAAGGGAGTATTAAGTGTTACTCGAGCACGAAAGAATGCGAGGCTGCCTTGACAGCCCCACACCGATACGGCTCCGCTAACTAAATCACCTGAATAGGTAATTCGAACCCCGGACACGGCTAGACGAGTCCGGCGCCTACTAGCGGCAGGCCCCCATACAAGGGGTTGCATGCATGTACAACAAGAGACAATAAAGCTCAATTTTATTCACTTCTTCGAATCGTACTCTGTTTATATAATATAAAATACATCTTTTGCATGATCCTTTTTCTTTTAAACTAAGTTCCTCTCTTTTACAGATGAACAACGTGCTACACCAGTCCAGAATACGGCACAACAGAGACACAGGCGCAGACGTGCAGTAGGGACCCGTTGCAAGGATTCTTTTCAGATTAAGACCCTGCGTAAACCTTTTTTACTGTCTCTTGTTGATACACATCCCCTGGTTTCTAGCTATAACCAAGGAGGAGGCTGGTGTTTTGGCATCGGCCGCACCAGAATTTTTGCACGTACCTGGACACCAGGGGCTTAGGGCATTATTCTGCCCGTTTTTATAAAGACCGAATACCTTAGGGAGTGTTCGGCGTCTCGAGTTAGGCCTTATATGCATCAGCTCCGAATCATGTCTTTGGTCGATATTGGGTTTGCCCGCTCCTGTGTTTTGCTGCCTTACGCCCGCTTTTATCGGCTAACGCGGCACCGTGGAGAACTATTGCGATTGTGCCCCGGTTCGCCAAGCGGGCACCTCGAGAGAAAGCCGAAAACTGACTGTCATGATATAGCGAGAGACTGGTCAACCACTCGATGACTCGCTGGAATGTTTAGAATTCCTCCGCATTAACGAAGGACCGTTTTCGGTCAGGCATATACGCACCCTGAATTAGGGAAGAGTGCGGTGCCCCCAGGGGCTATATAGTAGCCCCACCCTCGAACTCCTATGGCTAAGTGAAAGTGATAAAGCATTATAGTCCGGTTGCCTAGTTTGCTACGCTACCACCTCCTTAACAGGACCAAGACGTTGGATTAAGTGTGAAAAAGCGCCTTCTTTGCAAACACCCCCGCACTATGCGTGGGGGCTGAAGCCAAGGACTGCCATCTTTCAGGTTATATATACATATACATAAACGGCTGCACAGGGAGTAGTTTACTACTTGAACGCACAAGTATAGAAAGCTCTTATATTATATTGAAACATTGTTTTCACACATCATACATGTCATTTAAACATAATATCCTTCGAGCACTGCGTCTCTATTAAACGAGCGCCCTGCAGGACTTCCTCAAAATAGTGCTCGGCAGGTACTCGGCTTCTGTCCGAATCTTGGGATGCAACGTCGGTGGCCTTCATCTCCGCCCAGTATGTCTTGACACGGGCTAGAGCCATCCGCGCTCCCTCAATACACGCCGACCGCTTCATTGCGTCGATACGCGGTACCGCACCAAGGAACTGCTGCACTAAACCAAAATAACTCTTCGGCTGGGGTCCGCCCGGCCACAAATGAGTCATGACATGCTTCATGGCAAGTCCGGATAATTGATTCAGGTCGGCCCATTCGGCCAACCGATCGGTCAACGGAAGAGGACGCTCCGGACTATGGAATTGCGACCAATATAGTTGTTCTGCATTACGCGCCCTTCCGCCTCGGAATTGCTCAATCGCGTCTTGGCCTTCGCCGCTAAGTCCAGATAAGCATCCTCCGAACTCCACAACTTGTCCAACTGAGCATACTTCGGATCCGTATATTTCCTCCGCGGTAGAAACGGTTTTCCAGCCGCAATAGCCCCGGCCTGACTCAGCTCCTCCTTGGCAGCTCTCAAAGCCGAACGGGCATCGTTGGATTCGGCGGCGGCCTTTTTCAGGCCGTCTTGCTCCACTTGACGTTCTTTTTCAAGAACCTCGCAGCGATCGGTAGTATTCTTCAACTTTCTGGCCATATCGGCCATTTCCTCTTTGCTTTGGCAGTGAGCAGCTCGTTCGGCTTCTAGCTCTGCGGCCGCCCTTAAAGCGGCCGCATTACTATTTCTGGCCTGCTCTTTCGCTCGGGCGAGTTCCGCCCGCAGCTCCTCTACATCAGCGGCACCATCTGCATTAAGCATACAAGTAGTAAGGCATGTGCGTCAAGCTCCCTTGCCAGGTGTCCGCGTAAAAGTCGCATACCTTGTGACTCGTCAAACTGTTTATTGACAAGCGCGATGTCCGCATCCGCCTCGTCAAGCTGCCTCTATAGTTCGCCATATTCATCAGTCCGGCTGGCCACCGGACGCCCCGCCACCAATTTAGGAGCGGTGATATGTTATAACTGAGATTTTGATCCTCGGCACGCTTTCAATTTTGACAACATACCGAGTCTCAGGGGCTACTATCTATACAGGGCGCATTCTATATGCATAACTGTCAGAAGGTACATCATTTTTTGGTACCTCAAACCCCGTCAGTAAACTTCTGGCGGCTTCATGCAATCCGCTCTCAGCGGATGCAATTCTTTCAATCACCATACCCATTAGAGCATGATGATCTTTTGAGATAGCCACTCGCCCGAGCAGATCCTTCAGCTCCTCCGACCGCACGCCAGCTGGCGCCGGACCTTCCGGCCCCGCCGGACTGGGGGAAACCCTCCGCGACGACACCTCAGGGTCGTCTGCCTCGCATGAGGGTGCGACAGGTGGAGGCGTTTCGCTCTCCATCATCTCCGGAAGAAGATCCCCCGAAGACGAGCTCATTGAGAAGGGCTGAGATCCGAACTACAAGGTACAATTTCGGTTATCTTTAGAAATAAATGCAGGGATGTTCCTTATTTACAAGACCCCTTCTTTTTTACTTACGGCTTGCTGGAGGGCTGATCCCCTTGGGGAAACAGTGCGGCTGGGTTACTTCCCAACGCCGGACTCTCTGACGAATATTTCTTTCCCCTCTTGAGGCCTTGACATCCGGATCTTCCGAAGCGGTCCTCTTCTCTCCTTGGAGGGTGGGACTTTTGATCCCTCCTTCCTCAGAAGCCTCCTTCGTGGAGGCAGTTGCTTCCCTGCTCCCCCCTTCGCCTTTCTTTAATAGGCGCGGCCTTCAACCTCTTGGTCAGAAGGGGATCCGGCGTGGTCCCTGGGAGGGGAGCCGGACCCCTTATTAACTTTGCCTTGGCTATCCACTCCTGTTCAAGAAACGGCTCCTTTAAAGGGCATGTATATGATGAATGAATGAACAGCCTGTCCGGTTACAGGACTACTTACTTGAGTATCTGGGCGATTGCAGCTCAGTCCTGCGTCCTCAGTCAGGTCCGGACACTTCTCTTGTGATCCGAAGAACAGTTTATACATCTCCACGCAGGCGCTGCACCCATAAAATTTTGGAGAGCTCGTGGTCCCTCCAGATTAAATTCCCACAAAGTGAGGGGGGCGACGTTGCAGAAAGGCGCCGAATCAACATAACTCGCGCCATCGCAACCAGATTGATCTCTCTTTCTTGGAGGTCTCGAATACGGCCTCGCAACAACGGAACGCCCTTGACGGCCCCCGCCGAGCCCTTGTTGGCCCATGACGCCAGCTGTGGTGGACTGAGCGAAGGCGGAAGCGCCACCCATTTGGTGCCCCTAGGAGCAGTGATATAAAACCACTCCGTTGCCACAAACCAAGCTCCTCTTGAAAAGAGCCCTCGGGCCACGGAGCATCAGCACATTTGATTATGACCGCCCTCAAGACTCTGCTTGTTGCCCCTCGATCATCTTTGGCTCCACCTTGAAGGTCTTGAGCCACAATCCAAAGTGAGGGGTAATATGAAGGAAGGCCTCACATACGATAATGAATGAAGAGATATGGAGGATGGACTCCGGATTCAAGTCATGGAAATCCAGCCCATAATAAAACATGAGCCCTCAAGACAAAGGGATCCGTCGGGAAGCCTAAACCCGAAGGAAGTGAGACACGAACACCACGCCTCGCCGGGCTCGAGTGGGAATGACCTGCCCTGGAGCAGGCAGCCTATGCGAAATCTCGCCGGTTAGATACATGGCGTCTCGCAGCTTTAGCACATCTTCTTCTGTGACAGAAGAAGACATCCATCGGCCGTGCTGGTCGGAGCCGGACATCGTCGAAGGTCCGAAGCGCATAAATCTGAAGCTTTGGGTGTTAGAACTTCGGCGAGGCGAACTCGATGGAGGGTGTAAAAAAGAAGAGGGCCTTGGTCTCATTATAAAGAGGTTGAATACCAAGAGCCCTCCCCGTGGTTGATTAGGACTCGGCTTTGATAGAGGATGTTGGGTTCTACGGTAGGGTGGGTCGACTGCAAATTAAAAATTCCTACGCGCAGAACATCCAGGGACATGCTACGGGAGATGGATCACAGTTCGTTACCACTAGACGCCAGAGTGCCGCAGCGGAAGAAGAGTTGGGGCAGCGGCGTCTGCGTGGATCGTCTCCTCCTCGCTCGATCTCCCTCGAGCGGCCGGTCGTCCGATCCCACAGACGAAGTTCGCCGGAGCGGCGCAAGTGCACCGCCTCTAACGGTATCCGCTGCGCGGGAGGAACGTCGTGCGGCGGACTGCTAGGTCCGATCACACAGTCGGCGGCGAGTGGAGGTGGCTATTCGCAACACATGCAAACCCTAGTCCCAGCGCCGAAGCGATCAACTTCTGAGTGTGCCGCACCTCCACTTTATATAGGCGTCCGTCGCGGGCTCAACACTTGGGCCTCGCACGGACCCTAAAGCCCAAAGTCTATTCGGTCACGTTCCTAGTCCAGTTCGGATCACATCCGACCAGTGTCCTACTTAACTGACCTCATAGGTTCCTTCCCTTGCTGCCGAATTTAGGTTCAAGTCGGCTTGGTCACGATTCGGATCACCTCCGACCAGTAAGGTTGGTAGCGACCTCTAGCAAGGCGTGCCGACCACCAAGCGACGATGAAGCTGGTTAGGCGAACCTCGCATAACGTGTCACACTTTTGTTCCCTTTGCCGCATGATATATGTTGTCGGGCTCAAAGGCGAGACTGTCATCCTTGTGCTAACCCGACCTCTTTCTCGCTCCAAAGGATACCGACCACAATCCGGATTATCTCATAATCCTTGTCGCATGGCCATGCTATTCTGGTCGATCACACGAGGGGCCCAGAGTATATCTCTCCGATCGGAGGGGCAATCCCATCTTGCTCGACCGTGTCTCGCGGCATGGGACTGGACAAACCCAAACCTACCTTTGTAACTACCCGATCCACGGAGTAGCGTTTGGTCGGCCCAAAGCAAGTCTGTCACCATCCCGAGTACATGTGTCAGCTCAGGTCTTAGGACATAGAACGTATGTTGTACTAGAGACTCACAGATGACATATTGCTGCGTCTCATAGTTGGGTCTGTCCGACTCGGACCTTATCTCGACTCGGATCCGACTACATCGAATCCGACCAGACCTTTCCAAGTCCATATTATCCGGTTAGCATCCAATGCTTCATGGCTAGTGAGACCGAGCCATCGACCGTGTCATATGCTAGTCTAGTCGGCTGCTGTCGGGGAGGCTGATCGTACCCACGAACACCTATGGGGCCGGCGGACCAGGCCCCTTTGTGGTTCGGAGGGGGGCGGAGATCTCACGAAGAGCGTATCGAGGCGAGGCACACGAGCAGTTTCCCCGACATCTTTGGCGCGCCAGGTAGGGAGCGTCGAGGCCGTGTGAATCTGATCCGACGTTCACACGAGCAGCGTCCTCAACATCTTCCTCAACATGCCACCGAAGAAGAAGGCTTCGGCGGCAGCAGAGCCGTTCGCGTCGTACCCACCCTCACCGCAGCAAACGGGTGGTGGGGCGGACGCCGGCCGAGGAACCGGCGCCGACGAAGGTGTTCACGACGCTGTTAAGTCCAAGGACAAGGCCCCGCAAACCTCGGCGTCCGCGCATCCCCCGCGCCCATCTCAGGAGACGCGGGACCAACAACGCCATGGCGTTCACAATGCCATACGTTCATTGGATCGAGACCCTCAAGACCAGCATGCACGCCAACATGCTGGCACGAGTGAGATACGGTCGCCTGGACGGGGTGCTGCTCCTTCTAACATAGTTAGAAGTCCGAGCATATCCCGCCTCGCACCGCTCGCCAATGCCACCCACTACTCCAGCGAAGCTTCGGCGAGAGCTCGCCATTTCCTCGACTACCCTCCAGCGGCCGACAAGGTCGACGAGTGGAGGGCCACTATCCAGAGCCTCATCGGCTTTGCTTAACGGCGACGCTCGCGTAACCAACGCCCGTCGTTGCCGGCAAGACGACAAGGCATGAGCCGGTGGCGGCGAGACTGCCGGAGGTGCAACTACCATGCACTCTCCGCCCGAAGGCCAAGATCGCCGACTCACCGGATCCACCTCGACAGCGACTCCACCGCGTCGCCATCGGATCCGCGAAGCTCGCCGCGATCAGCGCTTAAGTTCTTCATGAGCGACAACTAGAGGACGCTCGAACTCGCATCGAGCGCCGGAGAGAAGCGCGGCGTCGATCCGACAAGCCGCTTGGGCCTTCGCTGATGGCGCGCGGGCGGAGGAGCCAGCGACTTGCCGTCAGACGCGTAGGTTGCCCTGCGTTCACTCGTGAGCTGCGGCAAGTCCAAAGGGCCCAGCCGAAAAACTTCAAACCAGATGTGCCGGAGAAGTATGATGGCAGGACGCATCCGTCGGAGTTCTCGGCATCTACACCATCGCGGTGCAAGCTGCGGGGACGGACGACAAGATCCTCGCCAACTACTTCCCGCTCGTGCTCAAGCCCAACGTCAGATCTTGGCTCATGCACTTGCCGCACAGCTCCATATCTTCTTGGGCAGATCTATGCCATCAGTTTGTTGGTGCCTTCACAGGTGGCCACAAACCTCATGGCCAAGAGAGTGACCTTCATCTGCTCGCCCAAAAGGAAGGAGAGTCCCTGCGCAAATTCATTCAGAGATTCAGCCGTGTGCACTACAACATCCCAGATGTCCACCCTGCCGCGGTGATCAGCGTGTTTCATCAGAACGTGCGGAACCGCAGGATGAGGGAAGAGATGGCGGTGTGCAAAGTCAAGGACGTTAGTGAGCTATACGCCTTGGCCGACAAGTGTGCACGCGCTGAGGAAGGGAGGAGACTCCCAGGAGAGAATGCAGCACCAGGATCTGACAGTGAGGAGACCGCCCCGGCAAAGAAGAGCCGGCGGTGAGGCAACAGGAAGAAGAAAGGCAGAGAAGTCTTAGCTGTTGAGCAGTCCGGCAACGGAGGCGGCGACAAGAACGCCAAGGCTGGTGGCTCCGACAAGGAGGTTGCCGCTGACGCCAACCACCAGTCTGTGGCGGCCGCCGACAAGCAGGACGGCTCCGGCAAGCAATACTGCAAGATCCGCCGCACCAAGGGCCACGACCTCCAGAGCTGCAAGAAGGTCGAGCAGCTTGTTGAACAACAGAGGGATGAGTACAAGCGGCGCGACAAGGAGAAGGCCCAGGAAGGTGCTGGGGGAGCAATCAAGAAACATCCCGGCCGGGGAGGACGCCGCGGCAAGGCCAAGCAGCGGCAAGGAGACAGACCTCCCCGCGGCCGCGACAAGGATGAAGATGATGACGACGACGAAGATATGGACGCATTTACGACGCCGATGAGCAGGAGTTTGAGAAAGCCACAGAGGTCCTTCCGTTGTGACGGAGGTGCTTCCTGCATACCTCCCACCGCCAACTCAAGCAATGGATGCGGGAGGTCAACGCAGCGGAACCATCCGTAGAGTCACGCAAGCCTCTGAAGTGGTCCAAAGACGCCTATCGTCTTTGATATTGAGGACCACCCTGATCGCGATAATCTGCGGTCGGGTGCTTGCCGATGTTGGTCTCACCAACCATCCGCAACCTCAAGGTCACCAAGATGCTAGTTGACGGCGGGCCGGCTTGAACCTGATCTCCTCCGCGGTGCTCCGAAGCTTCAAATCCTCGACAAATGAGCTCGAAGAGACCGGCACCTTCCAAGGAATCAATCCGGGAAGGAGCAAGCCGAAGGGGAAGATTACGTTGCCGGTAACATTTGGCAGCGAGCTGAACTTTAGGACTGAGAGGGTCACATTCGACGTTGCCGATTTCCCATTGCCTTACAATGGGATACTTGGCCGTCCAGCACTCGCCAAGTTCATGGCCTCACACTATGCCTACAACTTACTCAAGATGCCAGGCCCGATAAGCGTCATCTCTATCCATGGCGACAAGAAGGATGCCCTTATCTGTGCCGACAAGATCTACCGGGATGCAGCAGGCGCGACAAATTGCCAAACACTTGCCGCTGAAGCTCCCGGGGGGAAGAAGACAAAGTCCAAGTCCGGCAAGAGCTCTGATGCCCACTCCGGCAAGTGCACCTCTTCGGAGTGCTGCGCTACCGTCGAGGACGCACCATCGAGCTACACCGGCAAGTGCAAAAAGAAGATGGTAGCTCCGCCAAAGACCAAGAAGGTGCCCGCCAAGGAGGACGGCACTGGTGGTACCTTCACCATTAGTGCCTCTCTCGACCCTAAATAGGAAGGCACGCTCGTTGCTTTCTCATGGGCGAATGTCGGCGATGTTTGCATGGCAACCGTCGACATCCCCGTGTTCCTGTGAAAGTGATTGAGCACCGCCTGGCCGCTTTGTCCTCATCTTGGCGACCCGTCAAGCAAAAATCAGGAAGCAAGCGGTGAGCGCCAAGAATTCATAGCGAGAAGAGATCAAGAAACCGGAAGCAGCAGGCCTTGTCGAGGAGTGCTCCATCCTACGTGGTTGGCCAATCCGTAGTCGCAAGAAAGCAAATGGGAAATGGAGACTTTGTATTGACTTCACGGATGTTAATAAAGCTTGTCCCAAAGATCCATTTCCCTTACCGCGCATCGACCAGATTGTTGACTCCACGGCTGGATGTGATTTGCTTTCGTTTCTTGATGCATACTCAGGATACCATCAGATCTTCATGGCTGAAGAAGATGAGGAGAAGACCACATTCATTACACCATGTGGCACATACTGTTTCATACGGATGCCTTTCGGTTTGAAGAATGCTGGATCAACATTTGCAAGGGTAGTCCATGACGCTTTTGAACCGCAAATGCATAGAAATGTAGAAGCCTACATGGATGACATAGTGGTCAAAAGCAAGGACAAAGCAACTCTGGTTCAAGATTTGACGAGACCTTTGCAAATCTGCGCAAGATCAACCTCAAGCTCAACCCCGAGAAGTGCGTGTTTGAGTCCCTTCCGCAAGCTTCTCGGGTTCTTCAGAAATCTCGCCGAGGGATTGAAGCCAATCCCGACAAGATCAAGGCCATTGAGCAAATTGAAGCACCAAAGCGCCAAGGATGTACGAAGACTTGCGGTTGCCATGTAGCTGCTCTCAAGAGGTTTATTTCTAGGTTCTGCTGGCTACCGCCGCTTTTCAAGATTTTGAAAAAGGCAGGTCCAATGAAATGGACTCGAAGCGGAGGCTGCGCTGCAGGACTTAAAGAGATACCTGTCCTCCACTCCAACACTTGTCGCACCTAAACCACAAGAGAAGTTGCTGCTATATATAGCGGCAACCAATCAAGTGGTTAGTGCTGCGTTAGTAGCGGAGCGGGAGGCGGATGACGAGCCAGCTACCATGGCAAACACATCCGGCAACAAGCGTGGGGCTCACGACAAGCTCTGGTCCCGATAAGGACGAATCCGCTGCAGACGCATGAACAGATGCGAGAAAAGGATGGTGCAGCGCCAGTTTACTTTGTCGGTTCCCTCCCGCAGGGGGCTAGGTCAAGGTACTCGGTGTCAGAAATTGCTTTTCGCCTCCTCATGGCCTCGAGAAAGCTGCGCCATTACTTCCAAGCACATGAGATCACAGTTGTCACGCCGCTTTCCGCTCAAGAGGATACTGCAGAATCCAGAGAGGCAACAGGCGGGATTATCGAAAGTGGGCATCGAACTGTCAAGCTTTGGTCTCAAGTATGAAAGCACTTCAACTATTCAAAGCGAGCATTGGCAGAATTCATTGCAGAATGGAAGCCAACGCCAGATGAAGAGATTCCGGAGTAGATCATTCCCGTCAAGGAAGCAAGCTAAGAGTGGCTATTGTACTTTGATGGTGCCTTCTCGCTGCAAGGCGCCCGGTGCCGGGCGTGCTGCTTATCGCGCCACCGGAGAGCACCTCAAGTCACGTAGTCCAGATGCACTTTCCCAAGGAGCAAGCAACAAACAATACTGCAGAGTATGAAGGTTTGCTTGCCGGTCTCAGATCGCCAGAGACCTTGGGATCAAGAAGCTTATTGTCAGGGGTGACTCGCAGCTTGTCGTCCGCCAAGTGAACAAAGATTATCAGAGTCTCTTGATGGAAGCCTACGTCGATGAAGTGAAGAAGCTAGAAGAGCACTTTGACGGCATGCAAATGGAACATGTTCCAAGAGCTCGGAATGATATTGCTGACGGCCTGTCAAAGTGCGCTGCACTTAAGTTGCCTATGGAACCAGGGATTTTCGTGCTCAAGCTGACTCAACCAACCGTAACACCATCGACTGGACAAAGCAAGAAGAGGAAGTTGATCTCTGGTGACTACTTTCCGGCAGAGGTTCCCAAAGCCGTCGTTGCGAAGGTCCCCAAGATCAACACCAACAGTGCTGGATGGCAGTCTACTCCGACAAGCCCCAGGGTTTGTTTCGTTGAAGCAGACGCTTCCGACAAGTCTTGCTCCGGCAAGCTTGCCGGGGAGCATCAAGCTCCGGCAGAGCCGCAGGTCCTTGCCGTAGAAGCTGACGTTCCCGCAGCAGCAGATGTGCCTTTAGTCCTCGTTGTCGAGCCACAAGCTCCAGCATGGGCGCAGCCGATTGTCCTTTTCCTTCAGACAAGAGAACTTCCCGAAGATCAAGAAGAAGCGGAAAGAGTAGCCCGGCAGTCAAGTATGAACCAGTTTGTCGATAGCATACTGTACAGAAGAAGACTCAACGGTGTGAAATTGAAATGCATTCCTGTGGAAGATGGATGCTCTGCCGGCAGAGATACATGGAGGCATATGTGGTCACCACATTGGCGCGAGAGCACTTGTCGGGCAAAGCTTTCCGGCAAGGTTTCTTCGGCCGACAGTCCTCCAGATGCAATCGCACAAGTAACCAAGTGTGAAGCGTGCCAGTTCCATTCCAAATAGATACACCAACCAGCTCAGGCTCTCCAGACGATCCCTTTATCCTGGCCCTTTTCGGTCTGGGGGCTCGACATCCTCGGCCCCTTCCCCCGAGTTGTCGGGTGCTTTGAGTACTTGTACGTCGCCATCGACAAGTTCACAAAGTGGCTGGAAGTGGAAGCAGTGAGGAAGGTGACAAGACGGTCAGCGATCAAGTTCTTGTGTCGATTGTTTGCCGCTTTGAATCCCTAACAGGATCATCACCGACAACGGCACACAATTTACTGAGTCGCACCTTCATGCAAGACGTCCCAAGATCTTGGCGCCAAGGTTCCGCTTTGCTTCCGTTTCTCACCAGATAATCAACGGTCTAGCAGAGATGGCATATGCTGAAGTGCTGCGCGGGCTCAAAACCAGAACTTTTGACAAGCTGCACAAGTGCGGAAGAAACTGGATCGAGGAGCTGCCGGTGGTTCTTTGGTCGATCAGGACGACGCCAAATCGAGCCACCGGCCAGACACCTTTTGCTCTAGTATATGGAGCAGGCAGTTCTCCCCACAGAACTTCAGATACGGATCGCCTCGAGTGCTCGCTTATGATGAGCTTGAGCAAGAGCAGCTGCGACAAGATGATGTGCTGCTCCTTGAGGAGGATCGTCTTCAGGCCGCCAGCGAGCTGCTCGCTACAAAGAAGCTTTGCGCCGCTACCATAGCCGCAAAGTTAGTGCCAGAAGTCTCGAGGAAGGCGACCTTGTTCTTCGCTGCGTTCAGTCCGCCAAGAATTCAAACAAGTTGACGCCAAAGTGGGAAGGCCCTTATCGGGTGAAACGAGTCACTAGGCTCGGCGCTGTCCGCCTTTGAGACCGAAGATGGCATCGGTGAGCAACTCCTGGAACATTGAGCATCTTCGTAAGTTTTACCTATAGTACGGTTGCGGAACCTGTTCCGCAACCACCTTTTGTACAAGTCTTGCCGCTGTTGCATGTAATCCTTTGTACAAAGCCGGGCGCAGACCCCGTGCATCAGTAAAGCTCATGTGTTGCGCACAAACTTGCCAAATTCATGCTTTCATCATTTCATTGCATATTTTGGCTAACACTTTGTGCAGCAACCACACCCGGTAAGCAATATCAAGCCGCTGGGCTCCATAACTTTATTTCTTCTTCTTTCTCTTTTCTCAAAGAAAGGAAGGCTCCCTCGCGCACAAGTTAACGAGGGGGGAAGGAGAAGATAATACTATGGACCAGGCATTGCTCGAGGAAGTTTCGCCTTATCGGGAAGCAAGAGACAGAAAAGCTAAGTTGCCAAAGTTTGAGCAATCAATTTTTAAACTTTTAAGTTATCTTCCTCGAACGATAGTACTTTGTATGGAAAACCTGGCGCGCCAAAGATGTCGGGGAGGCTAATCGTACCCACGAACACCTATGGGGCCGGCGGACCAGGCCCCTTTGTGGTTCGGAGGGGGGCGGAGATCGCACGAAGAGCAGATCGAGGCGAGGCACACGAGCAGTTTACCCAGCCGAGCTCTCCGGAGAGATAAAACTCCTACCGCTGCTTGTTTGATGTATTCTATTCTTGCTAGGGAGCGATGCAAGCTACAAAACCTAAGCGTGAGCGTATCTGGTCTCGAGTGAGTCGAATGAACCGAACCCTTTCTACGCTATGCGCATGGGCCTCCTTTTATATGCTCAAGGGGTCTCCGACAGGTGGCAACATAGGCGAGGGTACAAATGTAAAAACAGAAGTTGGTACACCTACTTGAACAGTGTATAGTGCAAAATACCTAACTCTGACGGCAAGGGACAAAAGCAATAAATGCCCGTCAGTGTCGCCTAAACAGTGCGACGGAGACCGTCAGGTGCGCCACCGCTCGCCACGATGGCAAGCTTGTCAGCGCCGCTTATCGCTGCTCTCCGCTGGCTGCATGACCTCTTGACACGCTGCATGGAATGGGCCCATGGCGACACGTTGTTGGATGAGCTGGAGCGGAGATGGAGAGAGGTTGCTTGCCGCATGCAAGCGCCTTTGCAGCGCCGAATCCTTGTCGCGTCCGGGAGGCTTGTCGCGCTCGAGCCTTCGGCAAGCTCCTCTTGCCGGGGCCCTGTCTTATGCATGCCTTGAATGGACTTCCCGGCAAGCTCCTCTTGCCGGGGCCTTGTCTTCTTAGTCAAATACTTTGTTCTTGAATGGCTCCAAAGGAGCCACGGAGGATCTTGGTGGTGACCAGGCAAACCCTGCCGCGGGGTGCTGCAACTGTCCGTGCACGAGTACGGGATACTAGGGCACCCCTACTCTAGTACACCGACAGCTGCGCGTCCACACAGCCCTTTCGACTAGGGACCTTTTAGGACAGTCATCATACAATGCATAGTCCCACAAACAAGTCACGTACTTGCTGATACACATCATTGATAATGTCCAAGGACTATCTTTATTCATAAACACATAGGAAATATCATCATACATGATTGCCTCTAGGGCATATCTCCAATAGTCTCCCACTTGCACTAGAGTCAATCAAATAGACATCGAATGCCCATAGCTCTAACGTGCCCCTCATGCTTGGGTTGTGGAAGCGGCTTAGTCAACGGATCTGCAACATTTGCATTCGTGTGAATCTTGCATAACTCTACATCACCATTCTTTACGATCTTTCGTATCAGGTGATATTTCCGGTCTATATGTCTAACCTTGTGGTGATTCCTCGGCTCCTTGGCTTGTGCGATGGCACCAGAATTATCACAATAAAGGTCCAACGGTTTCACCAAGGCTGGGAAAATACCAAGATCATCCAGAAAATGCCGGATCCAAACACCTTCCTTTGCAGCTGCACAAGCCGCAATGTATTAAACTTCGTGGTAGAATCGCCACCGTATCCTGCTTGGAACTCATCCAATGCACTGCTCCTCCGCTCAGGGCGCATACCACGAATCGGTGTGATCGACAATCATCTCATCGGTTTGGAAACTAGCATCAACGTAACCCCTTACGACGCAGCTCTTCCTCACCTCCATAAACTAGGAACATCTCTTTAGTCCTTTTCGGTACTTCAAAATAGTCTTTACCGCTGCCCGATGACTCTCACCGGTTGGCACGTATCTACTTGTTAGGCTTATTGCAAAAGCAACATCAGGCCTTGTACATATCATGGCATACATGATGGATCCGATTGCCGAGGCATACGAAATCCTACTCATCCTGCTTCGCTCATCAGATGTCGAAGGACTCTGAGTCTCGCTTAGCCTTATACCATGTGAGAGCGGCAAGAACCCTTTCTTCGCCTCACTCATGTTGAACCGCTTCAACACTTTATCTATGTACGTGCTCTGGCTTAAGCCAAACAGCCTCCTCGATCTATCTCTATAGATCTTAATGCCTAAAATATAGATCGCCTCACCAAGGTCCTTCATCGAAAACTTGCCATTCAATGATCCCTCGACCGAAGTTTAACATCGAAACATTATTTCCGATCAGTAGTATGTCATCCACATACAAGATCAAAAACACTATCGAGCTCCCACTTAACTTCTTGTATAAACAAGAATCCTCTTCGCTTTTGATGAAACCGAGACCAGTGACGACCTCATCAAAACGAATGTCCCAACTCCGAGATGCTTGCTTCAACCCATAAATGGATCTCTTGAGCTTGCATACCTTACTAGTGTTAGTCGGATCGACAAAACCCTCGGGCTGTATCATATACACATCCTCGGTTAAATTTCTGTGAAGGAAAGCCGTCTTGACATCCATCTGCCATATCTCGTAATCGAAATATGCAGCTATAACTAGTATGATCCTCACCGATTCCAGCATCGCTACCGGCGAGTAAGTCTCGTCGTAGTCAATTCCTTGAACTTGTCCATAACCTTTAGCGACAAGCCGAGCTTTGTGGATCTGAACATTTCCATCCACATCGGTTTTCTTCTTAAAGACCCATTTGCAACCAATGGCAATTACGCCCGGTGGCGGATCAACCAAGTCCTGGACTTGATTCTCATCCATGGACTTTAACTCGGATCTCATGGCCTCCGGCCATGCCTCGAATCTGGGCTCACCATCGCTTCCGCATACACGTGGCGGTTCGTCGCTTTCTAGCAAAAATACATCACGCACTCTGCGTAATCTCTCCGACCTTCGTGGTTCTGGTGCCGCTTCCACTACAGGTTCCCTGACTGACTCCGGTATGATCTCATCACCAGCCGAGCCGTCCTCGAGTGGTCCTCGAATTTCTTTGAGTCGAACCGTCCTCCCACTGGCCTCCCGACTGAGAAACTCTTTCTCAAGGAAAACCCCGTTCCGAGCAACAAACACTTTGTTCTCTTCCCAGTTGTAGAAGCTATATCCCAAGGTCTCCCTCGGATATCCCACGAAGATGCATTTATCCGACTTGGGTGTAAGCTTGTCTGACATAAGTCGCATGACAAATGCTTCACAACCCCAAATCTTTAGAAAAGACAAACTGGGACTCTTCCCAGTCCACATCTCATGCGGTGTCTTGTCTACGGATTTTGATGGTACCCTATTAAGTGTGAAAGCTGCAGTTTCTAGAGCGTATCCCCAAAATGACAAGGGTAAATCCGATTTGCTCATCATAGACCGGACCATGTCCAACAAGGTCCTATTCCTCCGTTCTGACACGCCGTTTCTCTGTGGCGTACTCGGAGGTGTGAGCTGAGGTACTATACCTCGACCTTTCAGATGATCATCGAACTCCTGGCTCATGTACTCACCTCCACGATCAGATCGCAGAATCTTTATAGTCTTGTCGAGCTGATTCTCAACCTCGTTCTGAAACTCTTTGAACTTTTCAAAAGTCTCCGACTTGTGCCCTATCAAATAGATATATCCATATCTACTCAAGTCGTCGGTAAAAGTCACGAAGTACTGATAGCCACCTCTGGCGGTTGTGCTCATTGGACCACACACATCACTATGTATAAGTTCCAATAGCTCGGGGCCCTCTCGCAACTCTTTGCGAAGGCGACTTAGTCATCTTGCCGAGCAAGCATGATTCACATGTCTCGAACGACCAAGTCGGACGGGTTAGAGCCCATCATCATGGAGCTTCTTCATGCGTTTCAGACTAATGTGTCCAAGACGGCAATGCCAGAAGTATGTCGGATTTATCTCATTTGGCTTATGCCTCTTGACATTCATGTTATAGACCGGTTCCTGTTCTAGATTCAATATAAATAGCCCACCAACAATGGGTGCATAGCCGTGGAACATACCATTCAAAAATATCGAACAACCATTGTCCTTTAAATTGAATTCATAACCTTGACTCATCAAACATGAGGCAGAAATAATGTTCCGACTAAGTGCAGGAATGTAATAACAATTATTCAATTCCATGATGAATCCGGAAGGAAGCTAGAGCTGCATCGTGCCAACCTCCAACGCAGCAACTCTTGCTTTGTTGCCGACCCTGATGTCAATCTCCCCTTGTGCCACACGCCTAGTTCTTACCAGCCCCTGCATCGAGTTGCAAATATGAACAACCGATCCGGTATCAAATACCCAAGAGCTACTAGGTATGTCGGCAAGGTAAATGGCTATAACATATGCAACAAGTGTACCTTTGCACGAAGAAGCATTTCCGGCCTTCTTGCCATGCTCGCAAGCCACTTGCTCTGATTCCTCTTCCAGTGACCGGTCTCCTTGCAGTGAAAGCAAACGGTCTTCGAGTCCGGTCCAGACTTCGGCGCAGCAGCAGAGGTTACCGTCTCCGTGCCCTTTGCCTTAGCCTTTTTCTTGGACCAACTCTTCTTGAACTTAGCCGATTTCTACACCATCAACACTTGATGCGTGCCTTTCTTAATATCCTGCTCTGCCACTTTGAGCATCCCATGCAGTTCAGTGAGCTTCTTATCCATGCCATGCATTTGGTAGTTCGAGATGAACGTCCCATAGCTGGGCGGAAGAGAACCCAGAACAACATCAGTAGCCAGCTCATCCAAGAGCGGGAAGCCCAAACGATCCAAAGCTTGCACATATCCGATCATCTTGATCACATGTGGGCTCAGTGGATCACCTTCCTTCAGCCTGCAATCCATCAAGGATCGCCAGACGTTGAACCTTTCGGTCCTAGCCCGTGTCTGAAACATGCTCTTGAGACTCTCGATCATATCGTAAGCCTCAACGTTTTCGAAATGCTGTTGCAAATCGGGCTCCATACAAGCCAGCATCAGACAGCTGATCTCCGTTGATTCATCAACGAGTTTCTGGTAGGCATTTTTAGCTGTGGCACTAGCATTATCAGCAGGTTCCTCTGGAAGTGGATCCTCTAGAACATGTTCCTTTTTATCGTGCTTGAGAACAATTCTCAGATTTCTATACCAGGTGGTAAAGTTTGTTCCATTCAGTTTATCCTTTTCCAGAATTGATTTCAATGCAAAGTTGGGTTGAGCAGGTGGTGCCATTGATCTACAAAAGAAAGCATGCAATCACTAAGCAATGTGTTTATGTAGAGTAATTCTAGCCTAAACAGAAATACTCCCACTGAAGTCAGCATCCCTCCGCAAACTCTCAGTGATTCAGGATCCGACTAGCGCATGCGACTAGTGAGCTTTAGCATCACCGCTAGCCAACATACCTATCCGGTAAGCAACTCCTTGCTAATCGCATCTCTATACGACTCCTGTCGATCGGGAAGGTATCTCATACACCGGCTCCCAACCTCCTTTGCCACAAGGCCCAAAACCGTTTTGATAGCCTTGTCAAGTTAACTCGATGCAAAGGTGCATGTCCGTGTCCGACACGAACCCTTGATTCAAGGACACCCAGCAGCACCAATTTTATGAGCCCACTACTAGACGTACTTGACGTGCGAAGGTGCAACATCGGGGATGGCAATTCGCTTGATATTCATGAGGGATCATTCTATCATTTTAACATGCATAGAAACAAAGAAGCATAACAATCACAAATAAACATATATTGTGAAATAGTATGGCTCCTTTCATGGACGTTCTTCTGGGCCGGCTCCGACTCCGATGACCATCTAAGAACTCCATCTTGTTTGTCACGCCGGGCGCCAAGCCACCAACCTGATCTCTATTATCCAACTACTACAACTAGTAATGAATTTTACATAGAGTCACAAGTCGACACGCAGGTCGTTATACAATATAATGACAGCACTTTGGCTCCTGCCGGCTGACAAACATGACACGCAGGCCACGTATAAATTACACACATGCATCACATACACATGAGCCATACTATCCACATCAAACCTGCAAAACAAAGTATAGAATCGCATTCTACCGGTTTGTGTGGCGGGTATGAAATACACGGCGCTACGCACACGGCGGTCCCGATTTACAGAAAACATAGCCACATCGATCCCCATGTGCAGTTGATCTCATCAACCGTGCATACAGCCGATCTCTTCAAGGACAACAGATCTCATCTGCCGCCTCCACATATCTAATATGCATACAATCTGAATCCAAATCCTATAACAGAGGCTCTGATACCACTGTTGGGTTCTACGGTAGGGTGCGTCGACTGCAAATTAAAAATTCCTACGCGCAGAACATCCAGGAACATGCTACGGGAGATGGATCACAGTTTGTTACCACTAGACGCGTAGTGCCGTGCAGCGGAAGAAGAGTTAGGGCAGCGCATCTGCATGGATCGTCTCCTCCTTCTTCGATCTCCCTCGGCGGCGGTCGTCCGATCCCACGTCACGAAGTTCGGGAGCGGCGCAAGTGCACCGCCTCTAACGGTATCCGCGGCGTGCGGGAGGAACGTCGTGCGATGGACTGCTAGGTCCGATCACCTGATCGGCGAGTGGAGGTGGCTATTCGCAACACATGCAAACCCAAGTCGCAGCACCGAAGCGATCAACTTCTGAGTGTGCCGCACCTCCACTTTATATAGGCGTCCGTCGCGGGCTCAACACTTGGGCCTCGCACGGACCCTAAAGCCCAAAGTCTATTCGGTCATGTTCCTAGTCCAGTTCGGATCACATCCGACCAGTGTCCTATGAACTGACCTCATAGGTTCCTTCCCTTAAGCACGCGCGACCCCTTAGGTTCAAGTCGGCTTGGTCACGATTCGGATCACCTCCGACCTCACGGTTGGTAGTGACCTCTAGCAAGGTGTGCCACCACCAAGCGAGATGATGAAGCTGGTTAAGCGAACCTGCCTGGCGTGTCACACTTACATGTTCCCTTTGCCGACGATATATGTTGTCGGGCTCAAGGCGAGACTGTCATCCTTGTGCTAACCCGACCTCTTTCTCGTTCCAGTGATACCGACCACAATCCGGATTATCTCATAATCCTTGTCGCATGGCCATGCTATTCTGGTCGAGATCACACGAGGGCCCAGAGTATATCTCTCTGATCGGAGGGGCAAATCCCATCATGCTAGACCATGTCTCTGAGCATGGGACTGGACAAACCCGAAACCTACCTTTGTAACTAACCAGTCAAGCAGTAGCGTTTGGTCGGCCCAAAAAAAGTCTGTCACCATCCAGTACATCGTCGGCTCGGGTCTTAGGACATAGAACATTATGTTGTACTAGAGACTCACAGATGACATATCATTGCGTCTCATAGTTGGGTCCGTCCGACTCGGACCTTATCTCGACTTCGGATCCGACTGCCGAATCCGACCAGACCTTTCCAAGTCCATATTATCCGGTTAGCATCCAATGCTCCATGGCTAGTGAGACCGAGCCATCGACCGTGTCATATGCTAGTCTAGTCGGCTGCGCGTCCACACAGCCCTTTCGAATAGGGACCTTTTAGGACAGTCATCATACAATGCATAGTCCCACAAACAAGTCACATACTTGCTGATACACATCATTGATAATGTCCAAGGACTATCTTTATTCATAAACACATAGGAAATATCATCATACATGATTGCCTCTAGGGCATATCTCCAACAGAGGAGGCGTGCCAACGGGCACGGTTGGGTTACCCACGTCAGTATTGATGGGAATCCCGGAATAAGGGGGCGTGATCTACGCTTTGATAAAGACGTGCCAAGGAAACCACCTCGCTAAACGCGCTAAGGTGGAACAGTAAAAAACGATTCATATAAAGGCTTGGCCGTGGTGTGATGTCACGCCGCGGAATACGTCAGCAGATCTGTGCGAAAGTTATTCCCTCTACGGTAGTATGTGGAACTTGTTTTGCAGAGCCGGACACTATCCTGGTGTTCAAAACCTTCTATGAAGTATTCGGAGGAGGAACCCGCCTTGCAATGCCGAAGACAATATGCGCGCCAGACTAAATCGTCATTGAAGCCTGGTTCAGGGAGCTCTTGAGGGAGTCCTAGACTAGGGGGTGTCCGGATAGCCGAACTATCATCACCGCCGGACTCCAAGACTATGAAGATACAAGATTGAAGACTTCGTCCCGTGTCCAGATGGGACTTTCCATGGCGTAGAAGGCAAGCTTGGCGATACAGATATGTAGATCTCCTACCATTGTAACAGACTCTGTGTAACCCTAACCTATCCGGTGTCTATATAAACCGGAGGGTTTTAGTCCGTAGGACGAACAACAATCATACCATAGGCTAGCGTCTAGGGTTTAGCCTCTACGATCTCGTGGTAGATCTACTCTTGTACTACCCATATCATCAATATTAATCAAGCAGGAGTAGGGTATTACCTCCATCGAGAGGGCCCGAACCTGGGTAAAAACATCGTGTCCCTTGTCTCCTGTTACCATCTCCCTAGACGCACAGTTTGGGACCCCCTACCCGAGATCCGCCGGTTTTGACACCGACAGCCGCCGACTATAGGTCAGGCCGACTCCTGGTTTTTTGATTTGCTTCTTTTTCGTCTTGGCAGACTTCTTCCCCGGCCACACGCAGGCGGCCAATCAAGCCATCGAGGCTGATCGCGAGGCGCGGAGGGCGAGTGGTGCTGAGATCGCTGCCAATGCCCCCCCGGACCCTTGACGAGCAGCTTCTGAGCATTGAGGCTCGTCTGCGGCCGACCCATCGGATGCTGCGCCGGCTTCAATGTGTCGGCGCCCAGGCGATCGCTGCCCTGTGGCCAGACATGCCGGTTCTGCGCACTCCCAGCCAGACTGCCGACTGGCTGGAGGTCGCGGCTGGCCGTCTTGAGGCCTGGAAGGGTTCTGCGGCCCGGGCTGGAGCACGCCGGGCCTTGGAATTCTTCAAGGCGTGGTATCCAGGGCTGGATCTGGACCGGCTGGCCGCGTTCCGGTCAGAGGCTCAGGCGGAGCTGCTGGCTGCGGAAGACGCCCTCGTCGAGCGTGCGGCGGTGATTGCCGACTACACGGACACCAGTGTCTTTGTCCCTGAGCGGGCTGAGGACGGCGGGGAGGCGCCGCCGGAGTGGTTCGAGATGAACCCGGATTACGACGAGGACTCGGAGGAGGTGATCGGCTCCAACGCCGAGGAGGAAGGCGAGGCGGAGGACGGAGATGAGATGGAGGCGCCAGAAGACAGAGCGGGCGACCAGCCTCAACTCGACCGCGCCTCCAGCAACGAGCCGCGCCTGTCTGGGCTGGCTGCCACCGGAGATGATCAAGCCGAGACTGCCTAGCCGGCCGCTCCGGCGCCTGACGCCGTCGTCTCCTCCGGCCCTCCAAACTCGTCTGCCGCTTCCTAGGCTGCTGTCTCACCTTTATTTTATCTGCTTTGGTAGTCTTTTGAAAGAACTTGTTAATTCGCACAATTCCACCCGCGGGGTATATTTTGAACTTCTGCTCGAAGATTCGGCCAAGGGCCTATGCTGTGTAAATATTATCCTAATTCTATCTTTCCTTGCTCATTACTCTTATGGCTCTTTCCTTTGCCGCCTTCCCTTAGTCGCCGCCTTGCCCATCGGACAACCACTCTGCGGACTGCCGTTTGGATCAAGTGCTTGGCTACTCTTGGGAAGGCAAGTACTAACCATTTTTGGAGTCTTTTAAACAAGTTGGATAGAAAGCGGCAAGCCGACTACTCAAGAGTCGGTTTTTGCAAAAAGGGGCTGGAAGCCGGCTTAAGCTATGTTTATGCTTTGGGTCCTTAGCCATTTTTCATGTGGGCGCCCATTCTTCCTTACTCCTGCCCACCAATCAGTCGCTCTGCGAGCTGCGGCTTCTGACAGGAGACGGCTTAGGCACCGCACACTACTTGTCCGACTGCAGGAAGCATTCATAGCGCAAGGCGGCGAGTCCCCGGGCCGACTAGTCGAGCCCGGTGCCAAGCGGCATAACAAAGAGTAACATACTCGAAGGCATAATTCTTATCATCTGAGATAACAAAGGGCAGTCCCCGAGCTCGTCTCGGGGGGCCCAAAGTCTTGGTACTTTAACACAAAAGGTAGCGTGGTACATACTGTATCAACTGTAGAATCTTTGGAGAAGATTTGCGTTCCATGGCCGCTCCGTCTCTTTGCCGGAGTCGTCCCTCTTGCGTGCTTTCGGGCTTCGGCGTCGATCAGGTAGTAGGAGTCGTTACTTGACACTTTGCGATAATGAAGGGGCCTTCCCAAAGGCGCCCGACAGCTTGTCTGGCCGGCTGTTCGCTAGATCAGCCGGAGCACAAGGTCGCCCTCTTGGAAAGATCTCGGCTTGACCTTCTTGTTGTAGTAGCGGCCTTGAGCTCTGCTGGTAGAATCTTGGACCGGCTGAGTGCCAACAGTCGGCCCTCTTCCAGCAGATCGACGCCGTCTTGACGTGCTTCTTCTGCTTCCTCCTCGGTGTACATGGTGACTCGCGGGGAGTCGAACTCTATATCCGTTGGGATGATGGTTTCGGCATCGTAGACGAGGAAGAAGGGTGTGAAGCCGGTTGACTTGTTTGGAGTCGTGCGCAAACTCCAGAGGACAGTTGGCAATTCCTCAAGCCAACAGCCGGCCGAACGCTCCAGTGGTTCGACCAGTCGCGGCTTGATGCCAGACAAGATGAGGCCGTTCGCTCGCTCCACCTGGCCGTTTGACTGCGGATGGGCAACGGACGCTAAGTCTAGTCGGATGCCTTGCGTCGCGCAGAAACGGGCCAGGGCGCCTTTGGCAAAATTCGTGCCATTGTCGGTTATGATGTTGTGCGGTACGCCATACCGAGTCATGATGTCGGCAATGAAAGTCACTGCAGTTGGACCATTCAACTTCTTGATGGGTTTTGCTTCTATCCACTTGGTGAACTTGTCCACCGCGACAAGTAAGTGAGTTAGGCCGCCTCGTGCTGCTTTGAATGGTCCCACCATGTCCGGGCCCCAAACAGCAAAGGGCCAAAGCGATGGGGATAGTCTTGAGTGCGGAAGCCGGCTGAAACGGCTTGGAGCGGAACATCTGGCACCCCTTGCATTTTTGAACTAATTCCTTGACCTCTTCTAGGGTAGTTGGCCAGAAGAAACCGTGTCGGAAGGCTTTGGCGACGAGTGCTCTTGGGGCTGCATGGTGGCCGCACTCGCCTTGATGAATGTCTTCGATAATCGCTTGGCCTTGCTCTGGCTCGACGCAACGCTGGTAGACACCAGACGCTGCGCCTGGCCAGCTCTCTGATGACTATAGTGTAGGCTGCCGCTCGGCGTTGTACTTGCAGAGCCAAGATTTCATCGGTTGGTAGCTCTCTGCTTACTAGGAACTTTAGGATGGGCTGGGCCCATGAGGGTGCTGCTATTTCTTCAACCGCAAATCGCCACTTGACGAGGCGGTAATTTGGGCTGGGCGGCGGCGGGCGGGAGTCCGCAGCCGCTTGCTGGGTTGAAGAAGTCCCCGGGCCGACTGTTGCAGTCCCCGGGCCGAGTTCTGGAGTCTTCGCAATGGTCGCCGCAGTCCCCGGGCCGGGCTCTAAAGTCCCCGGTCCGGCTTTGACTGCGGCATTTTTGGGGCCGTCTGCAAGAATTCTCGTGCCGTCTGCTGAGGCTTTGGAGTCGGATCCGACTTCTTCAGGGGGAGCCGGCACAAAAATGGAGTCTGATTCTGGTGACGGCATGACAGATGGCTTGAGGAGGTGCTGAAGGGCGACGCCGAATGGTATTGCCTGGCGGGTGGACCCGATTCGTGCCACGGTATCTACTTGGTCGTTGTCGTTTCTTCGCACGTGGAGGAACTCGCACCCCTCAAAATATCCACTCAATTATTGTACTAGGAAACGGTAGCTCGCCATGTTTGCATCTTTGGCGTCCCAGTCGCCAGATGACTGTTGGACCACCAAGTCGGAGTCGCCATAACACAGGATCCGGCGAATGCCAAGTTCTTTGGCAAGCTGGAGCCCGTGAATGAGTGCCTCATATTCGGCGAAATTGTTGGAGGCGGCGAAATGGATCTGCAGCGCGTACTTGAGCTTGTCTCCTTTTGGGGAAGTGAGGACAACGCCGGCTCCCAAGCCGGTGCGTATCTTGGAGCCATCGAAATGCATCCGCCAATGGGTGGAGTCGGGCGCTGGCGGCAGGTACTGGGTCTCGGCCCAGTCAACGAGGAAGTCGGCCAGTGCTTGCGACTTGATGGCGGTAAAAGGGGCTGGTAATAGATGGTGTAGGGGGCCAGCTCTATGGCCCATTTGGCCACTGGCGAAGCATCTCGGCTTCCGATGATCTCGGCTAGTGGGGCTGTGCAAACCACGATGATTGGATACTCTTGAAAGTAGGGCTTCAACTTCTTGGCGGCAAAGTGCACGCCGTAACACATCTTTCCGGTAGTGGGGGTAGTTCTGCTTGGAGGTCGACGGTACCTCGCCGGGTAATATCTTGGTCTCTCGGACAGTAGCGCCTTGCCTTCCTCCTTGCGTTCAACTACAATGGTTGTCTTGACTACCTGGCGGTGGCGGCAATGTACAAGAGCATGGGCTCCTTAGGAGTCGGGGCCGCCAGCACGGGGGGAGTAGTCAGCATCTTCTTCAACTGGAGAAAAGCTTCATCCGCCTTGGGGTTCCATTCAAAGTAGGTGGTCTTCTTCATGAGCTGGTATAAAGGAAGAGCTTTCTCGCCCAGCCGGCTGATGAATCGGCTGATGGACGCCAAACAACCGGTGAACTTTTGCACATCTAGCAGTTGGCAGGGTACTTCCATCCTCTCGATGGCCTTGATCTTCATAGGGTTGCACTCTATGCCGCATTCGGAGACCAGGAAACCGAGGAGTTGGTCGGCTGGTACTCCGAAGACGCACTTCTCAGGGTTGAGCTTGATCTGGAATCGGCGTAGGTTCTCAAAGGTCTCCTTGAGATCTTCCAGCAGTGTTCCTCGCTTTTCCGTCTTCACCACCACATCGTCTACGTAGACGTGGGCGTTTCTCCCGAGCTGCTTGAGGAGGCACTTCTGCATGCAACGCTGAAAGGTGGCGCCGGCATTCCTTAAGCCGAACGTCATGGTCAGGTAGCAGAAGGCTCCAAACGGCGTGATGAAGGCGGTCTTCAGTCTGTCAGCTGGGTTCAGCTTGATCTGGTGATATCCTGAATATGCATCTAAGAAGCTCAACAGCTCGCATCCGGCTGTGGAGTCTATCGCCTGATCAATTCTCGGCAGAGCGAACGTGTCCTTGGGGCAAGCTTTGTTGAGGCTTGTGTAGTCAATACACATCCTCCACTGCTTGTTCTTCTTCAGTACCAAGACCGGGTTTGCTAGCCATTCTGGAAAGAACACTTCCATGATGAAACCGGCTGCTAGTAGCCGGGCTATCTCTTCTCCAACAACTCTTCTCTTCTCTTGACGGTAGCGCAAGGGCTGCTCGACGGGCTTCATCAGATCGGACATGTAACTTGTGCTCGGCGAATTCCGTCGGTACACCTGGCATGTCTTTAGGGGACCATGCAAAAATTTCCCGATTCTCACGGAGGAAATCGACGAGCTCGCCTTCCTATTTACTGTCAAGGTTTGCACCTATGACAGCGTACCTCTCCGGGTGCTCCGGGTCCAAGGGTATCTTCTTTGTCTCTTTGGCCGGCTTGAACGAGCCCTCAGCTTCCGACTCCTTGGGGTTGGGCGATATTTCGGGCTGCTTGCCTGCCATCGCCACAACCCGATCAAGAAGCCGCTTCTCAGCTGCGATCACCAGGGACTCGGCCAGCCGATTGCTTTCAGCTGCACAAGCGGACGACTTTCTGTAGTCGCCGGCTACGGTCAGGATCCCCTTGGAACTTGGCATCTTCATCTTGAGGTAGGCGTAGTGGGGGACCGCCATGAACTTGGCCAAAGCAGGTCGGCCAAGCAGAGCGTGGTACGGGCTTTCGAGGTCCACCACTTCGAACCAGACTGGCTCTCGGCGGAAATGATCTTTGTCCCCAAAAGGGCGTCTATCAGGATCTTGCCGATCGGTGAGCCTGAAAGGCCAGGTACAATGCCGTGGAACACAGTCCGGCCACTCTGAAGCTGTCTTTGCTTGATTCCTAACTTCTCCATCGTGTCCTTGTACAGGATGTTGATGTTGCTGCCTCCGTCTATCAGCACTCGCGAGAAGCGAGCGGCCCGCCTATCCGTGGCAAGGGTGGCTCCCAAGACCAGGGCGAGGGTGCCTGATTTGGCATCACCTGCGGGTGATCAGCTCTGCTCAACCGATAGGTTTCTCGGACGGTGCATAAACTCTGGAGTATCTGATGCTACTGCATTCACTTCTTGCTGCTGCAGCCGCCTGCTGCGTCGGTCATCGGCCACACTGGTGAACACCACATAAGCTCCATGGTCTTCTGGGTACTCGTCTTGCACTGCGCCGACTGGCCTGACAGCCGGCTGCTGGGGCGGCGGTGGTGGCGGCGGCCCAGCGGGCGGGGGAGGCAGGAGGCCGTCTCCCTTGGCGATCCTGGTGAGCCAGTGACACTTCCGGGTGGTGTGGTTTGACGGCTTCGCGCCGCTATGGAACTTGGCGAGGACCATCTAGAGTCTGTCAGAAGAGCAGGCCGGCAACCCGGTGGACTTGCCGCCTTTCGGTCGCTTGGCCGGAGGCTGCCCCTCTGGCTGCTGGTCTTCGACTGTCGCCACCTGCCGGCTACTGGAAGCAGGCTGCGGGGCCTTGCGCTTGTGATCGTTCTGTTGCTGTCGCCGACTGGTGTCTCCAGCCGGAGTTCTGGGAGCCTGAGGAGCCACCTTGCCAGTAGCACTGACTCCAATCTCCGTCTTCATGTAGGAGTCGGCCGTGGCGTACTTGTCTGCTATGATTAGCAGCTCGTCGAGGGTCTCCGGCTCGTCGCAAAGGAGCTTGTGCATGAGGAGGGTGCCTTCTCTGCACCCGGCGGTGAAGTACTCGATAGCCTGCACCTCGTGCACACCCTCACAGGAGTTCCGGAGCTCGGCCCAGCGTGTGAGGTAGTCGCAGGTTGACTCGTTGGGGCCTTGCACGCACAAGGAAAGCTGGCGAGGCTTGGGGGGTCGCTTGTATGTGCTCGTGAAGTTGCGGACGAAGGCCTCGGTGAAGTCGACCCAGCTGTTGATGTTGCGGGGCTTCAGGCTGTTCAACCATGTCCGGGCCGTGCCCTGGAGCATGAGGGGAACGTACTTCACGGCAACACGCTTATTGCCGTTCGCTATGTTGACGGCCGTGGAGTAGTCAACTAGCCAGTCTTCTGGCTTTATGGAGCCGGTGTACTTGGGTGTGTCTCGGGGGAGTGTGAACCCTCTGGGGAAGGGCTTGTCTCGGATGCGAGGTCCGTAACAGGGCGGACCCAACTCGTCTTCTTCTTCCAGCGCCAGGGATCGGTGGAGTTGGTCGATCCGGTGGCGGGCGTCGTTTTCTCCGACTCCCTCTCGGCGGCCAAGGCGGTCGCCGAGAGTCGGATGCTCGCCGGCAGCGGGGAGACTTCGCCTTTCTGCGGGGGAGGGGGAGGAGGAGGCAGATAGGCGCCACGCCGCTCCACTGCTCTTGGGCGGCCGTCTTGGTCGCGCTCGATGGAGATGTGAGTCCGACTGTGGCTGACAGCCGGATCCTTGGTTTTTCTTCCGCAGACACCGCCAGTCGGCGTCCGAGACGTCGCGCCTTGTTCTCGGCGGGGAGGCAAGTCTTCGTCTTGTCGTCGCGGCGCCTCCGCGCGGCAGCCGGCCTCGTCCTGCGCGGAAGCCGCGTCGAGGAGCTGCTGGACTCGCTCCGTCATCAGGCGGTGCTCCTCACCCTCGAAGTTGTCCAGCTCATCCGCCGCCGCCTGGGCGGCGCGGATGTTCTCCGCAGGCGTCGCGTACACAGGGCGATTGGCCCCGAACAGGTTGGCGATGGCTACGCCGCTGCCGGGACCGCCGCTTAGGCGGTTAGGGCCTGGGCCGGGCCGGGCGAGCCGCCCACAGCGCGATCCATCTCACGCTGGTAGGCTTCAGACAAGTGTCTCATGCTTGCCAGCTTCCTCGCGCCTTCGAGGAGCTGAAGGAGACGTGCCTCCAGCATCTCGGCGTCAGCGTCTTCCGGAATAGGCGCAGTCAGGTCTCGCAGAGCCGCGTTGAGGGGGTCATGAGCTCCTTCGCCGGAATGCTTGCTATGACCGATGATGAGCACCTCTATGATGGTGCTTCCGCCGCTCCCCTCGTGAGGGAGCGGCTCGTCGTAGACCACCACGTTGGTGGGGAACGCGTCGAGCGACGCGGTGTCGGAGTCGACCAGCATAGAGTCGGTGGAGCCTACAGACTCCAAGTCCGGCGAGCTCGCAGCGGCGTGGAGTTGCTCGAGGATGCCCGCGAGGAGGCTCTCGGGGCCGCCCGTGCCTGCGTCGGATGCAGGCTCGTTGGAGAGGCGAAACTCGCCGACAAGTTCGGCGAGGCAGCTCGTCGCGGAAGCGATCTCAGCACCGTGCAGCGCGTCGGCACAGACTCCGTCTGGCATGCCGGGCTGGCTGCGCTCGCCATGGAGGAAAAGGGTTCCCGTCCAGAGCAGGTCTCCGGACGACGGTGCACCTAGCACCACGGTGGGTGCCAAATGTCGGGGGTTGGGTGCGACATATGCCAAAGGATGGCTTATCATGGTGGGGGCGAGTAGAACGTCGCCGGTGCCTGGAAACGGGATGAGGCGAAGGCATTCACACCGGCGGATCTTACCCAGCTTCAGGGCTCTCCGTGGAGATAACACCCCTACTGCTGCTCTGCGGGGTCTCCGCATGATCACTATGGCAAAGTGGGTACAAGGTTGCTCTTTGAGCTGTTCGGGGGGAGGAAGGAGAAGGGCAAGGCTAGCTCTTCTCTTCCTTCTATGTGTGTCTAAAACTATTAGGGTCCAACCTCTTGCATGGGTGCCCCGAGGGGTTTATATAGGCCTACCCCCCGGGGTACAATGGTAATCCGGCTGGGCGCGGGTCCCAGCCGTCTGTCTCTTAGGCCGCCGTCTTCTCCGCCGACTTCTGGGGCCCGCCAACTAGGGAGCCCCGCCGACGGTCCAGCATGGGGCCGACAAGCCTTGTCCACCGCGGGCGGGTCTTGCCAGCTGCGGATTACTGTAGCCACGCTTCTAATGGCGCGGGCTTGGTCATGGGGTCATGGCAATGATGCCGCTACCGACGGGCGATCCTTGTTGCCATTCCCGTCTTGTCTGGTTAATGGCGTGCGGAGCCCATGGGAGGCCGGCCGACTCTCGGGGCCGACTCCTCAGCTGGTCCGTCTTGGGCGCTCGCGCCGTTTCTGCACTCCCGCCGACAAAGCGGTCCTACCGTCTTCGGGTCGTACAGACAGGCCGTCGTGGGTACAGGGATCTGCCCACGGGCTGATGTCAGGGCCGGCGTGGCAACAGTGCCGCGCCGGACGGAGATCTTCGTCAGTACGGCGCACTGTGGCCATGCCTGCCCTTCGTGAACGGGGCAGGGATGGGCCGCGCGGCGGCCACATCCCATCCCGTCCGTAGTTGCATAGGCAGGAGGTGGTTGGAGTCGCGGGCCGACTCCCCATAGCCGGCTTCTCTGGAAGCCGCCAGTTGGGAGTCGGCTCATCTCGAGGCCGTCTCTGGGACTCGGCTTGGGGGGGGGGGGCAGTCGGCTGCTTTGCCGCTGACTCTCAGAAGGCGGCTCTTCGTCTTGGGGTCTTGAGGGGCGCAGACTGCCCCGATGTTTTGAAAGGTCCAGGGGCTCGGGTTTTCCTACCCGTGGCCCATTACTCCGACAAGGATAGAGCAAATAAGCATTAGCCCCCAAGTACCAAACTGAATACTTGTATTGAGCTTGGGACTTGATATAGAAACTGTAGGATGAACAGCAAATATGCATTAGCCCCCAAGTACCAAAGGCATAGCTTGTTATGGGGTTGGTACTTCAAGTGTGCAACTTAATCTTTATCAAATGATTTTCTGTATGTAGGCTGATCTGAACAAGAAAGAAAAACAAATCGCTGATCTCCAAGAAAACGTGAAATCCCAGCAAACTGAAACCTCCAAAGAAAAGAACGAATTAACCAGCTCTTTAAGCATCAAGGAAAAGCTTAAGGAAGGCTTCAACAAGGAGCAGACGGATTAGGCCACTGAAAAGGCCGCTTTAACTCAACGGGCAGAGAATGCTGAGGCTGCACTCAAACCGGTGGTTGACGAACTGACCAGTGTAAAGCGGCAAGTGCATGCCATGACCGCCGCTGTGTTTGGTAAGTCTTTTTGATTTCTGACGTAATGAATCCTTCTCATGTAATTGCCGGTTTATTAACCCTTTGAATGATACAGGGACACGTATTGGCCACTTGGGGTCAGATGTGCGGAAGAAATTGAAAGCCTCTTATACATTGATAGAGCAACTCTATACTGGTGCGCAGCGGATCATAAGCACCGGTTGTCATAACAACCCGGCACCGACCTGGATCCAGGACACCCTTAAAAGGTTATCAATGCTTCCTGCCTGGTTTGAAGAATTAAAGAAATCTGCTGCTAGAACCGGTGCCATAAACGCCTTAATCCGGGCCAAAGCATGGGTGCCGGATTTTGATCCTGTTGAAGCGGCGCAGGGCTTCCCAAGCTTGAAGGAAGACGGGACAGAATTCAGCGAAGAGGATCTCCGAACGATAATCCGGGAAGTGCGCCCTTTGGCTTCCCAATTGGTTGAAGAGGCAAATCTGTCTCACTATCAAGTCCAATATGATGGAGAAAATAAACGAGTGCCTGCACCAATTCCTGAAGCGGAGAACCTTATACCGCCAATCCGTAAGCATACTTATGCTCCTGATATTGAACCGTCGTTGCTGATCAATGATGAAGCCGTATTCCAAGCATTAATGGGAATCGACTGGAAAATTGATGATTTCCAGCCGTTGGGTAGGGAATCAGAAGTTGAAGCGGCGCAGGATGACCCGCAACCATCAGGCCAAGCTGGCGATCAAGCATAAACCGGAGGCCAGTTTACATTACTGCTTCCTTACGTTATGCCAAAAACAATTATCCTATCTGAGCACTGTGTTGCCTTGTAATAAACTAGTTGCCACACTTTGTGTTGATATGCCTTCGTGCATATTTATTGCAATTTATGCTTTTGTTGAATCATCAACCTTAAACTGTTGTCTGCAAAAAAAAACTGAAAATGCCATTGTGGTTGTATCACCAGGCGGGTCATCATATCCATGTATATGAAATTAAAGATAATACTTTAGATTAAACATATGATAAAATATGGGAATATATGATACCTGCCATCGTAGGGCATGAAGTTGGCTGTGCCAATCTTGAAGCGGAGTTGTAAGAAACCCGCTCTACTGAAGGAGAAAACAGCTCCTGTGTATATAGGGTCGGTTTACCAAGTAAACCCTTCCGGGTTAAGATGAACACCGGTGTTACTCCATAATAGGATGTTTATCAAAACTCAAACCGGGCAAAAGTGTCTCCGGATGAAAAACAAACCGTGTCCCGTCAACTGACAGTCGAATCGGTTTAATAATTGTCGGTTTAAGAACACCACAAGAGACATATGCAAAAAGACAAACAAATGTCAAGCAAAGACAAAGACAAAATCTTTTGCAAAAGAGGCTGTTTGAGCCGATCAAGTGGCATTACCATGGTCGGACACGACCAAGCCCCCAATAGGCGTAGCTATGGTTAATGTCGTGAGGTCCCCAAATGATGCAATGGCATTACGCCGATCAAGAGGTGTAGCGATGGTTCGGGTTCGACCAAAGCCCCCAAGTGATTCCGTGGCCTTAGGCCGATCAAGAGGCGTGACTGGTTCAGACGTGACCAAGTCCCCAAGTGATCTCGTGGCTTTCGCCTATCAAAAGGTGTTGCATTGGTTCGGACACGACCAAGCCCCCAAGTGACATGATATAAAGCTTTGTTAAAAAGCTAACTCAAGGGGTAAACCGGAGACCGCTTTAAGACAAAAACTCAGTGTAACCACTCATGATGTAAAAATAACAGAGACCCCGCTTTAGCTAAGGCTCCGGTTTATTGTGTTGATCATAATATATACATAGTCATAATATGTACATAAGTAGAGCCTATGGCTCAAGTATAGTAGGTCCGAAGATGAGCTATGTTCCATGGCATGTTGGTCTCCTCCTCTGATGTACGTGAGTCTTTATGCTCTCGAATATCAATCAGATAGTACGACCCATTGTGCAGATTCTTGCTGACCATGAAACGTCCCTCCCAAGGTGGGGATAGCTTGTGCATATCAGTCTGGTCTTGGATGAGCCAGAGCACCAAATCTCCTTCTTGAAAGGTTCTGGATCTAAGTCGGCGACTGTGATAGCGACGAAGATCCTGCTGGTAGATCACCAAACGGGCAGCTGCAATGTCACGCTCCTCATCCAACAGGTCCAAAGTGTATTGCCGTGATACCTCGTTGTCCGCTTCAACATAAGCTGCTACACGAGGTGAATCATGACGGATATCACTGGGGAGAACCACCTCCGCTCCATAGACCATGAAGAACGGTGTGTATCCTGTCGATCTGTTGGGCGCAGTATTGATGCTCCATAATACAGATGGTAACTCCTCAACCCAACAACCCGGCGTCCGCTACAAAGGAACCATAAGCCGGGGTTTGATGCCTCGTAAGATCTCTTGGTTAGCTCTCTCTGCATGTCCATTGGACTGTGGGTGAGCCACTGATGAAACGTCACGCCGGATGTGCTCACGTTCACAGAACTCCTTCATAGCACCCTTAGATAGATTGGTACCATTATCAGTAATGATACTGTGTGGAAAGCCGAACCGGAAAATCACCTTTTTAATGAATTGAACCGCCGTGGCTGCATCACACTTGCCGACGGGCTCCGCTTCCACCCACTTTGTAAACTTGTCAACCGCCACCAAGAGGTGGGTCTTCTTGTCCTTGGACCGTTTAAAAGGCCCGACCATATCCAGCCCCCAAGTCGCAAACGGCCAAGTAATTGGAATCATCCTCAATTCTTGAGCCGGCACATGAGCGCGTCTTGAGAACTTCTGACGGCCGTCACATCGCCTAACCAGGTCCTCCGCATCAGCATAAGCAGTCAACCAATAGAAACCGTGATTTAAACGCCTTTAGCCACCAGAGATTTTGAACCGGCGTGGTGACCACAATCTCCTTCGTGGATTTTGCGCAAGATCTCACAACCTTCCTCTGGTGACACACAACGTTGAAACGCTCCTGACACACTGCAATGATGCAACTCGCCATTGACAATAGTCATGGACTTGGATCGCCGGATTATTTGCCTGGCCAACGTCTCATCCTCTGGTAACTCGCTCCAGTTCATGT
Organism: Aegilops bicornis; assembly: GCA_021605145.1. Classification (NCBI taxonomy): domain Eukaryota; kingdom Viridiplantae; phylum Streptophyta; class Magnoliopsida; order Poales; family Poaceae; genus Aegilops; species Aegilops bicornis. The sequence goes on from CM038669.1 coordinate 581,060,475, forward strand.
ACGCAAGACAAGGAACCGTCCAATCCAGAATGACATGTAGAGCCGCTACCAACTGAGCCTCCGGATCAGGAATAGCCAAATCCTCTTCGCCAGGGAGCTTGACCGACGGGTTATGCAGGACATCCAAGAAGACATTAGGCGGGACCGGTTTACGCTGAGAGCCCAGCCGGCTTAAAGCGTCCGCCACTTTGTTCTTCCATCTGTCCACGTGATCCACCTGATATCCCTTGAAGTGGCCTCCAATAATATCCACCTCACGACGGTATGCTGCCATGAGCGGGTCCTTGGAATCCCAAGTACCAGACACTTGTTGGGCCACAAGGCCGAGTCACCGAAGCATTTAACTCGGCTAAGATTCATCTCCTTAGCCATCCGGAGACCATGGAGTAACGCTTCGTACTCAACTGCATTGTTAGTACAAGGGAACATTAAATGGAGAACATAACAGAACTTATCACCTCGTGGGGAAGTTAATACGACTCCAGCCCCCGAGCCCTCCAATTTCCTGGACCCATCAAAATGAATAGTCCAATAGGTGTGATCCGGCTTTTCTTCAGGTGCTTGTAGTTCCGTCCAATCATTGATGAAATCCACAAGTGCTTAACACTTGATCGCCGTGCGAGGCACGTATTTCAAACCATGCGGCCCAAGCTCTATAGCCCACTTGGCAGTCCAGCCAGTTGCCTCCCTGTTTTGAATTATATCTCCCAAAGGAGCAGAGCTGACCACTGTGATGGGATGTCCCTGGAAGTATTGCTTGAGCTTCCTGCTTGCCATGAAAACTCCATACACCAGCTTCTGCCAATGCGGGTATCTTTGCTTGGACTCAATAAGCACCTCGCTAATATAGTAAACCGGACGCTGAACCGGATATTCCTTGCCCGCCTCCTTGCGCTCTACCACAATAGCTACACCGATGCCACGAGCATTAGCTGCCACATATAGTAGCAATGGTTCTTTGTCAATCGGAGCAGCAAGAACAGGCGGATTGGCTAGCTGTCGCTTTAAGTCCTCCAATGCTTTATCAGCAGCCAGACTCTAGACAAAGGGATCTGCTTTCTTCAGCATCTGATACAAAGGGATCGCCTTCTCACCGAGGCGGCTGATAAACTGTCTCAACGCAGCAACCCGGCCTGCCAAGCGCTGGACATCATTGATACATTTCGGTTTAGCCAGGGAGGTGATAGCTGTGATCTTCTCTGGACTAGCCTCAATTCCCCTGTTGGACACCAGAAAACCCAATAACTTGCCTGCCGATACACCAAAAACACGCTTGGCCGGGTTGAGCATCATTTTGTATGTCCGTAGGTTATCAAAGGTTTCCTTCAAATCATCAACCAGAGTCTCCTTCTCCCTTGACTTAACCACAATATCATCCACATAGGCATGTACAATACGACCGATCTGCTTATGAAGGCAATTTTGTACACACAGTTGATAAGTTGCCTGGGCACTCTTGAGCCCAAAGGGCATAGATACATAGCAGAAGGCTCCAAAGGGAGTTATGAACACCGTCTTCTACTGGTGCTTAACTGCCATCTTGATCTGATGATAACCAGAATATGCATCTAGAAACTCAAACGCTCACAACCCGCCGTAGCATCAATAATCAGATCAATGCGGGGCAGGGCAAAAGGATCTGCTGGACAAGCCTTGTTAAGATCTGTGTAATCCACACACATGCGCCAGGTGCCATTTTTCTTAAGGACCAACACCGGATTAGCCAGCCATTCGGGATGGAACACTTCAACAATAAAGCCAGCCGCTAAAAGCCTGGCCACTTCCTCTCCAATAGCTTTGCGCCTTTCTTCGTTGAACCAGCGGAGAAACTGCTTCACCGGTTTGTACTTAGGATCAACATTAAGAGTGTGCTCAGCAAGTTCCCTCGGTACACCTGGCATGTCAGAAGGCTTCCATGCAAAAATGTCCCGGTTCTCACGGATGAACTCGATGAGTGCGCTTTCCTATTTCGGATCCAAGTTGGTGCTGATACTAAACTCCTTGGACGAATCGCTAGGTACAAAGTCAACAAGCTTAGTCTCAGCTGCCGATTTGAACTTTAAACCTGGAATCATGATCATCTCCAAAGGCCACCTCCAGAGCTATCTTGCCAACGGGATATGCTGACTTACCAGGTACCACACCATGGAATACCGTATTGGATGGTTTAAGATTCTTGTCTGTTAGCCCCATACGACGGAAGGTCTCATAGTACAAGACATTAATGCTGCTTCCTCCATCCATGAGCTCCTTGGTGAACTTATAACCTCCCACCTGAGGTGCCACCACCAACACTAGCTGACCTGGATTGTCAACCCGGGGAGGGTGATCCTCTCTGCTCCATATGTTTGGCTGTTCGGACCATCGTAAATAACTTGGCACGGCCGGTTCAACAGAATTCACTGCTCGCTTGTGAAGCTTCTGGTCTCGTTTATCCAAGCTAGTGGTGAATACATGATATTGCCCACTATTCAACTGCTTTGGATTGCTCTCATAACCCGACTGCTGCTGCTGGTTGTAACCAACCTGGCTACTCTGATTGTTTTGATGGTTATGTCCACCTTGATCTCCATTGAAGCCTGAAGCGGCGTTTCCTCCACCGTGACCCGGCCCATGGAATCCGGATCCTGAGGCACCACCTGATCCGTGATCATACCGGAAAGCATTAGAATTTTTGAACTCCTGCATAATATAGCAACACTTCCAAAGGTGGGTGGCTGGCGCCTCCTTCGTCCCGAGCTTTGGACAGGGCTGGTTTAATAGATAGGTCAGGCGGTCTGGGTTGGGGTTTGGAGCTCCACCCTGATTCGGCGTTTTACCCTTCTGTCGCTGGCCCCTGTCCTGCGCACTAGTATTAGCAACAAAATCCATGCTGCCATCCGCTTTACGCTTGCCTCCGTTACCATGACCTGCCGTGTTGTGTTGCTGCCCCTTGGAGTTGATGTTCTCCTTTCCCTTCCCTGTCTTGTCATCATCAGACTCGGGATCCTTGGTACCATCCGAATCAGCATACTTCACTAACGCAGTCATGAGGGTCCCCATATCGTTATAATGGCACTTCATCCGTCCCAATTTCAACTTCAGAGGTTTAAACCGGCAGTTGCTTTCCAAGGTTATAAATCATGAGTCGGCGTTGATCTGATGCGATGAGTGCAAAATTTCCGAAACCCGGCGTACCCAGGGGGTTGTTGATTCTCCTTCCTCCTGGACACAGGCCGCTAAGTCCACTATCGACATGGGCTGCTTACATGTATCCTCGAAATTCTGGATAAACCGGACTCACAACTGGGCCCATGGACTGATAGAATTTGCCGGTAAGCTCTTTAACCAAATACGGGCTGTCCCTTCAAGCACCATGGTGAAATACTTTGCACATGCCGCTTCATCTACGTCAAGCATCTCCATGGCCATCTCATAGCTCTCTACCCATGTTTCTGGAGACAAATCAGCCGTGTAATTTGGCACCTTGCGCGGGCCCTTGAAATCCTTGGGCAGGCACACATTGCGTAAAGCGGGGACAAGACAAGGCACTCCCAAAGAACTAGAAGTAACTCCTGGCTCTATCGAGGTGGTTGGACGAACCGCGAAGCCGACGCGCGCCTCGCTGCGCTGCTAACTTCAAGGCGTCCACAGGCGCGGGCCCAGTCCACCACTTCCTGAGCATCACCCGCCGGGTTATGGCCACGGGGCACTTCACGGTTCCGTGCATTACTGGATACGGCTGGTTCATCCATCCTCCTGCTGTAATTCCGGCTTGGACGGGGAGTGGAATGAATTTTGTCAAGGCTGTATGAATATGTTTCCTGTTGAACCAAGGCTGTTCGAAGAAGTTCCTTAACCCGGCGCGTCTCCACCGCTTGCGGAGAATCACCTTCAATCGGGATGGCCTCCAGCCGTGAAGCGGCGGCGATAAGATTGTCCATTGGATTGGAATAATGACCTGGTGGTGTCTGGACCGGCTGAGGTACAATATTATTCTGTCGAGGCGGCTCCATCAGGCGAGGCTGAACCGGCGCACCTGGCCCAGGTGCCTCCGCCCGATTTAGCCATGGCGGGTTACTAGTCCCTGCTCCTGGGGTATTAAAGAGGTTTCGGGCATCGAAAACCGTCGGCAAGCGAGACCGATGCTTCCTTTTCAAGACTTCATGGGACGCGCTCTGGTCCAGCATAAGCCTATAGGTCTGCGCGTCCAAAGCGGCCCGCTCTGCGGCCATCCTGTTATTCTCAGCCGCTAGGTCGGCCTTGGCCTGAGTGATTTGTTCCCTCACTTTTGCAATTTCCGCGTTGTGTGCGTCCTGATCCGCCGGGTTAGCCTCTGCCATAAGCACAGCCAACGCATCAAACAGATCAGATAAAACTTGAGCCGGCGGGCGCACAGAGCCTCCTGCCCCGGCCGCTGCCGCCGCTGCTGATCCGGAGAACATTGCTGCTGCGGTCGAAGAGTGGATCGCCGCCTGCGTACCGGCCATGAATATTCCAACCCGGTTGGGCAGATCAGAGGGGTCCGGAATACTGTCACCATCGGAGCAGCCCCCAATACGGTCGTCTTGCAGTTGATACAATGATTCGGTTTCTCCGGATGAGAACTCGTCGCCGGAATAAACGACGGTCTCGCTACCACATGCCGATCCATCTTCATATTCTCCTTCGTGGATGACTCCCACGAAGGCACGCTTCACGGCCGGTTTAACCTGGGCAGATCTCGCGCGCTGAGCCGTTTCGACGAGGTCGGTGCAGATGTCCGGCTCAGGGCCCGGTTCACCGATCATGCCGATGAAGACATGTATGCTACCAAAGGGGACCCGGTACCTGTACTCAATCGAGCCGGCCTCGGCGCCCCAGCCTGAATCATCGATGTAGAGCTTGCCGCGACGACTCTTGGTCATCCGGCCCATAGCGTAACCCTTGAGTCCTTCGAAGTTGCCCTCCATGAACTTGAAAATATCGTGCGATAGCCCCACGGTGGGCGCCAACTGTCGTGGTTTTGTCACGGCAGATGTCCTCATGAAAGGACTTAGTCGTGGAGCCATCGCTACGGGTTAGCTTGAAGGGGTTAAAGCGGACACAAGGACGCAAGAGAGTTTATACTAGTTCGGCCCCTTTGATGAAGGTAAAAGCCTACGTCTAGTTGTGATGGAATTGATGGGGTTTCGATGACTAGGGAGCAAACAAGCTTCGCCTAAGTTTCGAGTTGTTGTCTGTTGTCCCTAAACCGCCGTCGGGTCGTCCCCTTATATACATGGGTGACGCCCGTTAGTTTGCAGAGTCCCGAGACCGGCTCATAGACGTCTCTGGTTCGGTCTCTAGTATTTCTAACTTACAACACAAGTTACATACTAATGCCGCTTCACGGCTACAAGCCTTAAACCGGTTCTGGGCCTTGGGCCCTTATAGAATATCCTCACGGGCTTCAAGCATACTTGACTACTGATGAGGTTAACCCGGCCTCTCCTGGCCGGTTTACGCCCAATAGTAATATCCCCAACAAGTAGCGTTGCAAAAGGAAAAACAAGCTAACTATATGGGTCCAGACGAGGCCACCGACGGTAGCTGTAGTAGTAGCGCTGTACAGAATCCAGTGCTACTACTAACAGTTTAGTAGTAGCGCTTTATTTTATTGAGCCTCTACTACTAAAGGGCCCCACTTAGTAGTACTACTTAGTCCCATAGCAGCAGTGTGTTTTGGTAAGTAGCGCTACTGCTAGTTGCGGCTGGTGCCACCTGTTCACCCCCTCCCTCTCCTCCCCCCACTTTGCCCTCACTCCCCTCCTTTCCCCTCTCCACTCTCCACCATTGTTGCTCTTCTTCTCTCCTCATTAATGTCCCCCTCACCATAAATCTCCTCCATAAATGGCCTCTCATCTCTCTCTTCCTCTCCTACCTCTCTTCTCTCGACATTAATACCCCCCTCCACCATAACTCCCTCTCCATTACTTAGCTAGAGTCATCTCTCCTCCCCAACAACTAGATCTAGCTAGCTATTTAGCCATCCACACTTTCGATCCGTATAGGTAGTGAAAGGCCACATCATCGAACCGTGCTCTCTCGATCGGTCTCTCTTGTTATTATATATATATATATATATATATATATATATATATATATATATATATATATATATATATATATATAGGTGATTAAAAAGTTGTTCATTTCAAGAATGGGAATATGTATGTGAATGAGAATATTTGTCTTTGGGATATGGAGAGATTTGTGTGAGTGGCATGCCCCCGAGTGCTTATGTTTTGCCGAAATGTCGATTTATTTCCGTTTCGGTGAATTTCGAGCAAACTTGATATGTCCTATTTTTAGGCAAGGTCATGCCAAAATTTATATGACTTTGAAGCATGCATGCATTTTCTTTATAACCCTTTTGCTTATTATACCGTGCAGTTAGTCATGAAGGTGAGTGGATGGATCGTGGAGCGATACAAGCAATCAGCGGTGATGGACATGTATGCGAATAATCGGACTAGGATTAGATGTCCCTGTGCAAGATGCAAAGAAGGAGTCCTTTTGGACCCTTTTGATCGTGGCACTTTGAAGGTGCACCTACTGGTGAATGGTTTCCTGGAGGGCTACACTCGGTGGATAAGTAAAGAAGATGATGATGACGAGGACGTCCACATGGAAGGGAATAACGACATGGTGGCGGGGCTAGACAAAGAGATGACCGATTGACACGAAGACGATGGCGGCAGACATGGCGGCAGGGAAGAGTCCGGAAATGACGGCGGCGGAGAAGATTCTGGACACGGCGAAAAAGAGTCCGGACATGGCGGAGAAGAGGCGGCGGTCACGCGGCAATCTTCAACACTACTAAGTGTAGTCGTGTAGGACCCTCATGTTCAAGACCTCCTTCGCAAGAGTACGACTAGCGAGAGAGCTGCTTCTAGAGAGGAGGCCAAGCTGGCGCAACTTGAAGTAGACTCGACGACTCCATTGTACGAAGGTGCGATCGCGAGGTGACCCGCTTGAGTTTCATGCTCGAACTTCTAAAGACAAAGGACAAAAACAAATGGACAGACAAAAGCCTCGATGAGCATTTGAAGTATCTACATAATAAATTTCTTCCCACGGCGAACCTATGTCCTACTAGTGTCGAGGAGGCGAAGAAATTCATTTGCCCTTTTGATTTGCCGCACATTAGGTACCACGCAGGCATCAAAGATTGCATCATTTATCGGGGGAAGCACCCGGAAAAAACCAGTTGTCCAGTGTGCAATGCTTCTCGATACAAGAAGGCAGGAAAGAAAGCTCCTCAGAAAGTTGTATGGTACTTTCCGATCACTCCCCTTCTGCAGCGGTATTTCATAGATCCTAAGGAAATAAAGCTCATGAGCTGGCATGTGGAGAGGAAGAAGCCCGACGATGGAGATGATCCGAAGCCGAGACACCTCATAGATGGTAGCCAGTGGGGAGCATTCAACACCGTATATAGATTTGCTGCAGAAGATCCAAGGAACATTGTGGTTGGTGCGAGTACCGATGGTATGAATCCGTTTGGAAACCAGAACACCAACCACAACACATGGCCCGTGTTTGTATGGATGCACAACCTCCCCCCATGGAAGTGCATGAAGACAAAGTACATACACATGAGCATGCTGATTCAAGGGCCGAAACAACCAGGAAATAATATTAACCTGCATATGGGGCTTCTGCAAGAGGAGCTAGACACGTTATGGAAAACACCAGCATGGACATGGGACGCCAGCAAAGGAGAGTATTTCCCTATGAGAACCGCGTTGATGACGACGGTGCATGACTATCTCGGTTACGGGTACACCTGAGGCCAGGTGTGCCACGGATACTGCGGATGCACGAGGTGCATGGATGATACAACGTCTTAGCAGCTTACATCAACGAAAGATGGTGGGTGCTACGTCTTGAGCTTGCGTTGGTTTTCCCCGAAGAGGAGAGGATGATGCAGCACAGTAGCGTAAGTATTTCCCTCTGTTTTTGAGAACCAAGGTATCAATCTAGTAGGAGACCACACACAAGTCCCTCGTACCTGCACAAAACGATAGCTACTCGCAACCAACGCGATTAGGGGTTGTCAATCCCTTCACGGTCACTTTTGAGAGTGAGATCTGATAGAGATAATATTTTTGGTATTTTTGGTATAAAGATGCAAAGTGAAAAGTAAAAGAAAAGTAAAAACAAAGCAAGTATAAAAGTGATAGAGATTGATATGATGAGAATAGACCCGGGGGCCATAGGTTTCACTAGTGGCTTCTCTCAAGAGCATAAGTATTCTACGGTGGGTGAACAAATTACTGTTGAGCAATTGATAGAATTGAGTATAGTTATGAGGTTATCTAGGTATGATTATGTATATAGGCAACGTCCTTGACAAGTAGACCGAAACGATTCTGCATCTACTACTATTACTCCACTCATCGGCCGCTATCCAGCATGCATCTAGAGTATTAAGTTAAAAACAGAGTAACACCTTAAGCAAGATGACATGATGTAGAGGAATAAATTCATGCAATATTATAAATACCGCATCTTGTTATCCTCGATGGCAACAATACAATACGTGCCTTGCAACCCTTTACATCCTTTGGGTAAGGACACCGCAAGATTGAACCCAAAGCCATGCACTTCTCCCATTGCAAGAACTACCAATCTAGTTGGCCAAACAAAACGGATAATTCGAAGAGACTTGCAAAGATAACTCAATCATACATAAAAGAATTCAGAGAAGATTCAAATATTATTCATAGATAAGCTGGATCATAAACCCACAATTCATCGGTCTCAACAAACACAAGCAAAAAGAAGATAACATCGAATAGATCTCCACGAGAGAGGGGGAGAACATTGTATTGAGATCCAAAAAGAGAGAAGAAGCCATCTAGCTACTAGCTATGGACCCGAAGGTCTCAAGTAAACTAATCACACTTCATCGGAGAGGCTATGGTGTTGATGTAGAAGCCCTCCGTGGTGGATGCCCCCTCCGGCGGAGCTCCGGAACAGGCCCCAAGATGGGATCTCGTGGATACAGGAAGTTGCGGCAGTGGAATTCGGTTTTTCGCTCCTGTTCTAATCATTTGAGGATACGTAGGTATATATAGGAGGAAGGAGTACGTCGGTGGAGCGTCAGGGGGCCCACGAGGTAGGGGGCGCGCCCTCCACCCTCATGACCGCCTCTGGAACTTCTTGGAGTAGGGTCCAAGTCTCCTGGATCACGTTCGGTTGGAAAATCACGTTCCCGAAGGTTTCATTCCGTTTGGACTCCGGTTGATACTCCGCTTTCTTGAACACCGAAATAGGCAAAAAAAACAGCAAGTTTCAGGTTGGGCCTCCGGTTAGTAGGTTAGTCCCAAAAGTAATATAAAAGTGGAAAATAAAGCCCAATATAGTCCAAAACAGTAGATAAAGTAGCATGGAGCAATCAAAAATTATAGATACGTTGGAGACGTATCAGCGGGTCCGGGAAAATCGTTTACATGGGGCATCGTAGATGACTCGAGAAGGATGCCCCGTGGAGAAAGCGTGGAGATCTATTCAATGGGTTTGCTGAGCATCGAGGATCTCTATGTAAGAGGAGCGGCGCCAAAATTGACGAGCTATTGAGAAACTGGGAACAGTGCCCCGTGCCAGGAAAGATGAAAAAGGCACTGGAGCTGCTGCTGAAGGTATGGAAAACGAGGTCTGTTTTTTGGGACTTTAAGTACTGGCCCAATCACGACACGCCTCATTGCCTTGATCAAATGCTTATCCCAAAGAATGTCCTCGAGAGCTTGCTTGGCACACTGATGAACATGCCGGAGAAGACCAAGGATGGTCCGAAGGCAAGGAAAGAGTTGGAAGATTTGAAGATCGGGAAAGATCTCCACCATAAAAAGTCGACCGAGGAGACGGAGACGGAGACGGAGGAGGGGGAAGGGGCAGAAAAGTCAACAAGAAGGATGAGAATTATTGCCCCCCTTCTTGCTTCACCTTAAGTGCGCAGGAGATCGCTCAATTCATCAAGTGCCTTATGGGAATAAAAATCAGTTCCGGTTACTGTGGGAAGATAAGCAGATTTCTAGACCCCAAGAAGAAAAGGTTAAGCGGGATAAACTCTCATGACTGTAACGTGATGATGACGAAGATACTCCCGGTTGCCATTAGAGGGATAATGGAGAAGCACTTCCGTGACATGCTTACTAGTCTCTGCAACTTCTTCAACGTCATCTCTCGAAAGTCCATAAGTGTGAAGCAGCTCAGAAGGCTACAGGAAGAGATCGTTGTCATACTATGTGAGCTTGATATGTACTTCTCGCCGGCGCTCTTTGACGTCATGGTGCATCTGTGTGTCCACATCGTGGACGACACCATGGACCTCGGGCCGACATTCCTTCACAGCATGATGCCGTTCGAGAGGATGAATGGGGTCATCAAAGGATTTGTTCGTAACATGTCCCTTCCTAATATGAGCATCATCCAGGGGTTTGTGACGCATGAGTGCATCTCCTTTTGCGAGAATTATATAGGCGCCGGAGACCCTGTTGTTGGTTTGCCCGTCAAGAAGCACGATGGGAAGCTCGAAGGAGATGGTCACAAAAATGGCCGGAGGGAATTGCACGTGGACTACTCGCATCGACGGAACGACTTTGACACGGCTAACTTAGTAGTGCTACAATACCTAGATGTGGTAGATGATTTTGTGGCGCGGAACAAAGAAAGCATCGCAAAGAAGTATGGTGATAAGGGGATGCTCAAGACGGACGATGAACTTACTATAGAGCACAACGCCGCTTTCTTGCGTTGGTTCAGAGAGCAAGTTCTTGAAAATCCCCCGAAAGAGGGCAGTTCGGATGGATTGCTCATACACACCTTAGCTCATGGCCCCGCGCCCAAGCTCGCAACCTATCAGTCATACGATATCAACGGGTACATGTTATACACGGAGGCCAAATACATGGACAGTGATTGCCAGAACACTAGGGTGACAATTCAATGCGTGACCGACGCCAACGACACAATTAAAAGATTGTACGGAAGGGTCGAAGAGATCTGGGAGCTTGACTATGATGTAATGTACGATGCGATGATGTTCCGTGTCAGATGGGCCAAGGACATCGTAAGAGAAAACAAGTATTTCACTACCATGTCTATACCCGACGCGAAGAGCAGTCCCGTGAACATTAACGTCATCGCCAAAAATGAGACATGGGTACACGGTAAGCATGTGACACAATGCTTCTTCATAACCGACCCGGCCTATCCCAGTCGCGTTGTCATGAGGAGATCCAAAAGGAGCATCATCGGAATGGATGGAGTCGCCAATGAGGAAGACTATGGTCAATACGTCAACCCGATGAGGGAAGATGATGATGATGATGAAGCATGCGTGAAAAGAAGAGTCAATACCACGTTACCTAAGAAAGATCATACTCCATGGTTTCGGAAAAGTCATAAGGAGGGGCTCAATTATTCGGCAACGAAAACAAGAAAGGGAAGAATCTCAATGTGAAACGTCGTCGGCACAGCCGAGAAACCATCATTTATATATATGTACCTATTTTTTGTACGCACTTAAGTAACCGTTATCGGTCAACTGATATGTTACCACCACATGCATGGTTCTGGTGATATTCGCACAGTGTGGGAGAGGGAGACGCCGTCGTTGGGAGAAAAACAAAAATACAAAACCAAAAGGGAGAAAGCAATACAAAAGAAAAAATAAACAGAAAAGAAAAGGAAAATAATAAAAGAAAAGAAAACATAAAACTAGAAAAGTAAACCGAAAATAAAAGGAAAATAAGAAAAGAAAGAAAACTAAAAATTAGAAAAGTAAACAAAAAAGAAAAGAAAAATAATAAAAGAAAAGAGAACTACAAACTAGAAAAGTAAACAGAAAAGAAAAGGAAAATAATAAAATAAAAGAAAACTAAAAACTAAAAAAGTAAACAAAAAAGAAAAGGAAAATAACTTAGCATAGTGTTGGTTCCTAACCCAGCGCTACTGTTATATGTACTTTAGAATTGAAAAAATAATTGGAAGAGTTAGTAGTAGCGCTTATTTAGGATCCAGCGCTATAGCTAAGTTAGCTATAGCGCTTGTTTCCAAACCAGCGCTACTGCTATGCTGAGTTAACCCCTCGTCGCGCTGGCTCAAAATTTCACCAAGTCCCCCCCCCCCCCAGTCTCCACCTCTCCCCCCTCTGTCACCGGCCATCGCCCCTGCGCCCACCGTCGACACCCTCGACCTCACCGCCGCCGGCCATCACCCCCTGCACCCGCCCTCGACCTCGTCGGCCGTCGCCCCTGCGCCCGCCCTCGACCTAGCCATCGCCGCCCTCTCGACCGCCCTCGACCTCGCCGTCGCCGCCCTCTCCCCCGCCACATAAGCATCTCCTTCTCCTCTCCTCTACCCTCTCTCTCTCTCTCTCTCTCTGCTCTCTCTCTCTCTCTCTAATTTTAACCCAAGCCTAGCAATTTAGTTTAGGGAAATTTAGCAAATTTAGTTTAGTGCTATTTAGCAATTTAGTTTATGGAAATTTTGTTGAGGGCAATTTAGTTTAGGGTATATAAAATACCTATGAATAAAAAATAGTTGCAAATGGCACTAAACTAAAAAAGTAGCAAATATTTATAAAAAATAGTAGCTAAAATTTATCAAAAACAGTAGCTCATTAGTTTTTGTAGGTATATAAATTATCTACAAAAATAGTGGCAAAAATTTATAAAAAACAGTATGTAATTAAGGCAGTAGCTACAAAAAAATTAGCAAATGAGAAAATTTAGCTAATGAGGGCAGTAGCTAAAATACATATAAATAAAAAGCAGTAGCAATTGTTTCTAGAAAATTGGAGCAGTAGCTAAAATACCTATAAATTAGGGCAGTAGCTAAACTAGGGCCAATTTATAAAAAATGGTAGCTAATTAGGGCAGTAGCTAAAATACCTATAAATAAAAAACAGTAGCAAATTTTTGTAGCAAATTAGTAAATTAGTTTAGGGCCAACTAGTAGAAAATTTGGTTATTAGTTTAGGGCAAACTAGTAGCAAATTCTTGGGGTGCAATGTTTAGTGAGGTCATTTCACTCTATGTACTTGCTTGAATGATGTATTTTGCAAATGATATATGTCATTGATGTTTTATGATTTTGCAATGTTGGTTGAATGTCGAAAAATATCCGAGTGGCCTATTTTTTGCCGGAATGTTGATTCATTTCCATTCCGGCAAATTTCAGGCGCTCCATATATCCACTTTTTAGCAAATGTCATGCCAAAAAAATTCGTGATAATTTTCGGCATGACTTGTGCTAGAAACTAGGACATAAGGAGTATCCGGGATTTGTCAGAAGGGGAATGAATCAACATTCTGACCAAATATAGGCCCCTTTTTTCTCTTCATTATATATTTTATTTACAATTGTTGAATAGGAAACATGTCTACCGACGCCGAAGCCGGGGGTTCTGCTCGCCTCGCAGTAGACCCCATCAAGGCAGCAAATCACTATTTCAATTACTTGGACGAACACCAGATGGGGTTGCATGGTGGCGGCAGTGGCACCAACCCCGACACCAACGCCGACACCGGCACCGGCAGCAACACCACCCCCGAGACCGGCAACGATGCTATCGTAGCCAGTAAAGCACCGGAGAAGAAGAGGTCACGAAGACCATACGAGCTTGGCATCGCACAAATTGTGGTCACAGAGATGCACCCCAAGAAGTTAGAGCCATCGGCGCCGGAGGAACCGCGCTCGTGCTGGGCTATCAACTTGGATGCATCCTTACGGAAACTGCCAACATCAACGACGAGAGGTTGAAGAAGATACCACATATGGAGCACATGCTCCTAAAGAAGTTGCACAATAGGTTCCTGTTCCGCGGCCGGGATGAAGGCAAATAAAAGAGCCGTGGGACGACGTCACCATGACAAAGATAAACAACAAGGTGATGGTGACGTTCACCAATGACTTGTCCACCTGGAAAGTTCGGGTGAAAAAAGTGATTGCAAAGAATGAACCGTGGTCCAAGATTCATGCTGACAATCCGTCACTAAAGGAAGGGGACTTTGAAAAATTCAAGGAGACTTGCGCTAAAGAAGAAGTTAAGGAGGGGTCGGAGAAAATGAAGGCGCTCCTGGCCTGGAACACGCCTTCCCACTACCTCGGAAGCCGTGGTTACGAGGGGAAGAGGCACGTATGGGCTAAGGAGGACGCCGAATGTGAAAGTCACGGAATCCCAGAACCCTTGGCGGAGTTCACCGACCCGCTGGAGCATGACTGGATCAGGGCCCGGTACAAGTGGGACAAAGTCAGAAAGATCTTTTACATGGACCCGAACACGAGGGGGTTCATAACACTTCCGGTAATTGTTATATTAACACATTATCATATTAGCTTCCAATCAATTCAACTACAAGTTTTGTCACATTAGTAAACCATCCACGTTTCTTTTGCAGAAAGAGCAGCACCAAAAGGCAGGCAAAAGCGACGAGTTATCACAGTCATCGGCGAGGCCCAAGTGGAACACCCCATTCATCCGGGCCCTTAACATATTGAGAAAAGGTCCCGGTGGATAAGCCGTCGTCCTATGGAAGTGTGCACGGCGTTGGAGATGGCGCCTCGTGGAAGACGTGTTACCGCGAGGAGCCAGAGGAAAGAAGGAAGAGACGGTTGGTCGTCACTCAGCAGACCATCGACGAGAAGGTCGCGATTACGGTCAATAAGACCAAAGCCGAGTCCAAAGAAGAGTTGGTCGCGCTAGTCAATGTAGCGGTTACTGACGCGGTAGTCAGATTGATTCCGGCAATTTTCGATTGGTCGAAGAACAATCCAAATGCATGGTCCGAGGACTTTCCCCTTCCCAGCTTTGTCGGGAGCAATTCGGTGAACACCACAGCACCAACACCTTCTCAAGCAACCGCAAAAGGTCCAGCGCCTGCTCATAGCAGTCCGACCTCCATCACAAGCATGTTCGGACGGCCTTCATCACTGGCTGAGCTCGACGCCCTCACGGTAATTACGCGTCATACCCTTTTCGTCAGCATGTCTATAGTCTTCCATTTCAGTTGCCTTTCGGATGTTTAACGTTGCAGGCACGTCTTCTTCATAGGCCGACGATACCCCATGCACCCTACTGTATGACATCAAGGGCCAGAAGGTGGCCGTGGGAAAGGCTACAATCATGAAGCCGAAGGACCGCATGTTCCACAACCGAGAGATGCCCGATGGCGTCTTCAAGGTTAACGTAGCCAGTGTCTTAGTGGGCTTCGAGTATTTGCCTCCGCAGGTACCAGTCAATGACGATGAGGCGCCCCCGAGGATTGGCGCATGCAAGAGATGGTTCTTGCCTTGGCCGAAGTCTCTTATTCGTCTCGAGGCCCCTAGTATCACACCAGCGCCACCTTGTCAAAAAGGAATGAACACCACCCCACCTACCAAATTACATGAACCTGTCATGGCGGGTGATAGAGGACGACGCAAGAGAGACCCTCCATTAGTGCCAGATCGTGTCCCTCGCTGTCGAAGAAGCAAATGTTGATGATGCCGTGGAGGAGGAGGAGGACGATGACCTAGACAAGTATTTCAATACCGCCTATGATGATGGAAGATTGGTGGCTCAGGACGAGGAAGACTCATACTATGAACGTGGACATGATGACTTGATGCTGCCTGATTTGCCGGAGTCGAAACGTCCTAAGGCGGAATGCAAAAAGTCTCTCTTCAATAGATCTTCGCAGGAGACACCTCTCGATGCCGCCTCTACCCAGTAATCCCCTGAGGCCTATCCACTGATTAGCCCGACAACACTGAGGGTGGTGGTTAGGGAAGGTATGGTGTGCTCACAACGGCCACCCGCCAAGAAGCAAAGGACGATACTGGACAGGAAACGCCCTAAAGGCACCAGAGCTGCTTCAAGCAGCCAGCCGCCTCTGAAGGCCCGTGTGGTAGACAGAATACCTGTCGAAGGTGCACAGTGTTTCCATGTTGCCGGCGAGCCTGTCCCATCGAGGGTTCCTGGAAACCCTTGAGGTTCGAACACTGGGGTGCGCACGAAGATCTCTCTCTCCCTAGCTCGCTCGCACAACGATCTCAAGGCCTAGCTCGACGGACCCAAATAACAAGAGACTCGAGAGTTTATACTGGTTCGTACCACCATTGAAGTGTAATATCCTACTCTAGTGTGGTGTGGTGGATTGCCTTGTAGGCTGAGGATGAACAAGTACAAGGTAAGAACAGCCTCCTGGGGAGAGGTGTTCTTAGCTCGGTAAGCTGGTGGGATGGCCTTGGTGGAATGGATCTGATCCAAGATTCTTTCTGCCCTCCTATGGTGGTGGCTAGTCCTATTTATAGAGGCCCCGGTCATCTTCCCAAATGTTAGGCGGGAAGGGATCCGACAACAACCAAGTTTGAAGGGGGACAACTAGTACAAGCTATCGTGACAAAAGGTGGTCTTCGCCTGCCAAAGGCTCTGGTGGAGACGCCGCCGTGGGCTCCACGATGACCTCCGCCCTGCCATCCTGCTGGTCTTGGTCTCGTTGCACCGATATGGAAACCTTTGCCTGACGCCTCGAGACTCCTCGCCTACGCCTGCCTCTTTAGCACCAAAGAGGAAACTGGCATCCTGCGCCCGCTGGCGCCCGCGCCTTGATCATCATGGCTCACGTCACGTGGACCCTTCGAGGTGCCCCTTGTGTAGATATCTCCGCTCCTCAGGAGCCAACCTAGTGAGGCTGCCCCTGAGGCTTGGCCCCTCGCGAGGGTCTTGAGTGGTTGCTGCTGAAGATGGGCCACACCAGGCTGTTGGTGGAGCCGCGCCGTGGGCTACATGCAGGCAGGTCTGGGTACCCCCGTTCCCAGGACACCGACAGTAGCCCCCGGTCCCAAGGCGCGCTCGGACTTGGCTTCGAGGTGAAGCCAAGGGGCAAGTGCAGAGCGCCGCGGGCCCCAACAGCCTGTGGCCGTGATTGATGCGTGGCGACTTACGAGACGTGGGTGTCTCCGCTTCCCCACACAGCCTCAGCAACCGCCCGACTTGACGAGACCCTGCTGCATGCAGAAGAAAACCATCATTACCTTAGATCGTGGAGGCCAGTGGTTGGCCTCCTTCAAGCTAGAAATGTGGAGAGGGGCGGAGCCCCCGTCGCTCATCTCTTTCTCCACTTCGCCTGCTTCTTCTTCTTCCTCCTTGCTCCACCATCTTGCGGTGACACCCATGGCACCTACAAAGAGGTTCTCAGTCGCGGAGAAGGGGAAAGAGTGCCAGGAGGGACCCGGCTCGCCACCGCCTAAGAGGGGGCGTGGCCGTCCCCGCAAGCACGCTGCAACCCCCGCCGTGGCCCCCCAGGGGCGAGGGCGCACTCCCTTGGGAACCGGCATCATCCTTGGCAGCCACACTGGTGCCTCCTCCCATGGTGGGGGTCGCTCCGTGAGGAGCGGCCCTTGCGCCGAGGGGAGGCGAGTCATGGTTGCCCGGCCCCCTCGGCCGCGCTTCCATTCGAAGGAGGTGCTCCCGGAATTCGTCGTGTGGTCGGAGCAGCCGGCTGGCACTTGGCTCCAGCTCCCGCGCTCCTTCACCGGCGAGCTGCCAGCCACAGGTCTAGAGGGCTTCTGGCTGCAAGCTGGTGGCTGCTGCAGCAAGGCCTCGTGGGCCGTGGTGGAGGTTTCCGCTGCAGGCAACACAGTCCTGGCTCGCGGCTGGCAGACGTTTGCCCGCGTGTGCGGCCTAGGCAGGAGGTGCACCCTCCACTTCAAGTACGTTGCGTCGCGGCCCTCTATGTGAGGGTTTTCGAGGAAGAAGGCCGCCATGCAGGGTGCTTCCCCGAGGAGAACGACGGTGACGGCAAGCTGGGTCTTGATGACGGCCACGATGACGCCGATGGCGGGCTCGCCCCTAGCGGCGGCAGCTTCTCCTCCGGCCAAAGCTCTAGCAGCGGTGGCTTTGACCAACCGCCACGTCGCCGGGCTCGCTACGAGGACAGTGGTGGGTCATCCCGCCGCCGTGCCCCGATGAAGCGCGAGGACTCTGGCTGAGTCCGGGGGGAGGCGCTGGGATCCAGCCCTCGTGAGCTGCTACGGGCGCAGGTGCCGCTTTTGCTTGTCCTATCCTTTCTTCCTGTATTCTAAGAAACAAGTATGGGGCCTTGCGAGGGCATGTAATGAACCATAATTCTTATGTCGCTCATGTTACGTTTATCGTTTTTGTGTTGTGTTGTGGCATATGTGCTTCATGTAGGCATAGAGAGATAACTTAGCTTGATACATCCGAGGTAGTTCCCACCTCGTGAGGGCGCGCGCCTCCTTGCATCTGGTGAGGCTTCCCTCCTGCCGGCTCGGGAGCCACTGACCTCAGGGGACATCACGAAGCAGCAAAAATTCGTTAGGAAATCCTTATTCTTCCTCGTGCGAGGCCTCAGGCATGGGCTGACCATGGCCTAGCGCACCACGTCGTGGTACTGGTGGGGCACGGACTTAGAGGAGTGCACCGATCACGAGCTCAATCGAGGGCGCCTCATGAAGATCAGGAGAGACAAAGCTCTGGAGCCGACAGGGTTTTGGCGAGGTGTGCCCGTGTCCAGGTTAGCCCAGCACACGCACACAACTGCCCAGCGCCCGAGCGAGGCGCGCGAGGGAGAGCATCGGGCAACTGCTGCCCTCCCTGTCGCAAAACAAATAATCGAGCGAAGAAGCAGAGAGAATAAGAGACTCAACCAAGCGAACGAGAAAATGCCAGACCTTCAAATTCCATTAAAAAGGTTGCGAACCAACTACAGAAAGCAAATGAACAGCCGCGTCCGGCACCTAGTCTAGTCTTCTCACCAGCGCGGAGCTAAGTGCTGCCACTTGGACATGGGAGGGAGCCTCCGAGGCCCGAGGGTGGCTCTCCGGAGACTCCAGGGCGTGTACAACCCCACTCATTATTACGTGAGAGTATCACGAGAGGAGACCTTCACAGGAACTGGACCTTGCTTCATGGGTAGAACTTCCGGAGGTGTTGGATGTTCCAGGCGTTCTGGATGGGGATCCCATCCTACATCTCCAAGCGCGCGCCGCCAGGCCTGGAGACGCGGGCAATCCTAAACCAGCCCTCCCACATGGGTGAGAGGTTATGCAGCCCTTCCCTGGAGAGCACCCGCCTCAGGACAAGATCGCCAACCTCAAGCATCCTGGAGCAGACGCTGCGGCAGTGATAGCATCGCAGCGCCTGCTGGTGTCTTGCCGCTCGGAGCGAGGCTTTGCGGCGGCGTTACTCCCCCAGAACAAGGTCCATCCCCCGCATGGCATCCTAGCGTGCCTCGTCAAACGCCAGGACCCATGTGGAGCGATGCCTGACCTCATGAGGGAGAACCGCTTCGGCTCCGTAGACGATGAAGAATAGGTCTCGCCTGTTGGCTTGGTGGCGGTGGTGCAGATGGACCACAACACGGACTAGAGCTCGTCGTGCCAGCCCCTGCCGCAGGCCTCGAGCTTCTTCTTGAAGGTCCTGGTCTTGAGGCCTCTCACGACCTCTGCGTTGGCGCGCTCGGCTTGGCCATTGCTCATGGGGTGTGCCACCGAGGCGTAGCATACCTGCGTTCCAAGGTTAGCACAATATGTCTTGAAGAGATAGCTAGTGAACTGCGAGCCATTGTCGGTGATGATGCGGTTAGGGACCCCAAACCGGCTGACGAGGCCCTTGATGAACTTGACTATAGAGCCAGCTGGAATGGTGCAGATGGCTTCCACCTCCGCCCATTTGGTGAACTTGTCGATGGCGACGTAGAGGTAGCGGTAGTCCCTGGGCGCTCGAGGGAATGGACCCAGGATATCCAGCCCCCAGACCATGAACAGCCGGGAGAGTGGGATAGTCTGGGGGCCCTGAGCTGGCTGGTGGATTTGCTTGGCATGGAACTGGCAGGCCTCGCGGGATCTCACCAGCTTGGTTGCGTCTCGAGTGCCGTTGGCCAGTAGAACCCGCTGCAGAACGCCTTGCCCACCAGGGTGCGCGACGACGAGTGATGCTCGCAGTCTCCGCCATGCATGTCAGCTAGCAGCTCGCACCCCAGCTTACTAGAAATGCATCGCAAGGAAACATAGTTTGGTCGTTTTTTGTATAGCTCACCATCCTGGATGTAGTATGTTGTAGCCTCTCGGGCCACGCGCTCCGCGTCCTCCTCCTTCCCCGGTAGTATTCCTTGCCCCAGGTATGCCCTGAACTCTTCAGTCCTACACCCCTCCTGAGGTTCGAGCGCGAGGAGCAGGCGCGCTCCTGAGGTCGGGCCGCAGGCTGGGGCTCCTGAGGCTGGTGGCGGGGGAAGCTTCTCTCGAGGCAGTGCTGACCCCGCAGCCGGAGGGGACGTGGAAGGCTTGAAGAGCCGCTCCTCGAAGACGTCGTGTTCCTGTGGCTGACGCTTGGACGCCCTCTTGGCGATGTCGTGGGCTTCCTTGTTTGTGTCGTGAGGCACATGCTGCAGCTCCAGGCCCAGAAACTGCTTCTCCATCTTGCGCACCTCCGCGAGGTATGCCTCCATGTGCTCGTCCCTTGGCTCGTACACCTTGTTGGAAAAGTTGACGAGGAGCTGAGAGTCGCCCTTGACGGTGAGGTGTTTCACTCCCAAGGCCACCGCAGCCTTGAGACCAGCGATCAACCCCTCGTATTCCACGATGTTGTTGGAGACCTTCTAGCCCGGATGGAAGGAGAGATGCACGGCGTAGTAGAGCTTGTCTTCGGTGGGCGAGACGAGCACGGCGCCAGCCCCCGCGCCCTGGCGCGCAAAGGCGCCATCGAAGTACATGACCCAGCCATCTAGTGCTTCGCTTCCTAGCGAGAGTGATCGGTCCTCACCCACTTTGGGTCTTGGGGCGTCGGTCCATTCCGCCATGAAGTCGGCAAGTGTGGCTCCCTTAGTGACCCTGGTGGTGCTGAACTCCAGCTAGAACGCCTACAACTCGATGTTCCATTCGGCGACCCTTCCTGCAGCATTGGGGCTCCGGAGTATCCTCTCCAGCGGGAACGCTGAGACGACCTTGATGGGGTGGCCTTCAAAGTAGTGACGCAGCTTACACGAGGCCATGAGGAGCGCGAGTAGAAGCTTCTGCGGCATGGGATAACACGCCCTTGCATCTCGTAACACCGTGCTGACGAAGTACACTGGGTGCTTGACGAGGGTAGGAGCTTCGATGGGGTCCGTGGCCTACGAAGCATAGGGTGCCTCCGGAGGCCGAGAGACCTCATTAGCCTTGCTGCCCATTGAGGCCACCGCGGTCTCGAGGGCTCCATCTTGTGCAGCCTGGTCATCTGCTGATGTCGTTGTGGCTTCAGGGGCACCATCATCGTGTCGCACCTTCCCAACTGAAGGTGAGGCGCTCTGCGGCTGGCTCTTGGCCTGACGTTCCTTGCGGATGGCCACCAGCGCTGCGCTGGCGGAATGAGGCGTGGGGGCTAGGTAAAGCACCAGAGGCTCGAGGGGGCGAGGCACTACCATCACTTGTGGGCTGGTCAGGTATCTCTTGAGGTCTTGAAATGCTAGGTCGGCCTCTGGGGTCCACTCGAATGGGCCTTTCTTCTTCATCAGCTTGAAGAAGGGTAGGGCACACTCCCCTAGCTTGGAGATAAAGCACCCCAGCGAGGTCACACAACCCACGAGCTTTTGTATTTCTTTGAAGGTCTGAGGCGTGCTCATGTCTTATATCGCCTTAACCTTTTTTGGATTTGCCTCGATCCCCTTGTGCGATACGAGAAAACCCAGCAGCTTGCCGGATGCGACGCCAAACACGCACTTCTCCGGATGGAGCCGTAGGTCCACTTGGCGTAGGTTGGCGAATGTCTCCTCCAGGTCCTCAATGAGGGTCTTTGCCTCCCGAGACTTCACCACAATGTCGTTGATGTAGGCCTCCGCATTCCTCCCGAGCTGCTGGCCCAGGGAGATGTGCATCAATGGCTAGAAGGTTGCCCCAGCGTAGCGCAGCCCGAATAGCATGCAAGTGTAGCAGTACACCCTGCATGGGGTGAAGAAGGCCATCTTCTCTACGTCCTCCACTGTCATCTTGATCTGGTGGTAACCCGAGAAAGCATCCAGGAAACATAACATGTCGCATTCAGCGGTGGAGTCGACGATCTGATCAATGCGCGGAAGCGGGAAGGGGTTCTGAGGACAGGCCTTGTTGAGGTTGGTGAATTCGGCACACATGCGCTCCTTCCCGCCCTTCTTGGGCATGACAATGGGATTTTCCTACCACTCCGGGTACCGGACCTCACGGATGACACCCGCCGCCGCGCCTGGATGATGAAGGATTGCTTCTCCGTGGATTGCCACCGCGCCTTCTGCTTCACTGGGCGCACATTGGGGCACACCATCAAGTGGTGCTCGATCACTCCCCTCGGGACCCCCACCAGCTGGTTGGGCTCCTAGTCGAATACCTCTTTTTTCGCTCGCAAGAACTTGACCAGTGCCTCTTCTTGGTCAGGGTCAAGGTTGGCGCCTATGGTGAAGGTGGCCCCTGAGGCCCCGTCATGATCGACCAGTACTTGCTTCGTCTTCGAACGAACTTGCGAAAACAGCTGGTTCTTCTTTGCTGGCGTAGCCCCCTGGGCTCCGGACACTGCCTCGTCTGCGGGGCGAGCTGCCGTCGTGGCCCTAAAGGCGAGCCTGAGGGCCGCCAGGGCCTCCTTGGTGTCCCCAGCTGATACTTCTCCAACGTAGCTATAATTTTTTATTGTTCCATGCTATATTATATTCTGTTTTGGATGTTTAATGGGCTTTACTATACACTTTTATATTATTTTTGGGACGAACCTATTAATCGGAGGCCCATCCCGAATTGCTGTTTTTTGCCTATTTCAGTGTTTTGAAGGAAAAGGATATCAAACGGAGTCCATACGGAATGAAACCTTCAGGAACGTGATCCAGAGGACTTGGAGTCTACGTAAAGCAATCAACGTGGAGAGCACGAGGCAGGGGGCGTGCCTACCCCCCCCCCCCCCCAGGCGTGCCCTCCACCCTCATGGGGCCCACGTTGCTCCACCGACGTACTTCTTCCTCCTATATATACCCATATAACCTGAAAACATCAGATACGGAGCAAAAATCATATTTCCACCGCCGTAACCTTCTGTACCCGTGAGATCCCATCTTGGCGCCATTTCCGGTGCTCCGTCGGAGGGGGCATTGATCACGGAGGGCTTCTACTTCAACACCATAGCCTCTCCGACTATGTGTGAGTAGTTTATCTCGGACCTTCGGGTCCATAGTTATTAGCTAGATGGCTTCTTCTCTCTCTTTGGATCTCAATACAATGTTCTCCTCGATCTTCTTGGAGATCTATTCGATGTAATCTTCTTTTGTGGTGTGTTTGTCGAGATCTGAAGAAATGTGGGTTTTTGATCAATATTATCTATGAACAATATTTGAATCTCCTCTGAATTCTTTTATGTATGATTGGTTATCTTTGCAAGTCTCTTCGAATTATCAGTTTGTTTGGCCTACTAGATTGATCTTTCTTGCAATGGGAGAAGTCCTTAGCTTCGGGTTCAATCTTGCGGTGTCCTTTCCCAGTGACAGCAGGGGCAGCAAGGCACGCATTGTATTGTTGCCATCGAGGACAAAAACATGGGGTTTATATCATATTGCATGAGTTTATCCCTCTACATCATGTCATCTTACTTAAAGCATTACTCTGTTCTTATGAACTTAATACTCTAGATGCATGCTGGATAGCGGTCGATGTGTGGAGTAATAGTAGTAGATGCAGAATCGTTTCGGTCTACTTGTCGCGGAGGTGATGCCTATATACATGATCATACCTAGATATTCTCATAACTATGCTCAATTCTATCATTGCTCGACAGTAATTCGTTTACCCACCGTAACACTTCTGCTCTTGAGAGAAGCCACTAGTGAAACCTATGGCCCCCGGGTCTA
Source organism: Aegilops bicornis (assembly GCA_021605145.1). Taxonomy (NCBI): domain Eukaryota; kingdom Viridiplantae; phylum Streptophyta; class Magnoliopsida; order Poales; family Poaceae; genus Aegilops; species Aegilops bicornis. The sequence goes on from CM038669.1 coordinate 581,084,327, forward strand.
TTTTCCATCATATTAATCTTCCAACACTTAGCTATTTTTATTGCTCTTTATTCTACTTTGCATATTTATCATAAAAATACCAAAAATATTATCTTATCATATCTATCAGATCTCACTCTCGTAAGTGACCGTGAAGGGATTGACAACCCCTTTATCGTGTTAGTTGCGAGGTTCTTATTTGTGTGTGTAGGTGCGTGGGACTTGTGCGTGATCTCCTACTGGATTGATACCTTGGTTCTCAAAAGGTGAGGGAAATACTTACGCTACTTTACTGCATCACCCTTTCCTCTTCAAGGGAAAACCGACGCAGTGCTCAAGAGGTAGCACCGGCCACTGTGAGTACACCGTTGCTCCCCGACATCTTCATGAGGTTGTAGGTGGGATGGGTTACCGCCCTGAACTGGGCCAGGGCTGGGTACCCAAGAATGGCGTTGTACAGGAGGCCGATGCGAGTGATGTTGAAGTCGATGAGCTCACAGCGGTAGTTGTCTCGGGTGCCGAAGGTGACGGGGAGGCGGATTTTCCCTAGGGTGCTGGTGGAACCACTGTCGACCATGGAGAAGGGCCTGGTGTGGCGGAGCCGGCTGAGCGGTACATGGAGTAGGCTGAAGGCCTCTACAGAGAGCACGTTGAGGTCTGCCCCTCCGTCGATGAGGGTCTTGGTGACTGCTATGTTGTAGATGGTGGGCGTGCAAACCATCGGAAGGGCGCTTGAACAAGCGGTGATTGCTGGGTGGTCCTCCGAGCTGAAGGTGAGGTCGGCCTGGGGCGCCGCCCATCCCGGGGGAGCCCCATGCTGCATGCGGGCAGCACCCATTTGGCGGGTGAACTGCTTGATGTGGCGATCCGAGGGTGGTGCCTGCGAACCACCAAGGAGGGCTGCTACGATAGGGGGCGCCTGTGCCGCGAAGCATGTGGTGAAGAGGCTGCGCAACTCCTCCCAGGAGTCCACAGAGGCCCCCGGCAGGTTGAGCAGCCAGGCGCGTGGCATGCCCGCGAGGGCCACGTGGGAACTAGTTGGCCATGACTTGGTCGTCGCCTCCAGCTTCGAGAATGGCCTCCACGTACACTAGCAGGAAGGCCACCGGGTCTATCGCGCCGTCATGCTGGGGCGGTATCTCTGGCTTGAACTTGTGCGGCCACCGCACCTACCACAAGGTGGGGGTGAATGTCCGGATGCCCATGGCGCCTCCGTGCACCTGCCATGGGAGCCGGTCGGAGGAGTGGCACCTGCAATGGGAGCCGGTCGGAGGAACGAAGCAAGCAGGGAGGCGAGCCTTTGGCACCCCCCTACCTGGCGTGCCAAATGTTGGATTGAGGGTTCTGGCAAACCCTTGAGGTTCGAACACTGGGGTGCGCACGAAGAACTCTCTCTCCCTAGCTCGCTCGCACAATGATCTCAAGGCCTAGCTCGACGAACCCAAAGAACAAGAGACTCAAGAGTTTATACTGGTTCAGGCCACCATTGCGGTGTAATACCCTACTCTAGTGTGGTGTGGTGGATTGCCTTGTAGGCTGAGTATGAACAAGTACAAGGTAAGAATAGCCTCCAAGGGAGAGGTTTTCTTGGCTCGGTAAGCTGGTGGGATGGCCTTGGTTGAATGGATCCGATCCAAGATTCGTTCTCCCCTCCTATGGTGGTGGCTAATCCTATTTATAGAGGCCCCGGTCCTCTTCCCAAATGTTAGGCGGCAAGGGACCCCACAATGGCCAAGTTTGAAGGGGGACAACTAGTACAAGCTATCGTGACAAAAGGTGGTCTTCGCCTGCCAAAGGCTCTAGTGGTGACGCCGCCGTGGGCTCCGTGATGACCTCCGTCCTCGCATCCAGCTCGTCTTGGTCTCTATGCACCGATATTCAAACCTTTGCCCGACTCCTCGGGACTCCTCACCTGCGCCCGCCTCTTTAGTACCAAAGAAGAAACTGGCACGCTGCGCCCGCTGGCTCCCGCCTAGCCTTGATCGTCATGGCTCACGTCACGCGATCCTCGCGAGGTGCCCCTTGCGTAGATATCTCTGCTCCTCGGGAGCCAGTCTAGTGAGGATGCCCCTGAGGAGGTCTTGGTGTCATCTGCCTCGCGAGGCTTGGCCCCTCGCAAGGGTCTTGAGTGGTTGCTGCTGAAGATGGGCCACACTAGGTCGTTGGTGGAGCCCGCGCCGTGGGCCGCAGGCAGGCTGGTCTGGGTACCCCCGTTCCCAGGACGCCGACAGAGCCGATCCTACCTGCCAAAGCGCTAGAGCACATACTGAACAATGATCTAAAGAGACTCCATGAAGATGTGCTAGCCAGAGAGAAAAGCCTTCTGATCGCAGAAAAACTAAGATACCCGCTTTACACGGCTCAGGTGCCAGGTGGGAAGTTGTATGTCGAGACCTGGCCCGTGAATCTATTCATCCTGCGATTTAACTACATCTATGATATGTGTCCACATGACCAAGCTGGATTTCCAGTTCATTAGCATGTATGCGTTGTATCTCAACTACTTCATCAAGATCCAGAACATAAACTATATCTACGCCGCGGACTCATACTATATGCACGAGAGCTTCTTGGCAGTTTGCAAAGAGCACAGTGACTATGCGAGCAAGTACCTCGGCGAATTCATGATCGCTGATAAGGACAAGGAAGCGATTCTCCTGCCTTATAATCCCATGTAAGTCATCCGCGCATATCCTTTCATAAGTGTTAATCATTCGTTTTGCAAGCATGGAGGCTAATTTGAGGTGTACTTAATTTGCACAGCGGGGGCGGCGCCGTGCTCATCATTCTGTACCCGGAATACTCACATGCTATGTACTTGGACTCATCGAAGAACCTCAAGAAAAAGGATTACACGCATGTAATGAGTGTTCCCGATAGTGCCATGTTAACCTTCAGCCTGTCTGGTGGATATATCAAGGTGAAAAGGCACATGAAGAACTGGCTGGTTTTTCGCCATAAGACCAACTTTTGTTGCATCCAGCAACCACACACCAGTAAGGCTGGTGGATTCTACCTCATGCATCACCTGCTCGAGTATAGAAGGGATAATCAACGCCTTCGCATGTCAGCTACTACCGAAGATGCTGAGATTTCCAGCTGGGCCACATGCATAGGAAAGACACCGGATCATCGAATCCGAGCTGAGTTTTATCACGTACAGTGTGAACTTGCCCAAGTGATGATGAAGCAGGTCCTCGAACCAACAGGGATGTTCTACCATCCACCAATCACGCGGGCGGATGTCCGAGCACTGCTACTCGCTCAGTGTCTAGACCACCGACATGGAGGACTATGAAGATTGGACCACCGACATGGAGGACTGATTGTCGATGACAATGTGTCATTACTGTCTTTCTATCGCAAAACTTTGAATATATGCATGGCGAAACTATCTGATGTAACTAATATTGGTCCTGAACTAGCGTAGATCGCTCTAGTTAATTAGTTTGGGTATGAGGAACTTCGTCATTTATGTTTACTATTGGTTGCTTGTATTTTGCTAATTATGCCTCTTTGTTTTCTTAAGTACATTATGGTGATATTATCGTTTGATTCATCAACTGACGATGCAGGTACATAGATCAGAGATGGCGAAGGACTGCTACGCTGTGTTCATTGGGAGGGTTCTAGGAGTCTACGACCACTGGCCAGAAGCTCAGGACCACTTGGACAAGTACCCGGCTGCTAGCCACAGAGGGTTCGACAGTAGAGCCAAAGCGGAAAGTAGTTACTTGTGGTCGACGCTCCGGCATCAGTGGGGGCGCTAGTGCCTCAAGTACTACATAGTCGTGCTCTTGCTCATGCTGATCGCTCTTCTCTTCTACATCATGGTTTAGATAGAGATGATGAAACTTGTGTGTGTGCCATGACCATGCAGTTGCACTTATTCGAGACATGACATGACTTGTATATCGCTATTTTCAAGATGTGATGGTATTTGTGTTGAATGATGATGATGATGATGATGGTATGACGAGACTACTGTATGTCTATGATATGATGAAAATAGTGCATGTTTAGTATGATCTGATGAAATTACTATATATAGCATGTATAAATAAATCACAAAAAACATAGAGGGTTGTAAATCTGTAAAAGCAGGAATACTAGCAGTAGCGTTGGAAAGCATCTACTAGCAGCGCTGGATTAGCAGCAGCGATACATTTGTTCATGCGCTACAGATAGTTAGTAGTAGCGCTGGTCAGGGCAGCGCTACTACTAGGGTTTTCCCTAGTAGTGTATCTCAATCCAAGGAGGGATCTCTGTGGGCGTCCTGGGAACGGGGCTACCCAGACCTGCCTGCCTGCGGCCCATGGCGTGGCTCCACCAACGGACTAGAACGGCCCATCTTCAGCAACAACCACTCAAGAACCTCGCGAGGGGCCAAGCCTCGCGAGGCGGACGACATCAAGACCTCCTCAGGGGCAGCCTCCCCAGGCTAGCTCCCGAGGAGCGGAGATATGTATGCAAGGGGCACCTCGCGAGGTTCACGTGACGTGAGCCATGACGACCAAGGCCAGGCTGGCGCCAGCGGGCGCATTGTACCAGTTTCCTCTTTGGTGCTAAAGGGGCAGGCGTAGGCGAGGAGTCCCGAGGCGTCAGGCAAAGGTTTCCATATTGGTGCAACGAGCCCAAGACCAGCAGGACGGCATGATGGCAGTCATCGCGGAGCCCACAGCTACATCGCCACCGGAGTCTTTGGCAGGCGAAGACTACCTTTTCTCGGGATAGCTTTTACTAGTTGTCTCCCTTCAAATTGGCCGTCGTGGGATCCCTTCCCACCTAAGATTTGGGAAGAGGACTAGGGCCTCTATAAATACGACTAGCCACCACCATAGGAGGCAACGGATCTGGGATTGGATCCATTCCTCCAAGGCCATCCCACCTGCTCACCGAGCTTGAGAACACCTCTCCTCAGGAGGTTGTTCATACCTTGTACTTGTTCATCCTCAGCCTGCAAGGCAATCCACCACACCACACTGGAGTAGGGTATTACACCACAACGGTGGCCCGAACCAGTATAAACCCTCGTGTCTCTTATTCTTCGGTTTCGTCGAGCTAGGCCTTGAGATCATTGTGCGAGCGAGCTAGGGAGAGAGAGTTCTTCGTGCGCACCCCAGTGTTCGAACCTCAAGGGTTTGCCGGAACCCACGACTCCGACATTTGGCGCGCCAGGTAGGGGTGTGCTGAAGCCCCTCTTCTCCTTTGTTTGAACCCCAGGAGATCGACCCGCCGGCGCCCCGCGGTTCCGATGTCTGACGCCCCGAGGACTCACGCCGATCATTGGGCTGCTTGACCCGTCCGGACGGCGTCGTCCGCCCAAAAAGACCTCAACTCCGCACTTCAGGCGGCCCACACACCGCCGAACACCGCCAGACGCGGACGGTGCGGCTGGGCACCTCCCGCCCTTGCACCGCGGTGCACGCGAGCCACCGCGAGATCCTCAGGCTATGCTGCAGCAACGGCACCACACACCCGGCGGGAACAAGCAAACATGCGAGTTGCGCTCATCGTGGCGCGGGAGCTGCTGCGGTGCGGGCTGGCGGAGATCGGCCGCGATGCGCTGCTAGAGCGCGTCGCTGAGCTGTTGGACGCTGCATCTAGGGGTACGCCACTTTTCTGCTCCTTGCCTACGCCTCAAGTCGTGGCCAGATCGCACGGCGGGCCCCCGTCGTGCTTGCATGCTTCGCAACGCACCAGGAGGGTTCAATGGCGTTAGCGCGGCCAACAGCGCCTTTCAGCCTGCCGAGCCTACGCTTCCCCTGAGTGGCGCAGGCCGGGGCGTCCCTCCACGCTGCCATACTGGTGCGCCACCCTACAACCACCAGGGGGACACGCAGGGCCCGGCGGCACAGGGCGCAGGGCACCTAGGCGAGGGTTCCGGAGCAGTGACTTTGGAAGCCTATGTGCCCCGCATGGTGGATCAAGAGTACACACGGGAGGATGGCCCCTGCTCGTTTCTCGAGCCGGGCTGGGAAGATGAGATGCTGGAAGTTGAGGCCTTCCACGAGCCACCTAGGAGCCTCACCGACCACGACAACGACAACAATCGCAGGGTACCACTAATATCTCAGAGCAGGCTTACGCTAACCTTGGGTCGCAGGTGGACCAGGCAACAGCGGTGGACGCGGACCCCAGGGCGGCCACCACGCTCCAACCGGGGGTAGCGCACTGGGGGCTGCGCGGGAGGGGTCTGGAGCTAGGCCCTTCCCAGTGCCGCACGGAGCAAGACGCTGCCCGGAGGTAGGTCCTCTGCCGGGGAGGCGCCGGCGAGCCCTCCCCGGCAGAGGGTCCTTGGTTGCCTAGGGCGCCGCTAGCGACCCCTTTCCCCTTGGCACCGTCCTGTTTCCGGACGCCACAACGGTGGTCGGGGGTGGCGCAGGGCGGGGCCCTTTGTCTGGCGATATGCAGCAAGGCTCATGCATGTGAAGGGTCTCTGCCCGTGCTCACACGTAATAATAAGTGGGGCTGTACACGCCCCGAAGTCTCCAGAGAGCCGCCCTCGGGCCTCGGGGGCTCCCGCTCACGTCCTAGTGGAAGCACCATGCTCCGCGCTGGCCGTCGACACTTTCCCCCAATGACTATGCTCACAGCTAGTGAAAGCATTTAGCTCCGCGCTGGTGAGAAGACAAGAAAACTAGCTAGGTGCCTGACGCGACCATTTGCTTTTATTCCCCCTATTTTCTGTAGCTCGATTCACCGCTGCCCTTTTTTGGATTGAACTCGGAGTCTTTTCTGCTGTCTAGCGTGGGGGGTCCTTCTCTTATTGTGCCGATTTCTTGCGTTTTGGTCGCATGCTTTGTTTCGAGGCTCACGCCTACCAATCCTCCCCCTTGCGAGTGCCTCGCGGTCGGAGGCTGGGCGTGGTGTGCGCACAACAGTCACGCTCGGGCAAACCTGGGTGGTCACAAGCTGCCACTACGCGCACGGCCTGCCATAGTCTGGCATTCGCTCCTCACGAGGCTTACACGAGCGAGGCGCCAGGCCCTTCGGGAGATCAAAACCCCACGAGTCTAGAAGGAGCTCCGCTTGGGAGAAGGGCGCCTCAGCAACCCCGAGGACCGCACAAGGCCTGCCAGGACCAAGCTAAATCAAAACAACAACCCAGTTAAGGGGTTCGCAAAAACACGTTTCAAGCCTGGCCTAAAGGAAAATGATTAGAATAGTTATTTAGATCACAATCAGCCATATTTATAAGGGCGCGAGGAGATGTTTTCGAACTCCCGAACCGGTGCCAAAAAAAAAAACCCCGTCCCCCGTCCCCCGTCCCCCACCTCCCATGACCCTCCCTCCGTTTTCATCTGGCGGAGCCCCCCGAGTCCCACCCCTCGCACCACCCAACCTCCACCTAACTCCGGCTGCCTACCGTCGCCGCTGTGCGAGATCCCGCCGTTGCTACCGCCGCAAGAGATCCCACCGCTACCGCGACCGCAAGAGATCCTGCTACCGCCGCACGAGATCCCGTCACCGGCGCCGCCGCGAGAGATCCTACGGCCGCCGTGCGAGACCCGTCTGCCGTCGCCCCACCACTGCGCGCCGCCGGCCCGACCCTCCCCTGCGCGCCTCTCAGTTCAACTTCACTGAAGCCGCCGGTCCACGGGTAGGAGATGTGCCTGTTCGCCGGTCAGCGCGGCCCACCACGTCGCCTGGAATCCAATCGCCGCCACCCCCCAGTTAACCATAACCACTCTATCCACGACAAACCAAGACTGCCGTCCCTTGATCCCCACTGCCATTCGGGATGGTGTAAGTTGCTCCCGATGACTAGTGCTCACTCCTCCCCATTACTTTTCTACCCCCTGGCCGGAGAGGAGCGGCTCCCCAGCAGACGCAAAAATGGACCCAGGTTGTGGCCCTCTTCCTCAGCTCCGGGAGCCTCCTTACACCCGCGCTGCCAACACCGTTACCCAGCACCCCCTGCTCATGTGTGTTATCTGTTACTTCGTGTGTGTTATCTATCAGTTCTGTGCTAGTTTGTACCCAAAGGTTCACTTGCAGAGAAAACAGAAGTTCAGTGCATACATCCTTCAATTCACCATCTCTCACACTGTTAGTTAAAAAATGTCCTATTTCGTTCTAGCTTTGCTATTGCTTTCTGAAGTTCAATAGTATAGGTGGGTGCAAAAAACAAGTGTTTTGATTTGTGGTTTCAGTTTCTACGCAGATCCTTCTTCAAAAGTGCAACCAAAAAAAGAGTTTTCTTGCAAGTTTGTGCCATCGTGACTCCATTAGCCTGACCAAGATTTAAGTTTTTGTAGAAGCACAAGACGGCAATGGTAGGTGGATGTGTTGTATCAGAACATGAAGCGCTGGTGCAAGCTAGTCCCATGCGGAGAGCTACTAGTGCTTATTTGTAGCTAAGTGTTCACTTTGATTTGCCTTTGCTTTGCACTGTGACGTACATAGTCTGATGTGCTTATTTTTTTCTGAACTTATAGTAGATGGTCCGCTATATTCATTATCTTATTAGTGCTTGCTACCAGGTCTGTCTCTCCTTCCTCCCCTGCTCGCTGTCTGGAGCGGCGGAGGACGCGGCTACGGCCTATCTGAAGGAGTGAAGCCCAGTCTCCCAGCACCGGCATCCATCCTGCTACCTGCAAAAAATTGCATAAATCGCATGTTCAGAATCAGAAAACCCAGAAGTTCGAAAAACAACAAAGATTTATACCTACTAGACAATAGCTATCTATGGGAACACTGTCCTAGTGATGAAAAGGGGGATTGAGTGCTAAAATAATATGATTTTCATGTTTCAAAAAAATTAAGAAATGTTGCATTAAAACAACATAGTGGTTCGGTGTTCTTTTCAAAATAATTAGTTTATTCCTAATTCTAAAAAACCTAGAAGTTCAAATAAAAAACCTAGAGCGGTTTGATGTTCACAAAAGAAAGAGTGTTTTTCTGTTGCTAATGAATAAAACTAAGAAGTTCAAATTAACATAACAAATGAGTTCAACGAAAAAATAAAACGGACTTTCCCTGTTTCTAAGAAAACTAAAAGTTCAAATTTAAATAATGGAGCGATTCGATGTTTATTACGAAACCTGAATTTTCCCCCTACCAAACAATAAACCAAGAAGATCAAAATAAAAACACAGAGCAGTTATTTTTTTATAATAAACATGTTTTCCCCATTTCTACAAAAATTAGAAGTTTCATTTCAAGTAACATAGCGGTTTGATGTTTATTACAAACTAGTATTTTCTCTGTTACTAAAGAATCAAACAAAGAAGTTAAAATAACAGTGGAGTTCAAAATAAAAGTTAATGAAAAAAGGAATTTTTCTGTCACATCCCAGTTAGACCATGCATTAGTGTGTGCATCATGTTTAAATTTTCATTTGAATTTGAAATGGGGAAGACAGGAAACCCCCAGAACCCCTCTTAATTCAACTAGGGTTTACTAAAAATTATTTCAATGAACCTGAAATGCCCTTCAAAATGTTCATCATCTTTGCTTTGGTTCAGAGCCTCTGCCAAAAGTGGTGCACCATTTTCTAGGTCATCCAAAGGTCTTTGAATTAAATCATAAGTATTTGAGTTTGAGCATTTCAAATTATATAAAATATTACAAATGCCCAAATATTCCCAAACAGAAATGTTTCATGTTGGAAATATTCCAACAATGGACCAGGAGTAGTTTGGTGATTTTTGGAACTGTTTTAGTATTTTTTAAAAACTCCACAAAGTTACGTAAAAATAGAAAAGAAAAACAGGAAGGAAACACTTACTGGCGCCACCTACCCGCCCACTGCCCGGCCCAGCCCAAAGCAGTCATGGCCAATGAAGTTGCTTGGCTCGGCCAGTAGCAGCCAGTGCTCGGCGAAACACTGCATGGGTGCCACGCACTGTCGCCGCGCCGCTCCTCGCCCGGCCGCGACGTGGACCGTCCTCCTCTCTCCCGAACCCCGGACACCTCCGCTCCTCCCGGCTTCTCTCTCGCGCTCCCCGCCATGGCCGACGCCACCGCCCGCCAAGACCATCGCTGCTGACGTGCTCCCCGCCGTCCGTGCTCCTCCTCACCGTGTCCAGAGCTCCGCCGCCCTCGTCTTCGTCGAGCTAGCCGAGCCTCAGCGTGCTCGAGTAGCCCGAGTCGACCGCACCGACTTCGCCCGAGTCCACCGTCGCCGGAGATCCCCTTCAACGCCGTCGCCGCCCCGGTCCGTCCCCGACCGCACCGAGTGCTCCTCCGAGTTCCCTGTGAGCTTAGCCATCTCCCCCAACCTTCCTTTCTTGCTCCCGAGCTGTGTAGTGACCTCCCGGAGCTCAACCGCACTCACCGCCGCGGAGCTCGTCGCCGACGTGCTCCCGGCCACTCTCCGGCCACCTCATGGTGTCTAACGCACTCACTACGCTCCGTAGCACCTAATCACCTACTCCCCGCACCTCACCGCCCCTCTAGCCTTGAGTTCGCCTTCGGCCGAACTCCGGCGGCCGCCTAGGTCGTCGCCGGCGCCGATTCCCGCCGCCCCGACCTCAACCCACTCCACCAAGAGCTGCGGCTCAACCCCAGCTACCCATAGCCACCCTCCGCGGCTCGTTTGGTCGCCGGAATAGCTAAGCAAGACTTCCGCCGCTGGCCGGGCTCAAGGGCGGCTAGACGCCGTGCAGCCGGCGTGGACTTTGACCACGGTGGGCCCTGGTTGACTCGATGAGTCAATGACAGTGGGGCCCAGCCCTGCTAACTAAATAGGTTTAGTTTTAATTAAAATTTAACTAAACTAATTACCCGGACACCCTGGACCCACAGTCAGGTTTGACCCGGACGTCGCCGTTGACCCTGACGTCATGCTGACGCATGGCTGACGCAATAAATCAATTACTGGATTTATTCTAATATAGGAAATTCCAGAATATAATTCAAACTTCAAATATTCATAACTTTTAATCTATAACTCCAACTGCAAAGATTTATATATGAAAATTGATCAGAAAAATCCATTCTATCTATTGGTACAGGTTTCATGCATGTTAAAACAAGTTAACCTTACTGTTTAAGCAGAATAAGATATTACACCTTTAGGACTATTTCAAATGAGCTAGCATTTGAATCTTTGATTCAAATGAGTTCATCCCTTCTTGTTTCAGTTTGCATTAGGCCAATACACATCCATATTGCCATGTCATAGCATGCATCACATTGTTGCATATTGCCATGTGTGTTTATTTTCGGTATGTCTTTCGTGATAGGTTCTGCCTCCGAGTATAATCCCGACTATCCGTGCGAAGGGCGGTATCCTACCACCACTCCAACAGGCAAGCAACCCATTGATCATTCCGATACAAACCCATGTTCTCACTTACGCTCTTGTTTCTTGCATTAAGACAACGCGATTCAAACTGTTGTGTCTTTGCGGTAGTTGAACCCACTTCCTTTGCATGACCTGTCATTGCCACAGTAACTAGATGAAACCCACTAGTATGTGTAGGAGTTGATTGAGCCATGTTTGTGTTTCCTACCATACTATGCTTGCTATGCTTAGAGTTGTGTCAGGTCTGGCTCATCGGGATGATGAACAGGAGTGAAAGGTTGTGTCGGGTTCGAGAGTGAAAGTGTTGAACACGTTTTGGTAAAGGTATCGATGAGAGGCCATGTAGGAGTACATGGTGGGTTGTTTCATTGAAGCCGTCCTTAAGAACTGAGATCTGTGTTTGTGATCCATGAAATAGTTACTACCACGCATTGGGATCCTTAATTGACCCTCTCGGCTTCTTAACCACTCTTGTCCTCAGTCCGGGAGATGCAAGTAGTTTACGTGTTTGTAGCATCTTGGGGCCGCACGCAACGCTGGCCGTAGGGTGGGTTGTGTTGCGGTAGGCACCGTGGCCTGGTGTGCCGATTCGCCTGCTTGGTGTCTCGGGAACCCTGTACACATCGTTCGGGGCCGTATGGGAAACCTCGGCGGACTCCCTGCGGATGGAACCCGAATAGGCGATAAACACGGACTTGGACTTGTGTGTTTAGGTAGGCATGGCTGACACCCACGTTGGGCTACCGCTTGAAGGTTGCCGAGTACATGTCGTGTAAACGGCGGTAAGTGGTGAGAGCGTGTGTGAAGAAGTACACCCTGCGGGGTTAATATGATCTATTCGAATAGCCGTGTCCATGGAGAAGGACTTCGGGTTACCTATATCAGTTCATAGACAAGTAAATGGATACTAATAAAAGCCTCAAGATAAGTGTGAGTATCATGCGGATGGCCCTCTCGTGGGGTGACGAGAGAGGATCCACGGTGGAGTATTGTGATGGTGATTAGTGGACTGCAAATGCGACAAAATGCTTTCAAGTGGTGTCACGTGGGATAGCTTAGCCAAGAGTCAAAGCTGGCTTGTCAAAATAACTCCACCACCTTCTTGAGAATGTGCATGTATGATAGGATTCGGTGGTAAGACTTCTTTGAGTACCTCCGTACTCATGTTTGCTTAATTAATGTTTTTAGACGACAACACTGCCCCTTCCGATGGGTTCTATGTAGACCTTGACATCGACGAGTGAACTAGCCACCCAGGTGGTGATCCAAGGCTTGTGAAGGGCCACTGTAGATAGAAAGGCTTCAACAAGTCTTCTTTCTTTTTAAAGTCTGTACTCAGAAAAGTTTGCTTCCGCATGTGCTTGTATGTTGTATGACTTGAGTGTTGGGTCATGTGACCCCTATCTGTATGGATATGTTATGTATGGCTCCTCGGAGCCTTCTAAATAAAGTACCTTGAGTTGTAGAGTTTTGTTGTGATGCCTTGTTGTATTTATTCATATCGGGCATATTGCGTGTATGATTGAAATGCTTGATATGAGTGGGATCCGACAAACTAGTTGTTTATCCTTCGCAGCCTCTCATATGGGGAAATGTAGTCTCGTGCTTCCGAGCGCTAGTAGTCCGCTTCTGACCCGGTTCACCGGAGTCCTGCTAGCCCAAAGACTACTGCTTGGACACTTGACTGGCCGGCATGTGTTTCACATCGTTCCTATATACGTCCTTCTTCGGGAAATGTCGCGGTGTTATTCGGAGTCCTCGCTAGCTCGCTACAGCCCGGTTCACCGGAGTCCTCATAGCCCATGCTACAGCCCGAATCTATACGTTGATGACCGACATGCTCGATGTGACTCATGTATGCCTGTCCCCATAGGTTAGTGCCGCTTTGGGTTCACGACTAGCCATGTCGGCCCGGGTTCTTTATCATATGGATGCTAGCGACACTGTCATATACGTGAGCCAAAGACGCAAACGGTCCCAGGCCATGGTAAGGCGACACCCGTGGGAATACCATGCGTGAGGCCGCAAAGTGATATGAGGTGTTACCGGCTAGGTCGATGTGATTTGGAATCGGGGTCCTGACAGCGTTGGCATCAGAGCAGGTCTGCTGTAGGTTCGCTAAGCCAAACTGGTCGATGTTGAGTCTAGAAATGCTTAGTTATATGTAGGGGAATTGACTGTGGGAGGGAACGTAAGGCTCTTTTTACTCCTTTACCTTATGCCCTCTGATCTGAGTCATCCTCTTCTCATTCTACGTGGGTATAGGACTAGGCTCTCTTCTCTCTATCAGGTTCACGTGTTACTAATCCGTAGTAACTTATAGGATTGTTGGTTACATCCTCGATTCAGTTTCTATTATTTTTGGTATGCTACCGGTTGAACCAGAACCTTGATATGATGTTGTTGTGTGGCTATGCAATCTGATTATGAATGTCTCAAATCTGTTTTGAGCATTTACGGATGTTATGCTGCCCGATTTTTCCTAGAAATTCTAATGTCTTTGCATTGTGGCTGTGCTTTCAGATGGCCACCCGTTCCCGTAACCAAGTGGTTCGTCGACCCGTTGCATTGATGTGTGTGGTCACACGGCAATGTTGGTTCGGTGATGGTCGAGACCGGTTACCGATGGTATCCTGAATATACCGTCGAGGAGCAGTTTAGGGATTTTAATCAAAGCCAATATCATGCACGGTCAGGATTTATCCATCTTATCCCGAGCTCTTGAACCGCTCCACTCGTTCTTATGGACTTGGGATCACTATTGGGATGTCCGCAAGATGCAGACCTATTCCATGATGACGATTATTCGAGCTGTAACTGCCTTGCTTTGTGCAACACCGATTTCCGCTACATGCCGCATCCCTCCACAGGGCGCATGGCTACCTTCACGGTATGTACAGCGATGCATCCCATGAGAACTCACTTCTTCGCACCACCACGGAGATCTTTGGAAGACAAGGACCGTGAAAACCGGGCCTTGCGTATGGAGCTCTTTAATGCCCGTGGCCGATCATTGGGCTACTCTGACTCGGTTTGCACCTGCCATGCAAGCCGGATACATGGACATGAGGGACTTGTACCCAGTGCGGGCTGGTCTGCCAGACTTTATGGAGTGGCGTGAGGTAGGAGGCATCACTCCTCCTCGTGGGCCTCGTCTGCCGCCGTTTGTTGGACCACGTCCACATCCGAGCCCCTTTGGTTCGCAAGCTCCACAGGATCGTCTGTTTCCGGATGATCATGTTCCACTTCCAGGCTTGGGTGGTGACTTCTATGAGGACTACTACGGAGCTGTCTGAGTAGTAGTAGTATCCCTAGTATTGTAATAGTTGTAATTCCGCCGTTCTGCGTGACTTGTGGAATATGACTTAGTGTGTATCATTCCGGAAGTGTAGAAAAATAATGTATAGGAGTTGGAATGCTTCCGATGAGATGTTACGCCTTTCACTATAGTTGTACTCCGTTGGGCTTGTACTAGACTATGAATGGTGTGTATGACCGTTGGTATATATATGGCAGTTTTATATTACCATGTCATACTGATGAACATCTCTGCATTCCGTGTTATCCATTACATTCCGCACTTTCTTGCTAAATTCTGCCATCCTGGTTTAAACCATTGTTTTGTTTCCTAGGATGGTCAACACCATAACAATCCTGCCGCCCGGCAGTGAAGCCAATGGCTGGAAATGCAAATCTGCCTCAACCGCCATCTTTGGCCGAGGTTATCTTTGGAAGCGTAACGCAATAAGCGTGAGACCAATCGTCTCATCGGAGCGGATTGAGCAAAACACCGCACGCCAGCCAAGAAATGATTCGGTGTCACTCAATGACTTCGTCAAGCTGTATCCACCGAAGTTCAAATATTCCGTTGAGCCTCTCGGCGGATGATTGGCTTCGCAAGCATCAACCACAAGCTGCGTTACGCTAACGTGGCTGAAGGCGATAAGGTTACTTTTGCTGCCTATCACCTCGAAGGCCCTGCTATCCTTTGGTGGGAGAATTATGAGGCTATGCGTCCGGTTGGACAAATTACTACTTGGGCTGAATTTAGTGCCGCTTTCCGTGAGCATCACATCCCAGAAGGTCACATGGATCGCAAAAGGGAGGAATTCTCCAATTTCACCCAAGGTAGGCTGACAGTGGATACTTACAGCCGTGAGTTTGGGAAATTAGCACGTTATGCTCCCGAAGAAGTTTCTACCGACGCCAAGAAGCAGGCAAGGTTCCGCAAGGGACTTAGCCCCGAGCTTCGTCGTGATCTCCGCCTGCATGAGTGCACCTCCTTTCCGAAGTTAGTCAATAAGGCTATCGATTAAATCTGGCGATCTGATTTTGAAGCTTCACGCAAGCATGTCCGGTGACTCGGATCTTCATCCGGCTCTGGATCTCAAGCGCGGGTTTGGATTCCAAATACTGCTCGCCACCCAGGTTCACCCCGAGGCCATCCTTTGAGGCACCTCGCCCCAACCGGCAATATGCTCCGCCCAAGACTTATGGAGGCCCCATTGCTAATGCTGCCCCACGCCCAATATGATAACTTGCTTCAAATGTGGAGAGACGGGCCACTACATCCGTGAGTGTCCCAGAACAATCCAGTCGGATCGGAAAGTCATGTTGGCCGTGGTAAGCCAGCGGAAAGGTGCTCAATGCTAAACCACCGCCATCGCCGTGGCCACGTCAACTATGTTTCAGTGAGGAAACCTATGAGGATCCCAACGCTGCGTTCTCAAGACGCTCCTTGTTAATTGTCATCCGCAACTGTTCTTTTTGATCTTGGAGCATCTCATTCATTTATTTCGAGAGCTATGCTCGATTGCACAACACCACATTCTGTGACATGCACACCTCCATGGAAATTCAGACCCACGGTTCTAGATGGCAAACCTCTAGAATAAGTCATGGGAATGAAATTCTTGTCGACAGGTTAGTCTTTCTTGCTTCCCTAATAGCTCTCAAGTCTTCGGACATAAACATCATCTTGGGTATGGACTGGATGTCAGCCCATTATGCTAAGATTGATTGCTCTACTAGAACTGTTCAACTCACTCACCCCTCGGGCAAGACAGTTAATGTTTTAACCCGAGTGTCCAAGCGCCAGCTTTACTCCTTAAATGCCAATCCCCTTCCAGACCTCGAAAATATTCCGGTAGTCCGTGATTTCCCGGATGTCTTTCAGAAGAACTGCCGGTGTTCCACACAGCGGAGATGTCGAGTTCGTGATAGATCTTGTTCCTGGAACCGTCCCAATTTCTAGAAGACCTTATAAGATGGCACCCCTAGAACTAGCCAAACTTAAGAAGCAACTCGATGAGTCCTTGCAAAAGGGTTTCATCCGTCCTAGTTCATCTCCATGGGCTTGCCCCGTCCTCTTCGTCAAGAAGAAGGATGGTACGGATTGGATGGTTGTGGATTACCGACACATCAATTTGGTCACTATCAAGAACAAGTATCCGCTCCCGGGATCAATGACCTGTATGATCAGCTCATTGGATCCTCGATCTTTTCAAGATGGATTCGAGGTTGGGCTACCATCAAATCAAAATCAAGAACGGGACATTCCTAAACGGCCTTTGTTACCCGTTATGGCCAATCTGAGTACACCGTCATGTCCTTCGGATTAACCAATGCTCCAGCCACCTTTTCTCGGTTAATGAACTCAATCTTCATGGAGTATTTGGATAAATTCGTCGTGGTATACCTCGATGATATACTCATCTACTCCAAGAATGAGGAAGAACATGCCGAACATCTAAGGCTAGTGTTGATGAAACTTCGAGAGCACCGCCTTTATGCCAAATTCTCCAAGTGTGAATTCTGGCTACGGAGGTGACCTACCTAGGCCATGTAATCTCCGGTAAGGGCATTGCCTGTCAATCTGAAGCGAAGTTCAAGCCGCCCTTGATGGACTCCACCTGAATCGGTCAAGCAAGTTCGGAGTTTTCTCGGTTTAGCGAGCTATTGCCGCCGTCACGAGAATTTCTCTAAAGTTGCCAAACCTCTAACCGAACTCCTCAAGAAAGATAAGAAGTTCGAATGGACACCACAAAGGCGAGTTCAGCTTTTCAGAACTGAAAAGACGCCGACATCCGCTCCCGTACTTGTTCCACCAGATTTTTCTAAGGGCGTTATTATCTATTGCGGCGCCTCGCGACAAGGACTAGGTTGCATACTCATGCAAGATCGTCATGTGATTGCCTACGCTTCCGGCGATTGCGTCCACATGAGGATAATTATCCCACACATGATCTAGAGCTTGCGCAGTGGTTCATGCACTCAAAACCTGGCGACATTACCTTCTTGGTAATCGCTACGAAATCTACACCGATCACCAAAGTCTGAAATACATCTTCACCCAACCGGATTTGAATCTCAGGCAAAGACGCGTTGGGTCGAGTTGATTACTGATTACGACTTAGGAATATCTTACACCCTGCAAAGCCAATGTCATGGCTGACGCACTAAGTCGCAAATCTTATTGTAACAATCTGATGTTACAACAAAGTCAACCATTTCTCCACGAGGAATTTCATAAGCTTAATCTTCACATTGTTCCTCAAGGATTCCTTTCCACCCTGGTGGCGAAACCTAACCTTACGGATCGAATCATAGCTGCTCAGCAGTATGATAGAGGAATATCTCGGGTCAAGGAGAACATTGCTAGCGGAGCTGCTAAGTGTTTCTCCATAGATGAACGAGGTGTTGTCTTCTTTGAGAACCGTTTGGTGGTTCCCAAGAAACAACAGCTACGGCAATCGATCCTTAAGGAAGCTCATGACTCTCCTCTCACCATTCATCCCGGTAGTACTAAAATGTATCAAGACCTACGCTAGATGTTTTGGTGGACTAGGATGAAGAGAGAAATCGCTCAATACATTGCTAATTGCGACGTCTGTCGTCGAGTTAAGGCAGAGCATCAACGGCCTGCTGGTACCCTTCAACCTTTGGAAATTCCTGAATGGAAATGGGATAAAATCGGTATGGATTTCATTACCGGGTTTCCCAGGACCAAGAGAGGGAATAATGCCATCTTCGTTGTCGTCGATCGTCTTTCCAAAGTAGCCCACTTCCTACCCGTTCGTGAGAGTATAACCGCTAGCCAGCTAGCTGATTTGTACATCTCTCGAATAGTGTCTCTTCATGGTGTTCCATTGGAGATTAACTCGCACCGTGGAAGTCTCTTCACCTCTCGATTTTGGGAAAGTTTTCAAAATGCTATGGGAACTCGTCTCTCCTTTAGCACCGCATTCCATCCTCAATCAAGTGGTCAAGTAGAACGAGTCAATCAAATCCTAGAGGATATGCTTCGAGCTTCATCATCTCTTTCGGCATGAATTGGGAGAAATGCCTTCCATTCGCCGAGTTCGCTTATAACAATAGCTATCAAGCTAGCTTAGGCAAAGCTCCTTTCGAAGTTCTTTATGGACGGAAATGTCGAACGCCTCTTAACTGGTCAGAAACCGGGGAGAGACAACTCTTTGGCCCGGATATGATTCAGGAAGCAGAAGAGCAGGTTCGCGTTATTCGTGAGAAATTGAAAACAGCCCAATCTCGTCAAAAGAGCCAATATGACCGCAAGCATAAGCCTATGGCTTATGAAATTGGCGAGAAGGCTTACCTTCGGGTTACTCCTTTGAAGGAACCCATCGATTCGGTATCAAAGGCAAGTTGGCTCCTCGTTACATTGGACCCTTTCGCATTCTTGCCAAACAAGGAGAAGTTGCCTACCAATTGGAACTACCTCCGCATCTTCCAGAGTCCATGATGTCTTC
Organism: Aegilops bicornis; assembly: GCA_021605145.1. Lineage (NCBI taxonomy): Eukaryota > Viridiplantae > Streptophyta > Magnoliopsida > Poales > Poaceae > Aegilops > Aegilops bicornis. The sequence continues at coordinate 581,103,329 of CM038669.1, forward strand.
CACGTTTCCCAACTCAGCGTTGCTTCTCGGATCCTATCCGTGGAGTGGACCACAAACGCTTGATCTCCAAGATAACCTCACCTATCGAGAATATCCCGCTCAGATTCTTGATCAAGCCGAGCGTACCACTCGACGCCGAATATCAAGTTTCTAAAGGTTCAATGGTCAAACCATTCCGAGCAAGAAGCAACTTGGGAAAGGGAGGATCGTCTTCGACTTGAGTATCCCACCTTTTCATTAACAGATCCTAAATCTCGGACGAGATTCTTTTGAGTGGGGGTGAGTTGTCACATCCCGCTTAGACCATGCATTAGTGTGTGCATCATGTTTAAATTTTCATTTGAATTTGAAATGGGAAGACAGAAACCCTAGAACCCTCTTAATTCAACTAGGGTTTACTAAAATTATTTCAATGAACCTGAAATGCCCTTCAAAATGTTCATCATCTTTGCTTTGGTTCAGAGCCTCCGCCAAAAGTGGTGCACCATTTTCTAGGTCATCCAAAGGTCTTTGAATTAAATCATAAGTATTTGAGTTTGAGCATTTCAAATTATATAAAATATTACAAATGCCCAAATATTCCCAAACAGAAATGTTTCATGTTGGAAATATTCCAACAATGGACCAGGAGCAGTTTGGTGATTTTTGGAACTGTTTTAGTATTTTTAAAAACTCCACAAAGTTGCAGAAAAATAGAAAAAGAAAAACAGGAAGGAGCGCCACCTACCCGGCCCACCTGCCGGCCACCCAGCGGCCGATGGCTGCTTGGCTCGGCTTGAACGAGCAGCAACCAGTGCTCATGGCGGCGAAGCACCGCATGGTGCCACGCACCTGTCGCCGCCTCGCCCGCTCCCCTCGCCCAGTGACGTGGACCGTCCTCCTCTCTCCCCGAACCCCGGACACCTCCGCTCCTCCCCGGCTTCTCTCTCTCGTGCTCCCCTGCCATGGCCGACGCCACCGCCGCCGCACCATCACCGTAGACGTGCTCCCCCCCGTCCGTGCTCCTCCTCACCGTGTCCAGGAGCTCCGCCGCCCTCGTCTTCGTCGAGCTAGCCGAGCCCCGCGTGCTCGAGTAGCCCGAGTCAACCGCACCGACTTCGCCCGAGTCCACCGTCGCGGAGATCCCTTCAACGCCCGTCGCCGCTCCGGTCCGTCCCCGACCGCACCGAGTGCTCCTCCGAGTTCCCCGTGAGCTTAGCCATCTCCTCCCTTCCTTTCTTGCTCCCGAGCTGTGTAGTGACCTCCCGGAGCTCAACCGCACTCACCGCCGCGGAGCTCGTCGCCGACGTGCTCCCGGCCACCTCATGGTGTCTAACGCACTCACCACACTCCGTAGCACCTAATCACCTACTCCCCGCACCTCACCGCCCCTCTAGCCTTGAGTTCGCCTTCGGCCGAACTCCGGCGGCTGCCTAGGTCGTCGCCGGCGCTGATTCCGGCCGCCCCGACCCCAACCCACTCCACCAAGAGCTGCGGCTCAACCCCAGCTACCCATAGCCACCCTCCGCGGCTCGTTTGGTCGCCATTATGGCCAAACGCACTTCCGCCGCCGCGTCGGGCTCACCGGCGGCTAGACGCCGGTGTAGCCGGCGTGGACTTTGACCACGGTGGGCCCTGGTTGACTCTGATGAGTCAATGACAGGTGGGGCCCGACCACCGCTAACTAAATAGGTTTAGTTTTAATTAAACTTTAACTAAACTAATTACCCTGACACCCTGGACCCACAGTCAGGTTTGACCTGGACGTCGCCGTTGACCCTGACGTCATGCTGACGCATGGCTGATGCAATAAATCAATTACTGGATTTATTCTAATATAGGAAATTCCAGAATATAATTCAAACTTCAAATATTCATAACTTTAAATCTATAACTCCAAATGCAAAGATTTATATATGAAAATAGATCAGAAAAATCCATTCTATCTATTGGTACAGGTTTCATGCATGTTAAAACAAGTTAACCTTACTGTTTAAGCAGAATAAGATATTACACCTTTAGGACTATTTCAAATGAGCTAGCATTTGAATCTTTGATTCAAATGAGTTCATCCTTCTTGTTTCAGTTTGCATTAGGCCAATACACATCCATATTGCCATGTCATAGCATGCATCACATTGTTGCATATTGCCATGTGTGTTTATTTTCGGTATGTCTTTCGTGATAGGTTCTGCCTCCGAGGATAATCCCGACTATCCGTCTGAAGGGCAGTATCCTACCACCACTCCAACAGGCAAGCAACCCATTGATCATTCCGATACAAACCCATGTTCTCGCTTCTGCTCTTGTTTTACTGCATTAAGACAACGCGATTCAAACTGTTGTGTGCTGCGGTAGTTGAACCCACTTCCTTTGCATGACCTGTCATTGCCACAGTAACTAGATGAAACCCACTAGTATGTGTAGGGGTTGATTGAGCCATGTTTGTGTTTCCTACCATACTATGCTTGCTATGCTTAGAGTTGTGTCGGTCTGGCTCATCGGGATGATGAACTGGAGTGAAAGGTTGTGTCGGGTTCGAGAGTGAAAGTGTTGAACACGTTTTGGTAAAGGTATCGATGAGAGGCCATGTAGGAGTACATGGTGGGTTGTTTCATTGAAGCCGTCCTTAAGAACTGAGATCTGTGTTTGTGATCCATGAAATAGTTACTACCACGCATTGGGATCCTTAATTGACCCTCTCGGCTTCTTAACCACTCTTGTCCTCGGTCAAGGAGTTGCAAGTAGTTTCGGTGTTTGTAGCATCTTTGGGGGCCGCACGCATAGCTGACCGTAGGGGTGGGTTGTGTTGCGGTAGGCACCGTGGCCTGGTGTGCCGATTCGCCCGTTTGGTGTCTCGGGAACCACAGACACATCGTTCGGGGCCGTATGGGAAACCTCGGCGGACTCCCTGCGGATGGAACCCGAATAGGCGATAAACACGGACTTGGACTTGTGTGTTTAGGTAGGCTGTGGCTGACACCCACGTTGGGCTACCGCTTGAAGGTTGCCGAGTACATGTCGTGGTAAACGGCGGTAAGTGGTGAGAGCGTGTGTGAAGAAGTACACCCTGCGCAGGTTAATATGATCTATTCAATAGCCGTGTCCATGGAGAAGGACTTACGGGTTACCTATATCAGTTCATAGACAAGTAAATGGATACTAATAAAAGCCTCAAGATAAGTGTGAGTATCAGCGGATGGCCCTCTCGTGGGGTGTGAGAGAGGATCCACGGTGGAGTATTGTGATGGTGATTAGTGGACTCGTAATGCGACAAAATGCTTTCAAGTGGTGTCACGTAGGATAGCTTAGCCAAGAGTCAAAGCTGGCTTGCCGCAAATAACTCCACCACCTTCTTGAGAATGTGCATGTATGATAGGATTCTGTGGTAAGACTTGCTGAGTACCTCCGTACTCATGTTTGCTTAATTAATGTTTTTCAGACGACAACACCGCCCCTTCCGATGGGTTCTATGTAGACCTTGACATCGATTTAGTGAACTAGCCACCTGTGTGGTGATCCAAGGCTTGTGAAGGGCCCTTTGTAGATAGAAAGGCTTCAACAAGTCTTCTTTCTTTTTAAAGTCTGTACTCAGACAAGTTTGCTTCCGCATGTGCTTGTATGTTGTATGACTTGAGTGTTGGGTCATGTGACCCCTATCTGTATGGATATGTTATGTATGGCTCCTCGGAGCCTTCTAAATAAAGTACCTTGAGTTGTAGAGTTTTGTTGTGATGCCTTGTTGTATTTATTCATATCGGGCATATTATGTATGATTGAAATGCTTGATATGAGTGGGATCCGACAAACTAGTTGTTTATCCTTCGCAGCCTCTCATATGGGGAAATGTAGTCTCGTGCTTCCGAGCGATAGTAGTCCGCTTCTGACCGGTTCACCGGAGTCCTGCTAGCCCAAAGACTACTGCTTGGACACTTGACTGGCCGGCATGTGTTTCACATCGTTCCTATATACATCCCTTCGGGAAATGTCGCGCGGTGTTATTCGGAGTCCTGCCTTAGCCTACAGCCGGTTCACCGGAGTCCTCATAGCCAGTGCTACAGCCCGAATCTATACGTTGATGACCGACATGCTCGATGTGATTCATGTATGCCTGTCCCCATAGGTTAGTGCCGCTTTGGGTTCACGACTAGCCATGTCGGCCCGGGTTCTTTATCATATGGATGCTAGCGACACTGTCATATACGTGAGCCAAAAGACGCAAACGGTCCCGGGCCATGGTAAGGCGACACCGTGGGAATACCGTGCGTGAGGCCGCAAAGTGATATGAGGTGTTACCGGCTAGGTCGATGTGATTTGGAATCGGGGTCCTGACATTTTCGATTTCTAAACCACCCTAGAAGTTCATATTAAAATAACATAGCGGTTGAATGTTTGTTACAAAACTAGGATTTTCCCACTACTAAAAAGTAAAACAAATAAGTCCAACTTAAGAAAATGAATAAAAAGGCAAAGTCAAAAAAATTGTTGCTAGAAGTTCAGGTCCTCGGCAAGAGAAAGTTCAAAAATTCTTATGAGAGAGGCTCATCGTGTATTTACATGATCAAAACACACAGAAAAATATGTTGTATTTTATGTTTTAAAATAATTCTATTAATCCATTACAAATTCGAAGTAAAATGCTTTATGTGGAAAAAGTTTCTCCTATTCAACAACTTTCCAAGAGTATATCGTATGCTCTATTTCAAAATAAACAGTTAAAAATCCGCGTATGTTGTTCAAAACAAAATTTTAACTGTACTAGATAAAGTTGCAACTTTTCAACAGGTTTCTAAAAAGGTATATCATTTGTGTCATTGCAATAAATGGGTGAGAAATTACAAACAAAAATACGTGAAGACGTTCGAAGTGAAAGCAACGTGAAGTTCAACTACTGCACGAAATGTGTTTCAGATGAGAATAAAAAGTTAGAGCGAATCGATGTCTATAAAAAATTTAGATTTTTTCCGTTACTAAAGCGAAACAAAGAGAAGTTCAAATTTATAACAGCTGGAAGTTCACATACTGCATGGTGTTTTGTATGAGGAAAAATGAATAAAAAAGTGAAGTCTAAAATTTTTTTTGCTAGAAGTTCAAGTGCTAAGCCAGAGAAAGTTAAAAAGTTCCTCCAATTCAACAACTTTCCAAGGGTATATAATATTCTTATTCCAAATAAACGGTTAAATACAAATTGGTGTGCCTTGTTCGAAACAAAGGTTTAACTATGTTAGAAAAAGTTCCGTCTTCTCAACGGGTTTCTAATGGTATATCATTTGTGCAATCCCGATGAAAACGGATGAGGAATCACGAACAAAAAATACGTAGAAGAAGTCCGAAGTGAAAACAGCGACCAGTTCAACTACTATACGAGATGCGTTTGAGATGAGAATAAAAGAATAAAGAACTATAAGCCTAAAAGGTTTGTTGCAAGAAGTTCACGTCCTCCTCCCTGCACGGTTCAAAATTTATATTGGGAGACGTCTGACCTTCAATTACATGATTTAAGAAAGGTAAAAAATTGACATTGTTTTAACCATTTTTAAAACTACTCTCACACAACAACAAATTTGTAATGATTGTCTAGATGAAAAATTTGCTCCTATTCATGAGCTTTCCAATGGTATATTATGCGCTACATTGTGATGTACGGTTTAAAAGTTTCATGTGTACCATTTAAAACACGTTTTTATGTATACAAAAAAATGAATTGGCGCGAGTATGAAAAATGAGCAACACAGGAAAGTAGCGTGTTTTCAACAGGTTTCCATCAATATATCATTTGTTCAACTCTTGTAAGTGATTGGGGGTTGCGGGCAAAATAGCACGTGAAAAACTAAGTTAAGTTCAAACAGAACGGCTCTAGATGTTCAACCTCTTCACGCAGTTTTTATACTTTTTCGGAGACTCTGTTTTTGCAATGAAGGCAGAACACATGATCTCAGAAGTTCAGATTGATAACTGCCAGAAGTTCACGTACTACACGGTGTGCATTTTGTATTAAAAATAATGAAAATGCAAAGGCTAAAAGTTTTTTTCTAGAAGTTCAAGTGCTCGGCCCGACAAAGTTCAAAAATTCTTGTGAGAGAGGTTGAACAAAAATATGTGACAGAAGTTCAAGGTGAAAAGAGCAGGAAATTCAACTTCTACATGGAATGGTTTTAGATAAGAATATAATAATATAAAACAAAGAGCTTAAAAGGTTTGTTGCAAGAAATTCACGTGCTCCTTCGTGCACGGTTCAGAATTTATTTTGCGGGGCGTCCAACCTCCAATTAAATGTTTTAAAAAGGAAAAAAAATGATGTCTGACGTCCAATTACGTGTACACAAAAATGCGACGAAGTTCATAGTGAAAACAACGAGAAATTCAAAATCGCAAGGAATGCATTTCAGGTGAGAATAAAAAAGTATAAAAAAGTAAAATCTTAAAAGGTTTGTTGACAGAAGTTCAAGTGCTCTGTCGGAGGAAGTTCAAAAATTCTTGCGAGATAGGTTCACCTTGTATTCCCATGTTCAAAAACACAAAAAAGAAATTGTTTTTTATAAAAATTCTCTCAATCCACAAAGAAGTTCAGTTATTATTTCGGGGCAATTTGATTTCAAAATAGAAACAAAAAAATTCAAATTGTAAAAATGGAAATGTTCATGTACTACATGGTGTGTGTCTAATACGAGAAAAATGAATTAAAAAGCAAGGCCCATTATTTTGTTGTTATAAGTTCAAGTCCTCGGTCGGAGAAATTTGAAAAAATTATTGTGACAGAGGTTTGTACAAAAGGAATATTATTTGTGTAACACTGACGAATGGATGAGAAAATTACAAACGAAAATACGTCACAGAAGTTCAACGTGAAAACAGCAAGAAGTTCAACTACTACAATGAATGAATTTCAGATTAAAAACTTTTAAAACTGTCGCGAGTATGAAAAAATGATCAACACGGGAAAGTTGCGTGTTTACAGCAGTTTTCCATCGGTATATCACTTCCTCAATTCCGATGAGTGGATGGAGAGCTACGACCAAAAAAAGCACGTGAAAAACAGAGTGAAGTTCAAGTAACATGCCGAGAAGTTCAAGTTCTTCACGCGGAGCATTTTCGAAGAATCTGTTTCGCGATAAAGGCAAAACGAATGATTTTGCTGTTTTCAAAATTACATGAAAACAGGTAGTAATCATAGAAAACCATCAACATGAAAAAGTTTCGTATTTTCCGTAGCTTTTGAACAGTATATTATTTGCCTCATTCCGAAAAAATTTGTAGAAATTACGGTGAAAATACTTTTTTATCCATTTTAAAAATTGATTTAATACCGTAAGGAATTGGGAGAAACAATATATACAAATAGTTTCGCACTTCCTCAAGCTTTCCAACGCCACATCGTTTGCTGCGTTCGGACGTACGGTTAAAAAACTAACTCGAAATATGAACTCGGTGGAGCTTGGACCGTTTTCTAAATTACTTTTAAACCGTTCAAAATTAGAAATAACTTTCAACATGAAAAAGTAGCAAATTTTCATAAGCTTTCCAACGCCATATCATTCGCCTCAATTGGATTAGCCTTTTAGAAACGACATCGAAAATACGAACTCGACTGTTCGGTTTGCGAAATTTTACGATTTTCCAAATTACACTTTAGGAATTAGAGAAAACTATCAATATGTGGAAGGAGCGGTTTTGCACCAGCTTTCCAATGCCATATTATTTTCATCATTTCCATAAACGGTTTAGAAATGCGATCGAAAATACGATTCACATTTTTTGTCTGAACAAAAATAGTTTTCAAAACTACTCTTAAACCGCTCACATTTTGCTAAAAATTTAACTTGGGTCATGATACTCATGTCCATAGCTTTTCCAACGGTATATCGCAAGCCCCATTTGGGCAATGGTGGCGGAAGTTCAACTAGCATAGGGAGATTTCAGGTCGAACAACTCAGGCAGTAATATTGCAAAAACCGCAAGTTCATCACGACCCGAGAGCAAAATCCACCAACGAGCGAGATTCCTATTTAAAACGGGTTTTTAGTTGTTAAAAACCATTTCTAGATTACACTTACATGACATAGAACACGACTAACCAGAATAATTCGCGCGGGGAGACATGGTTGCGAAGATAGCCCGAAGGCCGGGTTCCTACACAGGGAAGTTCAGGTGTGTAACTAAGGAAGTTCATGTTGTGATCAGAATAATATTCTGATCCCGTGACCAGAATGTGTTTATGTATATATATATATATATATATGTGTGTGTGTGTGTGTGTGTGTGTGTGTGTGTGTGTGTGTGTGTGTGTGTGTGGGTGTGTGTGTGTGTACATCCCAGCTATTCTGCAACCCATTCCTGAATAACCTATTTAGAAACCGTTCCTAACTGCACGAGAACTGACTGTTAACTATGCAAACTATACTAGTTAACTGCCAGGCGGACTCTTTGTGGCATCATTTTTTCGCACTGTTTTTGGCTCGTAATTATTGAACTGTTAATCGGATTGATGCTAATGATATACCCTTGGATAGCTATTGAGAAGGAACAAAAAATTCATGTTGATCGTTTTCCCAAGATTGATCCGGCTTTTAAACAAAATTCAAAAAACTAAAAATCCATCAAACAAATTTTCAATGTTTTTGTGAAAGGAATTTTCAAAGCTTTTATTGGAATGATGCGTATGATATACCATTAGAAACGTACCGATTAGCCCGAACTTTGGCACATATAACACATTTTTCAGATTTGCTACGGTTTAAGAGTAGTTTTCAAAAAACCAACATCATTTTCAACATTTTTTCCCGAACTGCTACAATACATGCTAACTGCCCAACCGGAATAGCTAACTGACATATGTTGACAAATCTAACTGCCGGGACTTAAGACACTATTTTTTTTTCTTTCTTTCTTTTTTCCCCGGGTCAAGCTAATCGCCATTGAAATAGCTAATCGTTGCGTGGATCGCGGCAGTTAACAACCATTTAACTGCCGGACTGAAGGTACCATTTTTTTTCTTTTATAATTTTTTTGCCTGGGTCATGCTAACTGTGGGGCCCAAAATAGCTAACTTCTGGGACTGCCGCAGTTAAGAATAAGTTAACTGCCGGACTAAAGATGCTAATTGATGTTCTCGCGAGGTGGGTGCGGTCTAGGTTTTGTTCGGGACCTGCACGGCGGCGGCGCAGGCAGACGAGAGCTCGCTCGCCCCCTTCGGGAAAAGAAACAAGGTAGTCGGGGGAGGTGGTTTCTGAATAAGCTTATTTAGAAACTCTAGGGGGGGTTGCAGAATAGTCCCACCCTATATATATATACACCCCCTAGTAACGCTATGTACAAAATCTAGTAAAATGGTGTACAAAATGTGGTAATTCGGAAAATATTTTTTTTATCATCAAAGTTTGTAATTAACTATATTTTTACGAATATTACTATATTTTACATAGTGTGTTACTGTATTTTGTATGTACCATTACTGGGGTGTAGAATAAGCTATTCTACACTCACGCTTAGTTTAGCGTTACTATATATATATATATATATATATATATATATATATATATATATATATATATATATATATATATATATATATATATATGGAAAATCCATCCTACCACCCCATGGTAGTTACCCCACATGTCTCATATACTACCATGTGGTACTATATATATTATTTTATTATTTTAAATATGTTCATATACTATATCTAAGATATTTCAAAGCAAGTTACATGAAAAAATTGCATATGAGCCCATAGTTTTTGTTATATTTGTAAAATACATACATATTTGTACGTAAAAATGAGGATACTTAAAAATGGTACATACTACTTAAAAATTAGTATATATACTACCTAATCATTGTTATATACTACATACTACACCTACATACTCTCGGTTCCGACAGATACTACATACAACATACAAAACACAAGTGGTGGTATATATATATATATATATATATATATATATATATATATATATATATATATATATATATATATATATATATATATATATATATATATATATATATATATATCAATTTACATTCACGAGGAGCTCCCCCTCCAAAATGCTCTCACGCCATGCGGGGTCGTGTCCAAGTCTCTGCGTGTAGGTTCAAGCGAAGGAACGCGGGCTCAGTCGGACATCTCGCTCGCAATATCGTCTTGGTTGCTCTCACGCGCGCTGGAGGCGCCGTCGCTAGAGTCGCCTTCGCTCGTCGACTGCGCTGTCTTCATCCGCCGCGACCACCACCTTGTCGTCTTCGGTGGCGAACGCCTACCCAGTGTGCCAGGTTGTCACGAATAACCCCGGGCACTGGGGCAATGGCGGCGTCGAAGTCAAAATGGGATTCGTGGTCCTGGAGGTGGCTGAAAACACGGGAGAACGCACGCCCAAGGAGGCCTCGGCTCTCCTCTTCAACAAGCTCGCGAGCCCTCGCGGCCTGGTCCTCCAGGCGCGTCACGATCTCGGTGAAGAAGCAGAGATGGCTGGCGTAGTCCTCCACGCAGGGATGAGGGACGTTCTCCTCGCAGATAGAGCCCAATGCTCGGTTGGCCCTCACTCTTAGATCTTGGAGCATGGGGGCATGCTCGCGCTGCAGCGTTTGTCGATGGCACACCTCCTCCCTATTCTGCTGCGCGAGGGTCGCGGCGCCGTCGATCTGCTGCTGGAGCGAAAGCAGATCCGTGCGAGCCTCGGCCAGGTCGGCCTGGGCGGAGGTCAGGGCCTCCGAAGCGGCCTTCTCGCGTCGTTCCGCCTTGCCCAATCTCGCCCTGAGGGCGGCATTCCTGCCATCATCTTCGGCCTCGGAGAGCTTCGACTTCAGATCAAACTGGTTGGCAAGGTCCGCGCGAGCCTCCGCCACTCCTCGATCCACCTCCTGCTGGATCTTGGCTTCGCGCGCGGTGGCGGCATCTTCGGCCATGGCCACCTGGCGCTCCCTCGTTTCTAGCCGCTCGAGCTCGAGGTTGTGCTCCAAGGCTTCCAGCGCCAGCGCTTCCTCGTGCTTCAGGATCTCCTTCTCTTCGAGGAGCACTCCCCTCATCAATGCCAAGACGGTCCGGTGTGCCTCGATCTGCTCCTCCAGAGTGGCGCTCAAGGCGTGGAGCTCACGCTCCCGCTTCTCGGCGTTGTCTCGATGATGGTCGGCTTCCTTCGCTTCCTCCTGGGCCCGAGCGCTGGCCTCGCGGGAGGCCGCAAGTTCTGCTGCGGCCTTGGCCTTGTCATGCCCATGTTGAAGCTACCCAAGGTTGATGGCGACCTTCAGTTGGTGCCACTCGTGAGCCAGGGGGAGATCCTCTGTCTCAAGTCGAGTGTCACCCGCCGCGAGCTCTCCTCCAAGGCAGCTCAGCGCGTTCATCGCCTCCTGGAAGAGCTCATGGCGCACGACACCACGACCACGCGCAAGCTCCATTGCGCGGCCAAGTCCGTCCTCCGCGCGTGAGGTCGCTGGGGAAGTTTGAGCCGGCTTGCTTGACCTCGGCATGGGGCACGAGGCCGGCACCTTCTCCGCCGCCTCGCGGGCCCTGGCAAAGGTGCTAGATGACGCGGCCCCAATGCCTGAAGACAAGGCCGGTGCTGGGGACGCCCAATAGCCAGCGATGAACAATGGAGGAGTCCTTAGCACACCGGCTACACCCCAGGACGGAGCGTGAAGAATTGACGCCAAGAAGGACGAGTCAAGGCTCGAGGAAGACGTGTCCGCCTCTGAAGCGGGCCTTGGGCCACGGGCGGCGGCCCGGCGAACAGAGCTCGAGGTCAATGGTGAGCCAGTGGCCAGTGAGGGCCGCACCTCAAGAGATTTCGCCGTCTCAGCCGAGGGAAACCTGAAGATCGTTGGTCAGAAAAGGATGCAGCACTCAAGAAATCGTGCGTATGAGGTACTTACTCATCTTTGGAAATGTATTTCCTCTGCTTTAGCGGCCGGAATGCGCCTCCATTGTAGCTTGGAGACACCTTCCTCCTGCGGAGTGCCTCAAAATTCAGGTAGAGTTGCCCCGAAGTCCTGGACGTGGCCACCGCCGCCTTTGGCAGTTGGCGGGGTTCCTGGGGGCGGCCTCGGGAGCGCCCACCTGTGTCGGCCCCACGACCTCCACCTCTAGACGACCTGCCTGAGCCTCGGGAGCCTTCACCCCAGGGGCCACCGACCGTGTCGACTCTCCTGCTGTCGGTTCAGGAAGGCTCGCCCGAGCCTCATGAGCCATAGCCTTAGAGGCCTCGATTGGCGTCGCTTCCTCGGCGGCCACTTTCCTGGCGCTCGACGGTGCTCGCCCCCCTGCACCGGCTTCTGGGGCGAGCGTTGAGGTGACAACAGGCAAGGGGGACACGAAGACGTGGTTTTCGCACGGCCCCTCAAGGCCGACTGGACGCAGTCCCCTTTCGTCGAAGGGGGCATCTGCTTCACGAACTCCACCTTGTTCGAGCAGCAGTACAGAAGGCAGCCCTCCTCTGGCAGATTAGCTAGCACCGGGTCGCCCGTCAGGAGCTCGAGCACTGTGCGCGGTGCCTCGGGAGGAAGAGCTGGCGCATGAAGCCTCATGGGGTCCCCGTAGCCGTAGAAGGACCACATCGGCCGGGTGAGGTGCTGAAGTGGAGCAATGCGACACCGGATGAACTCCTTCACCACCATCGGCGCCGTCACCCCAAGATCCTTCAGCTTGGCCAGCCGATGCCAGACATGGGCGAGCTGCCGGTCGGTAAGCTTCACGTGCCCGCAGCTGGAGCTTGGGACGGCCAAAATCCGCGGGAGCAGCAGCAGGGGGCTGAGCCCGCCAGCATTCACGAACACCCACCACTTCCGGAAACCTTCCACGAACGGCGAGAGCTCGAAGTCGATTCTCAAGCCGGCCATCGCCGCAACGGCCTGAAGGGATACGCACACCGAGCGCTAGAGAGCGTCCATTAGATGCAGAGAGAAGAAGTGGCGAAGAAGGGCCACCGAAGGGGAAATGCCGACCATGGCTTCGCAGACAAAGGCGAAGACGGCGAGGAGGATGATGGATTGGGGGTCGAGGTGCAGCGCATTGATCTGATAATGCGAAAGAACAGCGTTGAAGCAATTGGATAAGGGAGGAATCAAGCCAGCCCAGAGGGAGTGGAGATGGATGGGGATCTCGGTGGCTGTCCTATCAATCGAGGCACGAGAAGCGGGCCAAGCCACCATCGCCCGCACTCACTGGAATCGGAGGCAAGCGCCGGGAAAAACTTCTCCATCGCTTCCTGGTTAAGCACCACCGATCGCTCGATGGTGGGCTCGAAGACCGGCGGTGTGAGGGCTGAGGTATGGTACTTCTTCTTCCCTTTCTTCTTTCGGCTCGGTGCCATGGCGGCGAGGAGGTTTGTTGTCGGGTCGGACCAGGGGGAAGGATCCGCTGTTTTCCAGAAAGCGGGGGAACTGCGAAGCGCGCCTCCAGTAATGGAGGCGAAGCTGTGTAGGCAACGGCGGCCGCCTAGCCAGGCAGAAGTCAAGGCTGCATGGGGATGTGGAGGCGCCCACGTACTGCCAGTCGCCACGCGGCAATCAAGGCCGCAGGCGGTTGGGGCCCGCGGTGCTCCGCGCTTGCCCTTTGGCTTCGCCTCGAAGCCAAGTCCGAGCGCGCCTTGGGCCCGGGGGCTACTGTCGGCTTCCTCGGAACGGGGGCACCCAGACCTGCCTGCCTGCGGCCCATGGCGTGGTTCCACCAGCGGCCTGGTATAGCCCATCTTCAGCAACAAGCACTGAAGACCCTCGCGAGGGGCCAAGCCTCGCGAGGCGGACGACATCAAGACCTCCTTAGGGGCAGCCTCCCCAGGCTAGCTCCCGAGGAGCGGAGATATCTATGCAAGGGGCACTGATACGTCCATTTTGCATCATGCTTTTATATCGATATTTATTGCATTATGGGCTGTTATTACACGTTATGTCACAATACTTATGCCTATTCTCTCTTATTTTACAAGGTTTACACAAGGAGGGAGAATGCCGGCAGCTGGAATTCTGGGCTGGAAAAGGAGCAAATATTATAGAGACCTATTCTGCACAATTCCAAAAGTCCTGAAACTCCAGGAAAGTTATTTTAGGAAATAATAAAAAATATTGAGCGGAAGAAGTACGTCAGAGGGGGCCCCACCTGGCCATGAGGGTGGGGGGCGCGCCCTACCCCCTTGGGCGCGCCCCTGCCTCGTGGGCCCTCTGTTGGCCCTCTGGTGGCCATCTTCTACTATATGAGGTCTTTCGTCAAGAGAAAAATCGGAAGCAACCTTTCGGGACGAGACTCCGCCGCTACGAGGTGGAACCTTGGCGGAACCAATCTAGGGCTCCGGCAGAGCTGTTCTGCCGGGGACACTTCCCTCCGGGAGGGGGAAATCATCGCCATCGTCATCACCAACGCCTCTCATCGGGAGAGGGCAATCTCCATCAACATCTTCACCGGCATCGTCTCCTCTCAAAACCCTAGTTCATCTCTTGTATCCAATTCTTGTCTCCAAGTCCGGGATTGGTACTAGTAGGTTGCTAGTAGTGTTGATTACTCCTTGTAGTTGATGCTAGTTGGTTTATTTGGTGGAAGATCATATGTTCAGATCCTTTATGCATATTAATACCCCTCTGGTTATGAACATGAATATGCTTTGTGAGTAGTTACGTTTGTTCTTGAGGACATTGGAGAAGTCTTCCTATTAGTAGTCATGTGAATTTGGTATTCGTTCGATATTTTGATGAGATTTATGTTGTCTAGCCTCTAGTGGTGTTATGTGAATGTCGACTACATAACACTTCACCATTATTTAGGCCTAGAGGAAGGCATTGGGAAGTAATAAGTAGACGATGGGTTCCTAGAGTGACAGAAGCTTAAACCCTAGTTTATGCGTTGCTTCGTAAGGGGCTGATTTGGATCCATATGTTTCATGCTAGGGTTAGGTTTACATTAATACTTTTTTTGCAGTTGCGGATGCTTGCAATAGAGGTTAACCATAAGTGGGAGGCTTGTTCAAGTAAGAACAGCACCCAAGCACCGGTCCACCCACATATGAAATTATCAAAGTACCGAACGCGAATCATATGAACGTGATGAAAACTAGCATGACGATATTCCCATGTGTCCTCGGGAGCGCTTTTCTCTATATAAGAGTTTGTCCAGGCTTGTCCTTTGCTACAAAAAGGATTGGGCCACCTTGCTGCACTTTATTTACTTTTGTTACTTGTTGCTCGTTACAAATTATCCTATCACAAAACTATCTGTTACCACTTATTTCAGTATTTGTAGAGAATACCTTTCTGAAAACCGCTTATCATTTCAGTCTGCTCCTCGTTGGGTTCGACACTCTTACTTATCGAAAGGACTACGATAGATCCCGTATACTTGTAGGTCATCAAGACTCTTTTCTGGCACCATTGCCGGGGAGTGAAGCGCCTTTGGTAGGTGGAATTTGGTAAGGAAAAATTTATATAGTGTGCTGAAATTTACTATCACTTGTTACTATGGAATGTAATCCTCTGAGGGGCTTGTTTGGGGTATCTTCACCCCGACCAGTAGATCAAAGAGTTGCTCCTCAACGTACTGAATCTATTGCAAACGAAAATGTTCCCTTTGAAGTTCCTTCGGGTATGTTAGAAAAACTGCTAGCTAATCCTTTTGTAGGAGATGGAACAAAGCATCCTGATGAGCACCTAATCTATGTGGATGAAGTTTGTGGATTATTTAAGCTGGCAGGTATACCCGATGATGTTGTTAAGAAGAAGGTCTTCCCTTTATCTTTGAAGGAAGATGCATCGACTTGGTATAGGCTATGTGATGATATGGGGTCATGGAACTACAAACGATTGAAATTGGAATTTAAATGGAAGTTTTATCCTATGCATCTTGTTCATCGTGAAAGCAATTATATATATAATTTTTGGCCTCATGAAGGAGAAAGCATCGCTCAAGCTTGGGGGAGGCTTAAATCAATGTTATATTCATGCCCCAATCATGAGCTCTCAAGAGAAATAATTCTTCAAAAAATTTATGCTCGGCTTTCTCGTAATAATCAATCCATGCTCGATACTTCTTGTGTTGGCTCTTTTATGATGAAGACTATTGAATTAAAATGGAATTTATTGGATAGAATTAAACGCAGCTCTGAAGATTGGGATCTCAACGAAGGTAAGGAGTCAGGTATGACACCTAAGTTTGATTGTGTTAAGTCTTTTATGGATACTGATGTTTTCCGTAAATTTAGCACTAAATATGGACTTGACTCTGAGATAGTAGCTTCTTTCTGTGAATCTTTTGCTACTTATGTTGATCTCCCCAAGGAGAAGTGTTTTAAATATCCTCCTCCCATAGAAGTAAAAGTAGATGCACCTAGTAAAGTTGAAGAAAAGACTGTCACTTATAATGATCCTATTGTTCCTGCTTCTTATGTTGAGGAACCACCTTTTCCCTGTTAGTATAAAGGATCATGCTAAAGCTTCAACTGTGGTTCGTAAAAGCAATATTAGAACTTATACACCTCCTGAGCAATATTAGAACTTATACACCTTCAAAGTTGAACCTAATATTGCTATTGTTAAAGATCTCTTAGCGGATAATATTGATGGGCATGTTATTTATTTCTGCGGTGAAACTGCTAGAATTGCCAAACTTTGTGCTAAAGATAAAGATAGACCTGTGGTAGGCATGCCTGTTATTTCTGTTAAAATAGGAGATCACTGTTATCATGGCTTATGTGATATGGGTGCTAGTGCTAGTGTTATACCTCATGACTTATACAAAGAAATTAAGCATGAGATTGCACCTGCTAAGTTAGAAGGTATTGATGTTACAATTAAACTTGCCAATAGAGATACTATATCAGCAATGGGAATTGTTAGAGATGTTGAAGTCTTGTGTGGGAAAACTAAATATCCTGCTGATTTTCTTGTTCTTGGTTCCCCACAAGATAGCTTTTGCCCATTATTTTTGTATACCCTTCTTGAACACTGTCAATGCTAGAATAGACTGCGAAAAGAGTGTTGTTACTATTGGCTTGGGTGACATGTCTCATGAGTTTAATTTCTCTAAATTTAGTAGACAACACCATGAAGAAGAATTACCTAGTAAGGATGAAATTATTGGTCTTGCTTCTATTGCCGTACCTCCTAGTGATCCTTTAGAAAAATATTTGCCAGACCATGAAAATGATATGTTTATGCATGAAAGAAGAGAAATAGATGAAGTATTCTTTAAACAGGAACATATCTTGAAACACAAATTGCCTGTTGAAATCCTAGGGGATCCTCCTCCACCCAAGGGTGATCCCGTGTTTGAGCTTAAACCGTTGCCTGATACTCTTAAATATGCTTATCTTGATGAAAAGAAGATATATCCTGTTATTATTAGTGCTAACCTTTGAGCATGAAGAAGAGAGATTATTGAAAACTCTGAAGAAGCACCGTGCTGCTATTGGATATACTCTTGATGATCTTAAGGGCATTAGTCCCACTCTATGTCAACATAAAATAAATTTGGAAGAAGATTCTAAACCAGTTGTTGATCATCAACGACGGCTGAATCCTAAGATGAAAGAAGTGGTAAGAAAAGAAATACTAAAGCTTCTGGAGGCACGTATAATTTATTCGTTGCTAATAGTCAGTGGATAAGTCATGTCCATTGTGTCCCTAAGAAGGGAGGTATTACTGTCATTCCTAATGATAAAGATGAACTGATTCCGCAAAGAATTATTACAGGTTATAGGATGGTAATTGATTTCCACAAATTAAATAAAGCTACTAAGAAAGATCATTACCCCTTACCTTTTATTGATCAAATGCTAGAAAGATTATGCAAACATACATACTTTTGCTTTCTAGATGGTTATTCTGGTTTCTCTCAAATACCTGTGTCAGCCAATGATCAATCAAAGACTACTTTTACCTGTCCTTTTGGTACTTTTTCTTATAGACGTATGCCTTTTGGTTTATGTAATGCACCTGCTACCTTTCAAAGATGCATGGTGGCTATATTCTCTGACTTTTGTGAAAAGATTTGTGAGGTTTTCATGGACGATTTCTCTGTCTATGGATCCTCTTTTTCTGATTGCTTGAGGAACCTTGATCGAGTCTTGCAGAGATGTGAAGAAACTAATCTTGTCTTGAATTGGGAAAAGTGCCACTTTATGGTTAATGAAGGTATTATCTTGGGGCATAAAGTTTCTGAAAGAGGTATTGGAGTTGATAAAGCTAAAGTTGATGCTGTTGAGAAGATGCCATGTCCCAAGGACATCAAAGGTATAAGAAGTTTCCTTGGTCACGCCGGATTTTATAGAAGGTTCATTAAGGACTTCTCCAAAATTTCTCGGCCTCTGACTAATTTATTACAAAAAGATATACCATTTGTCTTTGATGATGATTGTGTAGAAGCATTTGAAGCACTTAAGAAAGCATTGATCTCTGCACCTATTGTTCAGCCACCTGATTGGAATTTACCCTTTGAAATTATGTGTGATGCTAGTGATTATGTTGTAGGTGTTGTCCTAGGGCAAAGAGTTGATAATAAATTAAATGTTATTCAATATGCTAGTAAGACTCTAGACAATGCTCAGAGAAATGATGCTACTACTGAGAAAGAATTCTTAGCATTTGTATTTGCTTGTGATAAGTTCAGACCTTATATTGTTGATTCTAAAGTAACTATTCACACGGATCATGCTGCTATTAAATATCTTATGGAAAAGAAAGATGCTAAACCTAGACTCATTAGATGGGTTCTCTTGCTACAAGAATTTGATTTGCATATTGTTGATAGAAAGGAGCTGAGAACCCCGCTATGCACAACTTGTCTAGGTTAGAAAATGTTCTTGATGACCCACTACCTATTGATGATAGCTTTCCTGATGAGCAATTAAATGTCATAAATGCCTCTCGTAGTACTCCGTGGTATGCTGAGTATGCTAATTACATTGTTGCTAAATTTATACCACCTAGTTTCACAAACCAGCAAAAGAAAAAGTTTTTCTATGATTTGAGACATTACTTTTGGGATGACCCACATCTTTATAAAGAAGGAGTAGATGGTGTTATTAGATTTTGTGTACCTGACCATGAACAGGAACAGATCCTACGCAAGTGTCACTCCGAGGCTTATGGAGGACACCACGCTGGAGATAGAACTACACATAAGGTATTGCAATCCGGTTTTTATTGGCCCACTCTCTTCAAGGATATCCGTAAGTTTGTCTTATCTTGTGACGAATGTCAAAGAATTGGTAATATTAGTAGACGTCAAGAAATGCCTATGAACTACTCACTTGTTATTGAACCATTTGATGTTTGGGGCTTTGATTATATGGGACCTTTTCCTGCCTCTAATGGATATACACATATTTTAGTTGATGTTGATTACGTTACTAGGTGGGTAGAAGCTATTCCAACTAGTAGTGCTGATCATAACACTTCTATTAAGATGCTTAAAGAAGTTATTTTCCCGAGGTTTGGAGTCCCTAGATATTTAATGACTGATGGTGGTTCACATTTTATTCATGGTGCTTTCCGTAAAATGCTTGCTAAGTATGATGTTAATCATAGAATTGCATCTCCTTATCACCCACAGTCTACTGGTTAAGTAGAATTGAGTAATAAAGAGCTCAAAATAATTTTGCAAAAGACTGTCAATAGGTCTAGAAAGAATTGGTCCAAGAAACTTGATGATGCATTATGGGCCTATAGAACTGCATATAAAAATCCTATGGGTATGTCTCTGTATAAAATGGTTTATGGAAAAGCATGTCACTTACCTATCGAACTAGAACATAAGGCATACTGGGCTATTAAAGAGCTCAACTGTGATTTCAAACTTGCCGGTGAGAAGAGGTTATTTGATATTAGCTCACTTGATGAATGGAGAACCCAAGCTTATGAAAATGCCAAGCTGTTTAAAGAAAAAGTTATAAGATGGCATGACAAAAGGATACAAAAGCGTGAGTTTAATGTAGGTGATTATGTATTGCTATACAACTCTCGTTTAAGATTTTTGCAGGAAAACTTCTCTCTAAATGGGAAGGCCCCTACGTTATCGAGGAGGTCTATCGTTCCGGTGCCATAAAAATCAACAACTTCGAAGGCACAAATCCGAAGGTGGTGAACGGTCAAAGAATCAAACATTACATCTGAAGTAATCTCATAAATGTACAAACCAATGTTGTTGAAACCGTAACCCCGGAGGAATACATAAGGGACACTTTCCGGAATGTTTCAGACTCCGAAAAGGAATAAGTATGTGGTACGGTAAGTAAACCGACTCCAAAACAATTTTTATGACAATATTTCTCCGTTTTGGAATATTTAGAAAAATAGAAAAATAAGAAGTAGTCCGGGAAGGACACGAGGGCTCCACGAGGGTGGAGGGCGCGCCCCCTACCTCGTGGGCACCTCGTGTGCTCTTCGGACTCCATTTTCTTGCACGATACGTATTTTGGTCGGTCAAAATTCATTATATATTCTCCCAAAGGTTTTGACTCCTGTATCACGCAATTATCCTCTGTTCTTGTTTCGAGTTGTTTTCTATCAGGGTTGTCAAGGCCAGGCATCATGTCATCCCCCTCCTCCAACAATGGTGATAACGATGCTTGGCTAATAAAGATAGAGCTGAAGATGGAAGAACCCATGGAGATTAACAAGGATGAAGGGATCAAGAGGGCCACGGAGGATCAAGCTCCGGTAGCAGAAGACATCCTTCAACTTGATCATAATCTTCTTACCCCAACTGAGATCGAAGCTTTCAAGATGATTGAGTTAGCTCTTATATAGAACAAGTATCTCACACGTGAAAATATTTTGTTGAAGGAGCATATCGTTGCACTCAAGGGAATTATTCGCAAGCTGCAGGACCTCTTACGCTCGATGTGCGACTATCCATCATCACCTCCACCTTCTTCACCAACAAAGAAGGAGACATAATCACATGGGTATGGGCACTCCCCTTGGCAACTTCCAAGCTTTGGGGAGGTGCCCGAGTATCGTATCACCATCACACTCCTTTCTTTACCGTTTTTCTTAGTTCGATCCTATTAGTAGTATCTTGATCTAGTAGACTAAAGTTTATGGTATGATTTAGTTTTGAGTTTTGCTTTATGATCCCTCTATGTAATCGAGTCCATGAGCTATATAATAAAGATTATTGTTGATTCAAGGGCTTGATTATCTTGCTATGATCTTGAGTGAATAAAAGAAAAGAGAAAAGAATAAAAAGAAACAAAGAGTTCATATTGATCTTATTGAGAGTAATGACTTCACATAGAAAGAGTATGATGATTAAAAGTTGTTGGGAGTTGGCAAACATAGCTTTGGTCATCGTTGCAATTAATAGGAAGTAATAAGGAAAGAGAGGTTTCACATATAAATATACTATCATGGACATCTTTTATGATTGGGAGCACTCATTAAAATATGACATACTAAAGAGTTGATGTTGGACAAGGAAGACAACATAATGGTTTATGTTTTCTTATATATGAAATAAAGTATATTGTCATGGATCATCCAACATGTTGAGCTTGCCTTTCCCCCTCATGCTAGCAAAATTCTTAGCACCAAGTAGAGATACTACTTGTGCTTCCAAAAACCCTTAAACCAGTTTTGCCGTGAGATGCCACCATACCTACCTATGGATTGAGTAAGATCCTTCAAGTAAGTTTTCATCGTTGCAAGCAATAAAAATTGCTATCTAAATATGTATGACTTATTAGTGTGGGAGAAAATAAGCTTTATACGATCTTGTGATGTGGAAGAAATAAAAGCGACAAACTGCATAATAAAGGTTCATATCACAAGGGCAATATAAAGTGACGTTCTTTCGCATTAAGATTTTGTGCATCCAACCATAAAAGCGCATGGCAACCTCTGCTTCCCTCTGCGAAGGGCCTATCTTTTATTATTATCTTCTACCTTATGCAAGAGTCATGGTGATCTTCACCTTTCCCTTTTTACATTTTATCCTTTGGCAAGCACAGGGTGTTGGAAAGATCCTGATAGATATATCTAATTGTATGTAGGGGAGCAACAGTTATTATTGTTGACGTTACCGTTGAGGTAAAAGGTTGGGGCGAAACTATAAGCCCCTATCTTTCTCTGTGTCCGACTAAAACTCCGTAACCACAAGTATTGCGTGAGTGTTAGCAATTATGAAATACTAAATGATAGTTGAGTATGTAGCCTTGCTAGAAAGCTCTGACATAGACTCTTTCTGATGTTATGATAAATTGCAATTGCTTCAATGACTGAGATTATGGTTTGTTGGTTCTCAATAAAGTTTCTGATTCATACTTTGCGTTGTGAATATATTATTCCTTGAGCATAAGGAATCATATGACAATATCCATATATGTTGCTGTTATGAGAATAATCATGATTCCCTCATGTACGTATTTTATTTTATCGACACCTCTACCTCTAAACATGTGGACATATTTATCGTTATCGGCTTCCGCTTGAGGACAAGCAAGGTCTAAGCTTGGGGGAGTTGATACGTCCATTTTGCACCATGCTTTTATATCGATATTTATTGCATTATGGGCTGTTATTACGTTATGTCACAATTCTTATGCCTATTCTCTCTTATTTTACAAGGTTTACATAAGGAGGGAGAATGCCGGCAGCTGGAATTCTGGGCTGGGAAAGGAGCAAATATTAGAGACCTATTCTGCACAACTCCAAAAGTCCTGAAACTCCACGAAAGTTATTTTTGAAAATAATAAAAAATATTGAGCGAAAGAAGTACGTCAGAGGGGGCCCCACCTAGCCACGAGGGTGGGGGGCGCGCCCTACCCCCCTGGGCGCGCCCCTGCCTCGTGGGCCCCCTGTTGGCCCTCCGGTGTCCATCTTCTGCTATATGAGGTCTTTCGTCGAGAGAAAAATCAGAAGCAACCTTTCGGGACGAGACTCCGCCGCCACGAGGCGGAACCTTGGCGGAACCAATCTAGGGCTCCGGCAGAGCTGTTCTGCCGGGGAGACTTCCCTCCGGGAGGGGGAAATCATCGCCATCTTCATCACCAACACTCCTCTCATCGGGAGAGGGAAATCTCCATCAACATTTTCACCAGCACCATCTCCTCTCAAAACCCTAGCTCATCTCTTGTATCCAATTCTTGTCTCCAAGTCCGGGATTGGTACTAGTAGGTTGCGAGTAGTGTTGATTACTCCTTGTAGTTGATGCTAGTTGGTTTATTTGGTGGAACATCATATGTTCAGATCCTTTATGCATATTAATACCCCTCTGATTATGAACATGAATATGCTTTGTGAGTAGTTACATTTGTTCCTGAGGACATGGGAGAAGTCTTGCTATTAGTAGTCATGTGAATTTGGTATTAGATTCGATATTTTGATAAGATGTATGTTGTCTAGCCTCTAGTGGTGTTATGTGAACGTCCACTACATAACACTTCACCATTATTTGGGCCTAGAGGAAGGCATTGGGAAGTGATAAGTAGATGATTGGTTGCTAGAGTGACAGAAGCTTAAACCCTAGTTTATGCGTTGCTTCTTAAGGGGCTGAATTGGATCCATATGTTTCATGCTATGATTAGGTTTACCTTAATACTTTTTTTGTAGTTGCGGATGCTTGCAATAGAGGTTAATCATAAGTGGGATGCTTGTTCAAGTAAGAACAACACCCAAGCACCGGTCCACCCACATATCAAATTACCAAAGTACCGAATGCGAATCATATGAACGTGATGAAAACTAGCTTGACGATATTCCCATGTGTCCTCGGGAGCGCTTTTCTCTATATAAGAGTTTGTCCAGGCTTGTCCTTTGCTAAAATAAGGA
The DNA here is from genome assembly GCA_021605145.1 of Aegilops bicornis. Classification (NCBI taxonomy): domain Eukaryota; kingdom Viridiplantae; phylum Streptophyta; class Magnoliopsida; order Poales; family Poaceae; genus Aegilops; species Aegilops bicornis. The sequence continues at coordinate 581,127,059 of CM038669.1, forward strand.
TTGGGCCACCTTGCTTCACTTTATTTACTTTTGTTACTTGTTGCTCGTTACAAATTATCCTATCACAAAACTATCTGTTACCACTTATTTCAGTATTTGTAGAGAATATCTTGCTGAAAAACGCTTATCATTTCCTTCTGCTCCTTGTTGGGTTCGACACTCTTACTTATCGAAAGGACTACGATAGATCCCTTATACTTGTGGGTCATCAGGCACCTCGCGAGGTTCACGTGACGTGAGCCATGAAGACCAACGCCAGGCGGGCGCTAGCGGGCACAGTGTACCAGTTTCCTCTTTGGTGCTAAAGGGGCTGGCGCAGGCGAGGAGTCCCGAGGCGTCAGGCAAAGGTTTCCATATCGGTGCAACGAGACCAAGACCAGCAGGACGGCAGGATGGAGGTCATCGCGGAGCCCACATCTACATCACCACCAGAACCTTTGGCAGGCAAAGACCACCTTTTGTCAGGATAGCTTGTACTAGTTGTCTCCCTTCAAATTGGCCATTGTGGGATCCCTTCCCGCCTAAGATTTTGGAAGAGGACCAAGGCCTCTATAAATAGGAGTAGCCACCACCATAGGAGGCAACGGATCTGGGATTGGATCCATTCCTCCAAGGCCATCCCACCAGCTCACCGAGCTCGAGAACACGTCTCCTCAGGAGGCTGTTCATACCTTGTACTTATTCATCCTCAGCCTGCAAGGCAATCCACCACACCCCACTGGAGTAGGGTATTACACACCACAACGGTGGCCCGAAACAGTATAAACCCTCGTGTCTCTTGTTCTTCGGGTTCATCGAGCTAGGCCTTAAGATCGTCGTGCGAGCGAGCTAGGGAGAGAGAGTTCTTCGTGCGCACCCGAGTGTTCGAACCTCAAGGGTTTGCCGGGACCCATGTATACTACAACGTCAACCCCTCTTACGCGTTGGGTTGCAAGTTGTTGTTGTTGTTTGTGTGCAGGTGCTGTTTTCATAGTGTTACTTGGTTCTCCTACTGGATTCATAACCTTGGTTTCATAACTGAGGGAAATACTTATCTTTTCTGTCTTGCATCATCCTCTCCTCTTCGGGGAAATGCCAACGCTGATACAAGCAATTAGTTAGTCCCAAAAAATAATATAAAATAGCATATAAAGACATATTAAGCATCCAAGATTGATAATATAATAGCATGAAACAATCAAAATTTATAAACTCCGGCTTCAAAGACCAGTTCAGGGGCTACTGACGATGTCCTAGACTAAGGGTTACGAACCTAATTGGCCCACAACACATGGGCCGAGCTTATGACCCACCGATCTCATAAGGAAGGGCTCTAGAACCCTCGAACCCTAGCGTGATCGAGAAAGACTCTACCAAAGACTTGGCATGTATCCCAAGGGTTTCTTTGGCTATCGGCATGCATTTCCCTAGCTGGCAACCGACCATGTGTAACCCTAGATACCCCCTGCATCTATATAAGCTGAGGGGTTTAACCCGTAGAGAGACGATCACAGTTTCTCACCTTAGGGTTACGATCTCGAGGTAGATCAAGCCTGTACTCAACACATTGTCATAGATACAATCAAGGAAGACGTAGTGTTTTACCTCCTTGAGAGTGCCCGAACCTGGGTTAAACATCTTCTTAGTTTCCTATTACCCATTGATCCGAGATCCACAGCTCGGGCCCCCCTACTCAAAATCTGCCAGTTCTAGTACCGACACTTGGCTATAGAGCACGGTAGCTTCGACGGCTTCGTGCGGCGGTGCTCATCTCTGGCCAGTCGAAGTTAGTGGCGCCTCTTTCTTCTCTCGCTGTGCAGCGTCTGAGGCTAGCGGATGTGACATTCGACTGGCAGCTCCTCTTCGGCAGCCAGGGTGGGCTGGTGGCTCCCCTTGTTTCATGTAGGTGCTCGTCTCCATGCTCTGCACCAAGTTGGCTTCTGGAAGCTTCCTCGGCAATCCTGCAGCGGTGGCTTGCCAATCTGGGCGGCAGCTAGATCCGTTTTCCTCTTGGCAGGGCGGCCGTGCGTGCATGCTGGGGACTCCGTTTGGCGGCTTGGTGCTACGAGGACAACGGGTTTCGCGGGTTTGGCCCGGCACTCATTCCGGCGAGTTCGGGATGGGGTGGCAGCCCTCCCACTCGGCTTGGCATCCACTCCAGCGTGTTTGGGCGGGGTGGCATCCCCCCTTCATGGTCCTGGTGCTCGGCGTCCTAGTCTTTGGTCATTTTTGCAACGGTGTGGCGGCGGCGGGTTTCCTGATCTGGCCTGCGGCGAGGTTTGGCTCGCTAGCGATTGTTGGTGGCGAGATTGGTAGCTCCTGCATGGTGGTGGCGCGGTCATCACCATGCGAAAGTTTGCCCGGCTCTCGCCGGCAGGCTGTGGCGGCGCCTACGGGCGTTGTTGCCCTTCTTGAAGGCACCGCGTGGAGTTTCTTCAGCACGCTTCATTCTCAGATCTAGTTCTTCAGGCGAAAGCCTAGACCCGACTGGGTCAGGCAGCGAAGTCGTCCCCACGAAGTTTTCCCCTTTGGGGCATTGCTTTGGAGACCAGTGATCCTTCTCCGGGCTTCCCTTGGGCTAGGCTCGCATGACATCATGGTTGGTAGGTTCTAAACAGGTGATGCAAGTGGTTGGCGTTGCGACTGTGTCGCGACAACAATGGTGGTGTGTGGAGATGGGTTGCAGCTTGTCCCTCTGATGTCGGCGGTTTAGTTCACCAATGGGTGCGCCTATATTTGTTTCTCGCTGTGACAGAGAATTCGGAGCTGCATGTGGCAGGCCCCCTGCAACAACGATGACTCTATGAGGGTGGTTTCAGCAGATGGTGTGTTCGGAGGTTGCGCTGGACCAAGTCGGTGTGAGGCTTGTATCTTTCTCCAAGAATGCAGTGCATCAGCAAAATCGGAGTTTTCTATCCTCGACGTCTGTAGTCGATTGTTTGGCTATGCCCGACGAGGTCCTCGTGTGTCGTTCGTTCCGATGGGTCTTGATGGGTTGTCAGCGGCGAACTCAGAGTCACCTGCTCGGGGAGAGGTGATGACGATGACATTGAAGGCAACCTCGATGATGTCCTCTCCTCGGCGGTGTGTGTGATCTTGTTGGTGCCAAGTCGGTCAGGTGCCCTTTTGTGTGGGTATGTTGTAACAGTTTTCGCCCCGGTCTCCGTTAATTAACCGGGCAACTCTATTCTACCATTTTTAATGAATCGGGTCCTAAGGGACCGCGTTTATTTTTTTAAAGTAGCCTTCCAAAATTTATCAATACCAATTTAACAAAGTTTGGAATTTAAACATCATTATTCAGATTATATTTTCAGAAAACATGAAATTTAATTCTCTTGGCTTTCGGGCCAGTCCCTCGACAAAAACATAATATTAGCCTCGACAAGGTTCTAATGTCAGAAACATTACAATTTCAGACAACAGAAATTTCACATATTTCAGAAATTGTTTCGGATCTTGGGTTTTAAAAATTCCCGAACTTTTAATGAATTCTAACATAATTTAAATTTGCTTGAAGGCAGTTTGAATCTAGCTAGAAAGTTCAAGGTTACAAGTATTTCATTAATCGCAAACCAAAATATGCGGAACTCCAATGATCCTCCGCTAAAGCTAGAACACATATTCTGGATTTATTTCAGGATTTTTGGCAATGCGCGATTATGGAAGAAGACGTTCCCATCAACTACGAGGCATTTATGACAACTTCTTAAAATCTCAAGATGATATGCCAGCTCAGTCCCTTAGATGTGCTCATAAGGATAGGGTGTGCATGTGTACGTTGGTAGAGGTGATTGTGTGTGCGTATATAAGAGCGCTTGAGTTTGTACTGTGTTAAAAAAATAAAAATAAAAACAAAGTATATCTACATTTTTGCCTAAAAAAATCTAGGTATATATACGGATTATGATATTTCCATGTCTTCAAACTACCAGTAGGTGGCATTCACTCATTGCCCGTAGCCTTTGTTGATTACAACTTGGCACCGCAGTTTGCTCCGTCATGACAAATTAGTAAGTTAGTGAATAGACTGCTGTCTGGAGAAAACTTAGTGAATTGATCTAATATAATGATGTGCTTCCGTCTGGCTGTCCGTCCGCCTCCATTATACGTACGGTGGCCGCCGGTGTACCTGCCACGGCAAAGATTCGCAGAGTGCAAACAAGGAACAAGGAACAACTCATTAAACCATGGGAATTTTACCTGCTGCTCCGGAGGACAGCCCACCACATGCAGGAGTGAGGGCACTCCGGCGCTATATATTTCCCCGGCGGCCGTCGGCCATCAGCAGCAGCAGCAGCTCAATAAGCTTTCCCTGATTAATCAGCCACCTAGCTGCCATCGTCGTTTCTTGCATAGCCAAGCAAGAAACAAGCTTCTTGGCGAAGATGGCGTCCAGGGCTGCGACGATGGTGGCGCTGCTGCTCGCGGCGGTGGCAACGACGTGCGCGCGGGCGCAGCTGCACGACAAGTTCTACAGCGAGTCGTGCCCCAGCGTGGAAGACGTCGTGAGGAAGGAGATGGTGAGGGCACTGTCACTGGCGCCCAGCCTCGCCGGGCCGCTCCTCCGGATGCACTTCCACGACTGCTTCGTCAGGGTAAGCTGCATTTGCATGCATCTGCCCGTACCCCGATGTGTGCTGTGCTATGGCCTGACCAGTGACCGCCATGAATGCAGGGGTGCGACGGCTCGGTTCTGCTGGACTCGGCCAACAAGACGGCGGAGAAGGACGCGCAGCCGAACCAGACGCTGCGAGGCTTCGGCTTTGTCGAGAGGGTGAAGGCAGCGGTGGAGAAGGCCTGCCCCGACACCGTCTCCTGCGCCGACATCCTTGCCCTCATTGCCAGGGACGCAGTATGGCTGGTGAGTAGACTACTAGGCCATTTTGCAAATAACACGGTACGTGTGGAAGCCAAATTCTAATGCTGCTCGATCATGGTTTCTCCAGAGCAAGGGTCCATTCTGGACAGTTCCTCTCGGCCGGCGAGACGGCAGCGTGTCCATTTCCAACGAGACCGACGCTCTGCCACCCCCGACCTCCAACTTCACCGTGCTCACCCAGCTCTTCGCCGCCGTGAACCTCGACGCAAAGGACCTTGTCGTCTTGTCCGCCGGGCACACCATCGGGACGTCGCACTGCTTCTCCTTCTCCGACCGACTCTACAACTTCACCGGCAAGGAGAACCCCGCGACATCGACCTCGCTGGAGCCGCAGTACATGATGCGGCTAAAGAGCAAGTGTGCCAGCCTCAACGACAACACCACCCTCGTGGAGATGGATCCCGGCAGTTTCAAGACCTTCGACACCGACTACTTCAAGCTGGTGAGCAAGCGGAGGGGCCTCTTCCACTCCGGACGGCGCCTCCTCTCACCGACCCCTTCACCCGCGCCTACGTCCAGCGCCATGCCACCGGCGCCTTCAAGGACGAAGTTCTTCGCCGACTTTGCCGCCTCCATGATCAAGATGGGCAACGCCGACCCGCTCACCGGAAGCCAGGGCGAGATCAGGAAGAAGTGCAACGTGGTTAACCATTAAGCCACCGAAGAAGTACAAGGCTGTTTTGATTCGTGATCATCTTTTTCCCGTGTAAATTGTTGTAAGATTGTCATAGCTCCTTTCTCTCCCAAATCTTTTTCTTTCATTAATTTGTTGTTTCGTTACGACCATGTTAATTCCTTGTACACACGACGAAGACTTTGATATTGCCATTTCAATATATAGAAGGCCTGCATGGGTCTCCTGCATAGATGTGGACCCTCCACCTTCATTCAAGGGCTCAACTTGAGTCAAATCCTCTCTCAAACTCTTCGTTATTAGCCAAAGAACACGAGGGAACAAACGGAGACAAAATTGGTGAAGAATCCCATCCAGAGAGGCAACTTTCGGGCCTATCTGCACCTGGTACGACCACCAGTAGGACCATTTTTTGTCGTACTAGAGGTCGTCTTTTGTTATGATCTTTTCTGGAAAAATAGTGATAACTTACTCATCCGAACACCATTTTCAAAGTTCTTAATCTAGTTGAAATCAGGAGAACGACACCGACGTACCAATTGTATTATATAATGATTTGAAAAAAGTCTCACTTTTTTGAGCTTCCGAAATGCGCAAGTCCGGTGCTAGAAGTCATCCGTAAGGAACCCAACCTTGGCCTATTTATCGTGTTTGGTCCTAGGTTGTTCCAAAACACATGTAGACACAACAAAATAAAGGAATCTAATAAAAACCAAATAATAATAATAATAATAATAATAATAATAATAATAATAATAATAATAACAATAATAATAATAGTAATAATAATAATAATAATAATAATAATAATAATAATAGGCAATGCTCATAATGAAAAGAGTAAAAATCAGTAACCATGTGTTGGACATATATTTGGTTCAACATGCGTTGATGTATGCCGAGTACATGCAACAAATGAGCTATAGAAATGCGTAAAATATAGAGCCATCAGCAAGCAAGCTCAAAACCATGCAGACACCAATGAAGCAATCTAGCCGCCACGATCGTCCTTTATTGCCAGGAGCATGCATCGACGCCCATGTGGCGCATGCTGTATATCCAGAGACTAGAGACAACAAAGCCACCAAAATCCTCCATACGGGACGCTTTGGCGATCACTCGCCCCCGTCGCAAGTGCAAATCTGTGGTAAATCTGAGCATGGCTACCTGGCCCAGATAATACACCACGAGCCCTCATTGCATTGCTAGGACTGGGATCTGCAACCAGTAACTTCGTCAAGGATCTGGCTCCATGGCACCACCGATGCATCACCGACACGGTTGTCGTGCACCATCTTCGCATCGCCACTCTGCCAGGAAGATTCATTGCTACCAATCGCCAAGCATCTCCTCGATACCTCAGCCACCCAAAGCAGTGCACCGGAGAGACAGGAAAGCCACAACAGCTGGCACCACACCAACCGCGCCACCGCAGGCCCTCCACCAACGACTCCCCATGAGGTTCTCCAAAAAGTCAAGTCTCTGACACGATGCATTCTAGTAATGACTTCCCCATAAAGGATATTGACATCGCCGATTTTGGAATCCGGATTACGGTTTTCACCGGGAGACGAGATCACAAGATTGAAATAGGTGTTAGAGCTCCTCGATGAGGGGATGAATAACGGCACCCGAAGGCGACATGGTAAACAACATCGACAAAGTTCAGGTAGGGTTTTCACCCAGAATGCCACAAACCTCACCAAAGACACCACCTATGGCCCATTCACTCGTCAGACTAGAACCCTCACGCCAAGCAGCCATCAAGATGCAGCCCAACTGAGGAGCCGAGCAAAACTGCCCAAAGGCATCGAAATGCATCCATTCACGCAGCATGACCGACTCCATGTCCGATGGCTGCCGAAGGAGCAACACTTGGCCAGTGCGAGATGGAACCCCTATGCACGAGCCAAGTCCCACCTAATCACTAAAGATCTCCACTCCTGCAATGCTGACAACTTGATCGACGGCCCACCACCTGCGTGCTTATGTCGCTTGAAGCTACGTCGGTATTTCCCCAAAGAGGAAGGGATGATGCAGCACAGCGGCGGTAGGTATTTCCCTCAGATATGAAACCAAGGTTATCGAACCAGTAGGAGAACCAAGCAACACAACGTAAACAGCCCCTGCACACAGATAACAAATCCTCGCAACCCGACGTGTTAAAGGGTTTGTCAATCCCTTTCGGGGTACGGCGCATCAAGATAGGCAAACAGACGTGAGATAAATTTGTAGTAAATTTATAGATAGATCACAAATAAAATAAATAAAAATAGAATTCAGCAAGGTATTTTTGTATTTTTGGTTTAATAGATCTGAAAATAAATGCAAGAGAAAAGTAGATCGCAAATGCAAATATATGAGAAGAAAGACCCCGGGGCCGTAGGTTTCACTAGCGGCTTCTCTCGAGAAAAATAACAAACAGTGGGTGAAGAAATTATTGTTGGGCAATTGACAGAACTTCAAATAATAATGACGATATCCTGGCAATGATCATTATATAGGCATCACGTCCAAGATTAGTAGACCGACTCCTGCCTGCATCTACTACTATTACTCCACACATGACGGATATCCAGCATGCATCTAGTGTATTAAGTTCATGGAGAAACGGAGTAATGCAAGAAGGACGATGACATGATGTAGACAAGATCTATCTATGTAGAGATAGGCCCCATTGTTTTATCCTTAGTAGCAACCATATATACGTGTCGTTTCCCTTTCTGTCACTGGGATCAAGCACAGTAAGATCGAACCCACTACAAAGCACCTCTTCCCATTGCAAGATAAATAGATCAAGTTGGCCAAACAAAACCCAAATATTGGAGAAGAAATACGAGGCTATAAAAGATCATGCATGTAGGAGATCAAAGAAACTCAAATAACTTTCATGTATATAAAAAGATAGATCTGATCATAAACTCAGAGTTCATTGATCCCAACAAACATACCGCAATAGAGTTACATCATATGGATCTCCAAGAGGCCATTGTATTGAGAATCCAGCGAGAGAGAGGAAGCCATCTAGCTACTAACTACAGACCCGAAGGTCTACAAAGAACTACTCACGCATCATCGGAGAGGCACCAATGGAGGTGGTGAACCCCATCCGAGATGGTGTCTAGATTGGATCTGGTGGTTCTGGACTCTGCGGCAGCTGGATGAATATTTCGTCGACTCCTTTAGGGTTTCTGGAATATTGGGGTATTTATAGTGCAAAGAGGCGGTTTGGTGGGCGCCCGAGGTGGGGACAACCCACTGTGGCGCTTGGCCTTCCTCGGCTTGCTCCTCGTGGGTTGTGCCCCCTCGGGCACCCCTCAGCGCAACTGTGGCCTCTTGTGTTCCTTCTGGCCCATAAAAATTCTACATGGAGTTTCGTGGCATTTGGACTCCGTTTGGTATTTGATTTTCTGCGATGTAAAAAACATGGAAAAAACATCAACTGGCACTTGGCACTATGTCAATAGGGTAATACCAAAAAATGATATAAAATGATTATCATCCAATATTGATAATATAACAGCATGGAACGATAAAAAATTATAATTACGTTGGAGACGTATCAGCATCCCCAGGCTTAACTCCTACTCGTCCTCGAGTAGGTAAGTGATAAAAGCAGAATTTTTGATGTGGATTGCTGCCTATCATGTCATATCATATTGTTTTGTTTATAGCATGGACATTTGGACTTTTTATGTGATTCAAAGCAATAGTCTAGTTTTGACATAATAATTTAGATACTCAAGCATATCAACAAGCAACCATGTCTTTCATAATATCAACGCTAAAATGAGTTATCCCTAGCCCATCATGCTCAAACATTGATCCATTCGTGAAACACACTCAAATATTAGCTACACCCAATACTTAAGTACGATCATATTGCCTCTTAGTTGGTGCTTTTGGAAGAGAACATGGAGACTCAAACTCAAAAATAAAAATTGCGTAAAGTAAAAGAAAGGCCCTTCGCAGAGGGAAGTAGGGATTTGTAGAGGTGCCAGAGCTCAAAGCGAAAAACTTAAAGATAAAAACATTTTGGGAGGTGTGTCCATCCCACCAACGAAAACGACTTAGAGTTCCCAACACTTTCCATGCTAGATATATCATAGGCGGTTCCCAAACAGAAAATAAAGTTTATTCGTTTTTCCACCATACTTTCACTTTCCATGGCTAACCGTATCCATGGGTGCCCTCCATACCAATACTTTCCAAGGAATTTATTATTTGACAACATAACGTAAATTCATTTTTACATTTCGGAACTGGGCATCCCTAAAACCTTTGCCTTACTCTCGTGCAATGACAAGTGAATAAACACTCATCATGAGAATAACACATCCAGCATGAAAAATATTGGCCACCCCTCACCGCTCCGCGAGCGAAACAAACACACAAAAGAGAAGTTTATTTTGAAAATTAGAGATGGCACATGCAAATTTGCTTAGAACAGCAAAATAATACCATATATAGGTAGATATAGTGGACTCATGTGGCAAAACTGGTTTAAAGGATTTTGGATGCACAAGTAGAAATCATACTTGGTGCAAAATGAAGGCTAGCAAAAGATTGAGAAGCGACCAACCAAGAAACAGACAATCTCATAAGCAAGCATTAAGCATAAAGAACACCGAATAATGCACCACAAGTATGATATAATTTCATTGCATGACTATTGACTTTCGTACTTGCATAGGGAATCCTAAAACTTAACACCAATATTCTTACTAAAGCATAATTACTCATCAACATAACTCACATATCACATCATCGTATCTCAAAAATATTACTAAGAATCAAGTTTATTTTGTCCAATGATTCATGAAAGTTTTTATTATATCCTTCTTTGATATCTAGCACTTTGGGACTAATTTTCATGTGTTGCTTTTCATAAGCTCAAACGAATATAAGTGAAGATCATGAGCATAATTCTTTTTCTTTCTCTCAAAATAATTTAAGTGAAGCAATAGAGAATTTCTTGAAAATTTTACTAACTCTCAAATAAATCTAAGTGAAGCAAGAGAGCATTTCTTCAAAAATACTAAGCACACCATGCTCAAAAAGATATAAGTGAAGCTCTAGAGCAAGTCCATTGCTCATAAAAATTTAAGTGAAGCATAGAGAGTAATTTTAACAAGTCATGTCATAATTTGGGCTCTCCCTAATAGGTGTATCCAGCAAGGATTGACGACTTAAAACACAAAAGAAAGCAAGCAAAGACTCATATCATAAAAGACGCTTCAAGCAAAACACATATCATGTGACGAATAAAACTATAGTTTCGAGTAAAATACCGATGATCGTTGGAAGAAAGCGGGGATGCCACTCAGAGGCATCCCCAAGCATAGTTGGTTGCTCATTTTTGGATAATAGCATGGGATGTCGGGGCATCCCCAAGCTTAGGCTCTTCCATCCTTCCTTCATCCATCGTAAGATAACCCAAAACTTGAAAACTTCAATCACACAAAACTCAACAAAACCTTCGTGATATCCGTTAGTATAAGAAAGCAAACCACTACTATAAGTATTGTACCAAACCAATTCATATTTTTTGTATTATATCTATTGTATTCCAACTTTTCTATGGCAAAAACTCATCAAAGAAAACCATAGAGCCATCAAAATAAGCACATAGCACAAAGAAAACAAAATCTGTCAAAACAGAACAGTCTGTAGCTATATGACTTAGACGAAAACTTCTAGAACTCCAAAACTTCTGAAAAAATAGGACGACCTGAGCAATTTGTATATTAATCTTCTGCAAAAAGAATCAGGGTAAAAGCTCTTTATGATAAAAAAACGAGAATTATTTTCGTGAGTGCAAAGTTTCTGCCTTTTTGAGGAAGATCAAACAACTATCACCCAAGAAGATCCTATTGGTTCTACTTGGCACAAACACTAATTGAAACAAAAAAACACAATCAGAACCGTAGCATAATTGTGCTAACACTCAAGAACAGGAAGAAAAAAGCAAAAATAAAATTTATTCATTGGGTTGCCTCCCAACAAGCGCTATAGTTTTACGCCCTTAGCTAGGCATAAGATTTCAAAGATGCTCACACGAAATATGAGAATTGAAACACAAAGAGAGCATCATGAAACACATTTAAGTCTAACATACTTCCTATGCGTAGGAATTTTATAAGAAAACAAATTATCAAGACAAGAAACATCTAACATTGCAAAGAAGAAGAATAAAACATTGACGATCTCAACATAAAGAGAGGTAATTTAGTAACTTGAAAATTTCTAAAACCATATTTTCCTCTCTCATAATAATTATAAGTATGATCATATTAAAATTCAACAATATAGCTATCACATAAAATTTTCTCTTCATGATCCACATGCATGCAAAGTTGACACTCTTCCAAAATAGTGGGATTATCATTAACTAAAGTCATGACCTATCCAAACCCACTTTCATCAAAAATTTCATAAGATTAAACATTCTCCAAATATGTGGGATTATTTTTAGCTAAAGTTGAAACTCTCCCAAACCCACTTACAGTATTATCGCAAACATATTCATCATGAGGCTTAAATAAATTTTCAAGATCATAAGAAACATTATCACTCCAATCATGATCATTGCAATAAGTAGCGGACATGACAAAACAAGCATCCCCAAGCTTGGGGTTTTGCATATTATTAGCACAATTGACATTAATAGAGCTTACAGTAAAATTATTGCAATCATGCTTTTCATTCAAGGAGCTATCATGAATCACTTCATAAATTTCTTCATCACAATTTTCAGATTCACGATTCTCAAGAAAAACTTCATAAAGATAATCTAGTGCACTCGACTCACTAGCAATTGGTTCATCATGATTGGATCTTTTAAAAAGATTAGCAAGTGGATGGGGATCCATATCAATAGATTTTTAGCGAGCAAAGATGCAAGCATATAGAAGGCACATGGCAACACAAGCAAACAAAAGATCGGATGAGGAAAAGGCGAACGAAAAAGAGGCGAATAAAACGGCAAATTTTTGTGAAGTGGGGGAGAGGAAAACGAGAGGCAAATGGAAAATAATATATATTGCGAGGAGATGAGATTTGTGATTAGGAACCGGGTATATGTTGAAGATCCTCCCCAGTAACGGCGCTAGAAATTCCTTTTGATGTCGCTTGAAGCTACGTCGGTATTTCCCCAAAGAGGAAGGGATGATGGAGCACAACGGCGGTAGGTATTTCCCTCAAATATGAAACCAAGGTTATTGAACCAGTAGGAGAACCAAGCAACACAACGTAAACAGCCCCTGCACAAAGATAACAAATCCTCGCAACCCGACGTGTTAAAGGTGTTGTCAATCCCTTTCGGGGTATGGTGCCTCAAGATAGGCAAACAGACGTAAGATAATTTTGTAGTAAATTGATAAATAGATCGCAAATAAAATAAATAGAAATAAAATGCTGCAAGGTATTTTTTGTATTTTTGGTTTAATAGATCTGAAAATAAATGCAAGAGAAAAGTAGATCGCAAAGGCAAATATATGAGAAGAAAGACTCGGGGGGCCGTAGGTTTCACTAGCGGATTCTCTCGAGAAAAATAGCAAACGGTGGGTGAACAAATTACTGTTGGGCAATTGACAGAACTTCAAATATTAATGAAGACATCCAGGCAATGATCATTATATAGGCATCACGTCCAAGATTAGTAGACCGACTCCTGCCTGCATCTACTACTATTACTCCACAAATCGACCGCTATCTAGCATGCATCTAGTGTATTAAGTTCATGGAGAAATGGAGTAATGCAATAAGGACGATGACATGATGTAGACAAGATCTATATATGTAGAGATAGACCCCATCGTTTTATCCTTAGTAGCAACGATACATATGGGTCAAGCTTCCCTTCTCACATCGGGATCAAGCACCGTAAGATTGAACCCACTACAAAGCACCTCTTCCCATTGCAAGATAAATAGATCAAGTTGGCCAAACAAAACCCAAATATCGGAGAAGAAATATGAGGCTATAAGAGATCAAAGAAACTCAAATAACTTTCATGGATATAAAAAGATAAATCTGATCATAAACTCAAAGTTCATCGATCCCAACAAACACACTGCAAAAGAGTTACATCATATGCATCTCCAAGAGACAATTGTATTGAGAATCCAACGAGAGAGAGGAAGCCATCTAGCTACTAACTACGGACCCGAAGGTCTACAAAGAACTACTCACGCATCATCGGAGAGGCACCAATGGAGGTGGTGAACCCCATCCAAGATGGTGTCTAGATTGGATCTGGTGGTTCTGGACTCTCCGGCGGTTAGATGAATATTTCGTCAACTCCTTTAGGGTTTCTGGAATATTGGGGTATTTATAGTGCAAAGAGGCGGTCTGGGGGCAACCGAGGTGGGCACAACCCACCAGGGCGCGCCTGGGCAACCTGGCGCGCCCTGGTGGGTTGTGCCCCCCTCGGGGTACCCCCAGGAACAGCCAGGACCCGCTGTGTTCCTTCTGGCCCATAAAAATTCTCCGTGGAGTTTCATGGCATTTGTACTCCGTTTGGTATTGATTTTCTGCGATGTAAAAAACAAGGAAAAAATAGCAACTGGCACTTGGCACTATGTCAATAGGTTAGTTCCAAAAAATGATATAAAATGACTATAAAATGATTATGAAACATCCAAGATTGATAATATAACATCATGGAAAAATAAAAAATTATAGATACGTGGAGACGTATCACGTGCCACCATAATACACAGGGTGCTGAAACGACCGGAGCTCCTCCGGCATGAGAAGCCAGCAGCAAGCCCTCTGCCTTCCACGGCCGGGCGCCGCCACCGCCGCCATCGAAGGCGGCACGAGGAGCACGAGAGATGAGTTGTTCTACTGGATTAGGGTGGCCTCTAGAGTCGCCCTAGCGAGCGACCCGAGAGGCGGTTATGGGATTCTGCATATACTGTTATACATGGCTCTTAAAATACTATGATGCGATAGGCTGAGATTGCGATTTTTCTATTCTTTTCTTCAAAATTCTCCATTTTCTATATTGTGTTGCAATATAGTAGAACCGTGTTCATAGAAATATTTTTTTTCTTCTAATCTCATATGATTTTTGCTGCTTAGTTTTTTAAATTTTAATATAAAGAGTGGGTTGCATCTTGGTACACAAACTAGTTGATGTTCATCTGGTTAGCGAGATTCTTGCCACCCGTAAGAATGTGGCTTTCAATCCCATGCAACTTAAGGTTTTTTTGATTTATTTGTCCTCCATACATCCTTAACATGGTTTGTGAGTAAAAACTATCCAATTTAAAAATAGATACCTATATAAAATAATTAGTTCACGAGCGCTCAAAGGAACGCTCACATGGCAGCCATGTCGCCAGATTTTTCTCTATTAAATTGAGTTTTAGCTTATTTGATCAAATCAATGAGTGTAGGGCCTTAACTGATCACTTCCCGAGTTGTTGGTCTAAAGTGTGCAGTCATATTAAGTTAATGGATTAGTGGTGAATTTCACTCAACATACAACAAGTCAAGTGACCTTTTCTTCAATAGGGACTCATGATATAATGCTTCTCCAATAAATGACGTGCTTACTTCATCATTTTAGTGTACCATTAAGTTCCTTGACGACACTCCCCACTATTTTGATACAGAAAATGGTATGGGACATTGGGATTGCTTATCTCGTATATTATTTCATATTGTTGCAGATATATTGACAAGTCTCATTGGGCTTGCCAAGGAAATTGGTCAAATCCGTGGGGTAGTGCCACATCTAGTGTACACTTGTTCATCCTATAATACACTAATGACACAATCCTATACATGGAACATGACCTTCAAAAGGCTTAAAACTTCAAGTTAGTGGTTCCACAAGAGCTAGTTGGCTTGTTTATGAAGGAAATATGCCCAAGAGGCAATAATAAAGTTATTATTTATTTCCGTATTTCATGATAAATGTTTATTATTCATGCTAGAATTGTATTAACCGGAAACTTAGTACATGTGTGAATAGATAGACAAAACAAAGTGTCCCTAGTATGCCTCTACTAGACTGGCTCGTTTATCAAAGATGGTTATGTTTCCTAACCATAGACATGTGTTGTCATTTGATGAACGGGATGACATCATTAGGAGAATGATGTGATGGACAAGACCCATTCGTTAGCCTAGCATTATGATCGTTACAGTTTCATTGCTACTGCTTTCTTCATGACTTATACATGTTGCCTAGACTATGAGATTATGCAACTCCCGAATACCGGAGGAACACCTTGTGTGCTATCAAATGTCACAACGTAACTGGGTGATTATAAATATGCTCTACAGGTGTCTCCGATGGTGTTTGTTGAGTTGGCATCGATCGAGATTAGGATTTGTCACTCCATGTATCGAAGAGGTATCTCTGGGCCCTCTCGGTAATGCACATCACTATAAGCTTGCAAGCATTGTGACTAATGATTTAGTTGCGGGATGACGCATTATGGAACGAGTAAAGATACTTTCCTATAACGAGATTGAACTAGGTACTGAGATACCGATGATCAAATCTCGGGCAAGTAACATACCGATGACTGTAAGTGCATCTAGTGCCCCTTAGTGATTTTGGTGTATTGAAGACTTATAGGTTAAGGGACTAATGTGTTAGTGAGTGTACACAGGTCTATAAGTATATGAGGAGTTTGATATTAACAGAGAAAGTCGACCCCTAAAAATGAAGTTCTTCGACTGAAGACTTTGGATTTCTCAAGACTTTGTGAAGACTTTCAAAGTGAAGAAATAGGTGTGACCTGAAGACTTGGTATTCATACGAGGAACATGAAGCGTGAAGACTTTTTTTCATAGTTTCATTTTCTCTTTCTTGAGTCATAGGAAACACTGCATCGTTAAAGGGGGTCAAGGAAATACTAAGGAAAAATTTCCATGTGATGCTCAACTCAAAATCCTACACCTACCAATCCCTTCGAGTGAAGCCATTGGAAATATCTTACAGTTCAGTCAATTTCTTCAGTGACAGAGAAGAAGTTCTCCTGGTCTTTGAAGAATTTGTTTTGACTGAGGAGTTAGGAATTCTCTAGTGCGGATTGCCTACGCAGTGAGGAACATGATAGCCCTGAGGAAATTGAGCCTCAAATTTCCGACCGATGCTGTGCTATGCGCCAACTGTCCCAAAATATCTACCCACCTAACGGTCATATCATTGAAGGGCATTTATGTCTTATCATGTTGGGTTGCTCCCTACGCTATAAATAGCCGCCCCCTACAACCACTAGTTGGTTGGCTTCTCCGAGAGAAACTGACACTTGTCATTTAAGAGCATCCCATCCTCCGAGGACTTTGAGCGAAAATAATCAAGTGAGGAAAACCCAAACCCAAACCCAAACACCTACAAACCCAAAGTGATTGAGCATCACTAAAGAGAGTGATCCTGCATGGATCCGACGCTTGTTACCTTTGAAGAATGTGCGTCTTCCAGACGGTTAGGCGTCATGGTCTAGAGCATCCAAGAGGAAATTGTGGATCGCCGAGTGACCGAGTTTGTGAAGGTTTGGAAGTCATCTGAAGACTTACCACGAGTAATTGGGCGAGGTCTGTGACCTTAGCTCAAGGAGAATACGGTGAGGACTGTGTGCAGGACTGTGTGTCCTCGAGGTTTAAATACCTAGCCGCTCCAACTGTGACGCATAACCGTCATGTTAGCTTGGAACTGGTCTACCAAATCATTGTATTCACCAAGCCTACTGGTTCTATTTCCTCAACTCTTTCATTTCCTCATTACAGTTGTTGTGTACTTGTTCATATCTGTTTGAAGATTTTGATTGAAGTCTTTCTCAATTTCCCCAGTTCAATTTATTTAGTCTGTTTGCCTTCATCCTGTGTTATCCTGTGTTTACGCTTTCTGTACTCTGTGCTTGTCTTCATTTCTTCATGATGACCATGCTTGTGTTCTGTTATGTTTACATCTGAGTACTTATTCCGCTGCAAGTAGTTATTCACTCAGGAATTTCCTCATCCGCAAATTCCTCAGTGAAGAATTCATAAAATCGCCTATTCACCCCCCCTCTAGTCGATATAATGCACTTTCAATTGGTATGAGAGCAAGGTACTCCCTTGTTCTGTGTGATTTTGGTTTAACCACCTGGAGTTTTAGTTATGTCGACCACAGGTATGATCAAGGTCTCTGTTGGGTGTCCTACCTTCGATGGGACGGATTACCCCTACTGGAAGAATAAGATGCGAATGCATCTTGAGGCAATTGATAACGATCTCTGGTATGTTGTGGAAATGGTGTTCCGTCAGTCACACCTTCTCTGAATGTTGCTGATTTGAAGAGATTCAAGCAACTCGATTCTCTAGCAAAGAACATCATATGTGGCCATCTGAGCAAAGGACACTATGGTAGAGCGAGTGCTTTGGAATCTGCTAAGCTTATGTGGGATAGGCTGTCGAGAGTCAATGAAGGAGTCTCAACACAGCGTGACTCTCAAGTTGACGTTCTCCGCAATATCTTCAACCGCTTCAAAAGACTCGGCTATGAAAATGTTCAACAAACCTTCGATCGCCTCACTGACATCTCAAATGAGCTTCAAGCACTTGGTGGCACTGACATCACCGACCATGAGGTGGTGAAGAAATTGCTGAGATCGCTTGATTCCTCATTTGATACTCTGGCACTGATGATACAAGAAGGTGGAGATTACAAGTCACTTGATCCCGATGATATCCTCGAGAGGCTAAACACTCATGAGTTCCAGCTTGCTGAGAAAAGAGATCTCTATGGTTCGAGCTATGGCAGATCACTTGCCCTGAAGGCCAAGGTTGTCTCTGAATCTGAAGGTGAAGATTCTTGTAGTAGCCTTGGTGATCCTGAAGAACTGAGCTAGGAGCTAGCACTGCTCGTGAAGAAATTCCAGAAGTTCTCAAGATGTGGTCGCTTTGGAAAATCCTCAAGGAGCAATGATTCCTCATCAAGTGACTACGAGAAGAGGCTATGCCACAAATGCAAGAAACCTTGTCACTACATTCAAGATTGTCCTCAGTGGGAAAAGGAATCAAAGAAGAAGAAATACAAGGATTATAGTTCTGATGACTCAAAGAAGAAGAAGAAATCTTCAAAGTCTTCATCATAAAAATCCTCGAAGTCTTCATCTCACAAGAAGAGCAGGTCCAAGAAGGCTTGGGCATTCATTGGCAAGGAAATGGACTCTGAGGCTGAATCTGAGGAACATGAGGAAGAGGAGGCATCTGAGGAGTCTGAGTCTGGTGTGGTGAGTCTAGCTCTCGCCATCGCATTCGCCGCCAAGTCTATCTTCAACTCAAGAAAATGGCTTCACCAAAAAGGCTGATGAAGGCAATGATGACTATGCTCCCACCTATTGCTTCATGGCAAAGGGTGCCAAGGTACTCAAATATACCTCCTCTGAATCAAGTGATGATGAATCTGATGAAAACCTCAAGCCCAGCTACTCTAAACTTGCTAAGATTGATGTGAAACAACAGAAGGCTTTTGAAAAGGTTCAAAACATGCTAGAAAAAAGTGATGATATGTTGGGTGAAGAAATGGATCGCACTAAAACCTTGACTGAAAATCTTCAGAAACTTCAGTCTAGGTTTGACAACCTTCAAGGTCATCATAACACTCTCTTATCTGATCATGAGAAGCTTTCTTATGAATTTCTTCAAAGAAAGCAAGATCTTGAAAAGCTAAGAGTGAGTTATGAAGATCTTCAGAAGGAGCGCGATTCATTACTTGCTCAACAAATCAGCGTTACTCAGGAATAATTTGTTCCACCATGTTTGAAGTGCATTGAACGTGAATCTGCTAATTCTTCACCTGAATGTTCAAATGATTCTAATGCTAAAAATTCTTCACCTATCTCTTCTATCACTAATTCCTCATCTGAGGACATTGCTAGTATCACTGATGATGCAGGGATGAAGGAATTGTACATGACAGGCATGTACAAAAGCCTCAAAGGGCATCAGACGCTTTGTGATGTGCTTAAAAAGCATATCCTCAACAGGAACCCTAGGAAAGAGGGTATTGCCCTTGAGAGGAAAATCAATGTTGATGCAACATATTGGAAGCCTGAGCAGTACCCCAAAACCTCATGGGTTGTTGCAAAGGGACCTCCAGTAGATCCATGTACTTTATCTGGCTTTACATGTGAATCTCCTCATTCTTCTGATGAGTCATTTGACTCCAACTATAAACTGTTCAAAAATCAGAATGGTGAAGTATTTGCTAGATAAGTTGGCACTAACTGCAGGAATGGTTCCCCTATGAAGAAAATATGGGCTCCCAAAAGGTGCCTTGAAAGTCTTCAAGTGAATGTCATCATGACACCACCAGTGAAGGAGAGGAACCCCATATCAAATTCTTCATATGGACCAAATTCTTTATATGGATCCAAGTCCTCATACGGACCAAATTCCTCACGTGGATCAAATTCCTCAAAAGGATCAAAGTCCTCATATGAATATCATTGTGCTAACACCTCTGTTTCGCAGGGAAGAGCTAAGGGCTATGAATATGTGCATTATTCTTCAAACCATTATGTTCATAAGTCATCGAAGAATTTCTCTGCTTATTCATATGCTTATCCTAACTCCTCTTATGTGAAACGAATGGACTGGCTTCTATGCCACCTTTCTCGTATGGAGATCGCAGAGTGATGAACTCTTTGCCACCCCTTCAGATGTGGGTGGTGAAGAAAAAGAACCAATTTCTTCTGCAGGGTCAGGTCTCCAGACGTGCTTAAACGTCTGAAGAATTTGCCGGAGACCTGAAAATGCCTGAAAGGACGCAGGCTAATCATGAAGAAATGAACCCTCATTTCTCACGTCCTCATACTGTTTTATCTGTTCTATTGGTTGACTAAATTGAGCTGGTGAATTAATGTCATATTCTTCACTGATGAAGTATATGAGTTCGTAAGATGCACTAATTCATCTGCAGGATGATCAACCCAAAGCAAATGAGTGGGTCCTCGATAGTGAATGTACAAATCACATGACTGGTGACAAGAATCTATTGATGGATGTTCCCTTATCTCCATCGCATCTGAAGCATATCATCTTCGCCGAAAAAGGCAAAAGTCAGGTATTGGGTCTAGGTAAGGTTGCAATCTCAAAGGATCAACATATGGAGAAAGTCATGCTTGTCGAGTCCTTAGGATACAACCTCATGTCTGTCTCAATGCTTTGTGATCTTGATATGGTTGTTGTCTTTGGCAAGTATCGTTGTGTTGTGATCATGGAAACTGACAATTCCAAAGTCTTCGAAGGCTTTAGGAGAGGAGATCTGTATATTTTTGATTTCTCTACAGGACCTCAACCAGCTGTATGTCTACTTGCAAAAGCTTCAGAAGGCTGGCTATGGCATCGAAGACTTGGTCATGCTGGCATGAGGAATCTGCACACGCTCGCGAAGAAGAAGCATGTCATTGGCATTGAGAATGTCAAATTCCTCAAGGATCACTTGTGTGGAGCCTGTGAAGCTGGAAAGATTACCAAGGCCAAGCATCCAACAAAGACAATCTTGACTACCACTCGACCATTTGAATTGTTTCACATGGATCTCTTTGGTCCTAATCATTATTCTGCAGTTACAAATGATGCATCTCTATATGGATTTGTTATTGTTGATGATTACTCTCGTTACACATGGGTGCATATTGTCACTTACAAACATGAGGTGCAGGAAGTCTTCAAACGATTTTCCTCGAGGGCCTCAACCAACTTTGGTGTGAAGATCAAGCACATCATAAGTGACAATGGAACCGAGTTCAAGAATTCTGGTCTTGATTACTATCTTGATGAACTCGGTATTACGCATGAGTTATCTGCTCCTTATACTCCTCAGGAAAATGGCGTCGTGGAGCGCAAGAAGAGGACTCTTGTTGAGATGGCTCGCACTATGCTTGATGAATACAAACGCCTCGTCGTTTCTGGATTGAGGCAATTGATACTGCGTGCCACATCATCAACAAGGTATATCTTCACAAATTCTTCAAGAAGACTTCTTATGAACTCCTCACTGACAAGAAACCCAATGTAAGTTATTTTAAAGTCTTTCGTGCTAAATGTTGGATTAGAGATCCTCATCAGAACTCAAAATTTTCACCGAAAGCACATGAAGGTTGTATGCTTGGCTACAGATAGGACTCGCACACCTACAGAGTCTTCAACAACATTCTTCACAAAGTTGTTGAAACTGTAGATGTGCGGTTCGTTGAAACTAATGGCTCGCAAAGAGAGCACCTACCTTTTGTGTTAGATGAATAGTCACCTGAGAAATCTATCAAGTTCAAAGCTATTGAGGATGTCATTCCTACCGAAGAATCTGTTGAAGAGATCATTCCAGAACGTGAAGAACATCATGCTGATGCACCTGAAGAAAATGGTGCTGAAGAAAATGCTGATCAAATTCCTCGAGGACAACCCGCTCATCCTCGCGTTGCAAACAAAGTGCAGATTGAGAAAATCATCAACGACATCAACATTCCAGGTCCTCTCACACGCTCAAAAGCTTCACATTTGTCTAACTTTTGTGGGAACTTTTCTTTCATCTCTATCACAGAGCCCACTAAGGTAGATGAAGCATTTCTAGAGCCTGAGTGGATTCAAGCTATGCAAGAGGAATTACATCAATTCAAGATGAACAACGTCTGGGAACTGGTTAATCACCCATATCCTCACAAGCATAATATCATTGGCACAAAGTGGATCTACCGCAACAAGCAAGATGAAAATGGCCTTGTGGTGAGGAATAAGGCACGACTTGTAGCTCAAGGCTACACACAGGTTGAAGGAATTGATTTCGACGAAACTTTTGCACTTGTTGCTAGACTTGAGGCTATTCGCATATTTCTTGCTTATGCTAACCATCATGATATCACTTTTATATCAAATGGATGTGAATAGTGCATTCCTCAATGATAAGCTTGAGGAAGAAGTATATGTTGCTCAACCCGCAGGTTTTGAAGATCCAAAGCATCCTGACAAAGTCTGCAAACTCAATAAGGCCCTCTGTGGCCTCAAGCAGCCCCCTCAGGAGTGGTATGATACTTTGAAGGAATTCCTCATGAAGAAAGGCTTCAAACCCAGTTCACTTGACCCTACCCTTTTCACTAAATCTTATGATGGTGAATTGTTTGTGTGCCAAATTTATGTTGATGATATTATCTTTGGCTGTACTGACCAATGTTACCGTGATGAATTTTCCTATATGATGAGTGAAGAATATCAAATGTCTATGATGGGAGAACTGAAATTCTTCTTAGGTCTTCAAATTCGTCAACAGTGCAATGGTATATTCATATCTCAGGAGAAATACCTCAAGGATGTACTGTGGAAATTCGGCATGCAAGATTGCAAAGGGGTCAAAATTCCAATGCCCACAAATGGCCATCTATGCACTGATGAAAATGGTATTGACTTTGATCAAAAGGTATACCGCTCCATGATTGGTTCTCTATTGTATTTATGTGCATCTAGGCCAGATATTATGCTTAGTGTTTGCATGTGTGCCCGATTTCAAGCTACACCGAGGGAATCACACCATAAGGCTGTGAAGCATATTCTTCGACATCTAGCTCACACACCAACACTTGGATTATGGTACCGAAGGGCTCGGCTTTTGATCTCATTGGATATTCAGACTATGACTATGCTGGTGATTGTGTGGACCGCAAGTCAACATCAGGCACATGCCATTTCCTCGGACGATCTTTGGTCTATTGGTCCTCGAAGAAACAGAACTGTGTATCACTGTCTACTTCTGAAGCTGAGTACATTGCTGCTAGTTCTTGTTGTGCTCAATTGCTATGGTTGAAGCAAACTCTCAAGGACTACGGCGTCAACATGAAGAATGTGCCTCTCTACTATGACAATGAGAGTGCAATCAAGATTGCTCACAACCCAGTTCAGCACTCGAAGACTAAGCACATTCAAATTCATCATCATTTTCTTCGTGATCATGTGTGGAAGGGCGACATTTCTATTGAGCATGTACAGACTGAAGAACAGCTAGCCGATATCTTCACTAAGCCCTTGGATGAGAAGAGATTTAGCAAGTTGCGGTGTGAGCTAAATATCCTAGAATCTTCGAATGTTCTTTGAAAAGGACACTCATCCTAACACTTATGCAAAACTGATGACTTAGATGTGCAACACGCGAAGAAACGTTTTTATTCAATCAATGAAGACTAACACTCTAAGTGTGAAGAAATTAACGAAGAATTTGATTCTCAGAACCCTATGACAATTGTACGCGGTGTGTGAAATCATCATTCTTATACGGTGGGTTACGCCACCACCAAAAGTTGAAAATCTTCAATTGAGTTTTTCCTCAGTTTCGAAATTCCTCAGTTGTTCATTTTCTTCAACTTTGCATTGTCTTCACCATCTCCGTCGTTTTTCTTCATTGTCTATTTTTATATAGAGAGTTTATGTCCTCTACAACATTCACTTATTGCTAATTCTTCAAGTTGCTTTTTCTGCTAAGTGAATGTGATCGTACCCTTCCCCCTCTATGCTAAACTCAACCCAATCTATCCATAAATTCTTCATGTGCATTCTATTTGAAACTCGTTCAAAATCTTCACTGTGTCCTTGTCAGCTGAAGAATTTGCGAACGGAACCATAAAACTTATCTTATCTAAATTTTCGTCTTTGTCGCTTAAACTGTTCCGCATTCTGTGAAGTGTTTATCTATTCACCCACGATCTCACATGATCGCCACCTCTCAGTACGTGGGTGACACATGTCAAGCGAATGAGAAGGGTCAGGGGCACATTCGTCCAATTTCTTCGGGCGGACAGTTTTTCACCTCGGCTATATATACCCCTCCCCTTCCTCACTTCGTTTTTATTCCGCTCGTTCTCTCTCCCGCTCGAGCTTCTCAAACCCTAGCACCGCCTCTAATTCCATCGTCGCCGGTGAGGAAGAGCTTCACTGCCTCGACCTCGTCGCCGTCGTACTAACATCGGTTGCGGATTTCTTCACTCCGCCGCCGCCGTAGTTGTCTTCCTCTGCCAAGTTAGGGCGTGGAAGATCTGAACTGATGAACTTCACATCTACACTTTCCGGTTCGTCATGTTCTTCATCCAGGGTAATTAAAAGTTACTTTTACTTCCCTCTTTGATTCAAATATTTACTACAAAATCTTCAAAGGTGTTTATTCCTCAAATTCTTCTCACATTAAACACCTCACATGTCATCTGTTCTTGATCCGTTTCTCTAAGCAACATTTTTTTAAGATTCCTAATTGTGTCGATTTTCGATCTATACAACTCTGGAACCTATGACAAAGAACGCTTAGTGAAATTCTTCTAGACACATCTGGTCAAATTCTTCAAACTTGTTCCTTTTGAAAAACCTTCTGAGAACGCATATGACCTCTCCAAATTCCTCGCAACTATACTCTGTTCATAGGTACTCATGTACGCTGCTGAGGTCAACACAACATTTGAGGTCCCTGAGGACATCTATGCTAGGTACTGCACACCCCCTGAGGAGGATAAAAATCAGCACAAGGGGCACATTCAAAAGATTGAGAGGAGATGTGCACGGGAATGGAGGGAGTACAAATATGTCACTCCAAAGTATATGTAGAAATTTGCTCTTAATCCTCAACGCCCAAGACCTCCATTGGCACCTGGCCAAGAAGCTGATCCCACCAGCCTCAAGTGTGGTGAGGACTATCCTGATGAATGGGCCAAGCGTCAGGCCAAGCTAGCCAAAATAGCTAAGGAAGCAGTGAGGAAATTTAATGAAAACTCTGCTGCTGCTACCACTGCTGAGGCCTCTGCAAGCAAGCCAAAGAAGGCCATGGCTAAGAAGCCTGCTCATAAGCCAAGTGCTTCGCCCCAAATGCCCTCACGTCCAAGTTCCTCAGCAATGCCATCATGACCAGATTCTTCAAAGCCCTCACGGCCAACTCCTCAAGCTGCCCTAGCTCCTCTAAAGTCCTCAGCTCCTCTGCCAAAGTCCTCAGCTCCTCCACCAAAGTCCTCAGCTCCTCCGACAAAATCCTCAGCACCTGTGCATCTCGCCACATGCCAAAGGACAACAGGCATCTCTATTGCCTCAGGAGCTTTTGCTAGTTCCTTAGTTGCACAAAATTCATCAACTGGCCCCTCTCTGCTGAAGAAAAAGGCCACTGTTGGACGAGGCACTCGACCAAGTCCTCACAAGAAGTAGGTCGCCTTTCAAGTGCCGTCTGATGAAGATGAAGCTGATGATGAAGAACTTGACGAAATCATCAGAGACAGGCAGCTCAAGGCCGCTAGAGCCAAAGGCACAAATGTGCCTCTACTTTTGGATCCAAATTTGATCCTTGATTACATTGATCTCTGGCACAAGGACCCAAACACTCCTATGCCTGATTTCAAGCTGACTCCTGGCCAGAGTCATATGCTGACTAGCTTCATTCAAGAAGGAAAATGGAAATTTGAAAAGGCCAGGCAGTTGAAGAAAGCGCAGTACAAGAAGGAGCGCTTCCTGAAGAAAAACGTTGTCTCCATGACAACTGAAGAACTTGTCACTATTCAACCCGAGATCAAGAAGCTCAGTGATGAATCTGACGTATACCGCTCTGACTGGCTTGGAGCCAAAGTCAGATTTGTGAATTTGACTGAGAAGTTCACTTCCAATGTTGCAGCCCCAAAGCAACAAGAAAATCCTCAGGCTGAGGCTTCTGCTCAGCCGATTGAAGAACATGCCAGCACCGCTGATGACATTCAGGCTTCTGAAGAAAATCAGAGTATCAGGGCTGATGACTGCATTCCAGCCGCTGAATAAATTGCCAGGGCAACCACTAGTGTTGCGCCTGAAGAGACTAAAGAAGTCAGGGCAACTGCATCAATTGTGCCTGAAGTAATTGAACCAAATTCCTATCCTCCTCCCGCACCTACCCCAACTCCGATCCTTCCGTCTGCATCAGATGTGAAGAAAACCAAGGCTGCAGAGCATGCGGCAGTGAAGAAAAGGAAAGCATCAACTTCATCAGATTCTTCAGCTCTGAAGAAGATGAAGCCATTGACCAGCTCTTTTGCAAATCCAATTGATGCTATTCCGGTCTCATCCATGCCATCAAAGGACCTTGTTACTTTTGATGAAGAATATGTGATTCCAAGTGAATCTGATGATGACATTCCTTCTGCTGCTTCTTCAGATCAGTTGGATGAAGAAATTGAAGCGGATGCAATCCCTTCAACCCCAATAGTCTCATTGCCCATGCCTCAGTTCACTGCTGAAGAGGCCGGTGTTGAGGAAAAGAGTGAAGATGAAGATGTGGACATTGGATGTACAACACCAGTGTTGAATGACGACTTTTGGGAAAGTCAGCACCCCAACTCTCCTCTGTTCACACCTCTGCAACAAATTCCCCAGTCCCCTGTCAATACTGAAGTACAAATGGGATCTGAAGAACCTCATGCAACCCCGTCTGTCCATGAAGAAATTCCAGCCACTAGTGCTGATGAAAATGTTAATGAAGAATTGGAGACCTAGGCTGTCACTGAAGAAGAACCTGAAATTCCTCAGCTTGTGGATCCTGAGATTGCGATTCCTGAGGTGGTGATGCAATTGACTGATACTCCTCAGCCCAAGCCAAAGTATCCCTTCTCGCAGAAGTATAAATTCAAGGCTGATGACTTCTTCGGTGAGCAGGTTTTCTTCATTGACTTCAACCCATATGACTCTGCTCGTCTTAGAAGGAAGCGGTTCTGGACTGCCAGCCAAGAAATTTTTTATTCTTCACTGCTCTTCAACAAGGACAAAGTCTTCGACCACGAGCATATTCCTCACGTCGACATGGAATCAATGCCTTGTTTTACCCCAGCCCTCAGTGTGCTTCATGATGCAGGATTGCTCAACTTCTGCACGGATATTTGCAATTGGAATGAAGAGCTCATTCTTGAATTCTATGCAACCCTGCACATCACAGGCGATGCTGATGATATCAACTCTTGGGTGTTGGACTGGATGACCGAAAATACTCATTACAAAGCACCTGCCTCTGAATTACTTCATACCCTGCCAATTAGTCCTCCCCTTGAAGGTGCTTGCTGCCTGTACCAGGAACCTGAACTCACTGCTCATTACATGCAAGTGCTTATGAAGCCTCTGAAGCCCGGTCAAGCCCCAAGAACCAAATTCCTCGTGAAGGAATTGCTATATGTGCCAACAACTGTCTATCGCATTCTGACGAAGACTATGAGTCCAATCAAAGGCCACGACTCGTCTGATGAGGAAATTGTTGGCATCATGAAGAATCTGCTATTCAACATCACACATGGTATTCTGGTCAATTATCACGATTTCTTCATGAGGACTCTGGCAAATGTTGCACTCTCTCTGTTTGAGTTGAAGCCTTACGCACCTTGGATTATGAGATTCCTCAGAATAAGGTCTTCACTCAACTACAAGGCTGATTTTCAGAATCACCTCAGCTACTTGCCCCCCATTGAAGTCCTCAAAAGGACATTTTGCTCAGTTGATGAAAAGGACAAGGCCGCTGCTGTTGTTGTCGGTGTGGAACGACACCTATGGGATCACAAGAATCCCTACTATGGTTGCCGGGGCGCAGGGTTGCGAGGAGAGCAGGGCTAGTAGACAACACAAGGATCGTTTACCCAGGTTCGGGCCACGAGGATGCGTAAAACCCTATTCCTGCTTTGGTGGGTGTATTTCTGAGAGTTCTTGAGCTCTCGAACTAGTTGTGGTCAGCGCGTGGTTCGAAAGAGCCGAATCCCCCTTCAGTATGCCATGGGCCCTCCTTTTATAGTTGAAAGGGGCTGCCACAGTGACACACAGGAGGTGGAAAGGCGTACAGTGCCCTGAGCTTATCGCTCGTATTACAGGACAAGACGCATTTAATGCGTGGCTTAGGTGTCCCCTTGCTTTATCGGGGACGTACGGGGCGAGGCCCGTCCGTCGTCGCTCCTCCTCGCGTCGACACGTGCCCCGGCCAGTGATGCATGTGGTGCCATGTAGGAAGGCAGGCAGCTGGGTGGCACGATGGTGGAGCCTTCACGAAGATCTGCATGCCGCCACGCAGGCGCTTGATGAGTTGGCCTGGGAGCTGCATGTTGCCACGCAGGTGCCCGCCCAGCTGGCTGGGCTGGCAGCTGCATGGGAACGGCGGTGGAAGCTTGGATGGCGCAGGTTTGGCAGTGTCCTAGCCGGCGTCTTTGGTGAGGGCCTTGTCGTGTGGCCCGGCAAGGGTCTTGGCGTGGCGTGCTGTCGTCCCCTGCAAAGATCTTGCCGGGGGTCTGGTGGCCTTCCTCGGCAAGGATCTTTGCCGAGAATCGTCGTCTTCTAACCCTCATCTGATCTTGGATATGTCTTCACAAAGATCTGCATGCCACCACAGAGGTGCCTCTCCGAGCCCTGGCCCCATGCCGATGATGGAGCTGGGGGCCGTGGGCTCAAGGGTGGCTTGCTCTGTTTGTGCGGGGCGATTTGTCCCGGCAAGGGTCTTGCCAGGGCCCCTGAGGCCGCCCGGCAAGGGTCTTCCCGGGGGAACCTGCTTTGTCCCTCTGCTCTTTGTGGTCTTGGCCTTGGCGTTCCTTTGATTGTCTTGGGCTTTGATCTTACCTTGGCTCACCTCCCTCGTTCTGCTTGGTGTGGCCGTGGGTGCGGCTCTGACTGCCCGTGCACAGGAAAAGGGGTACAAAAATGCTCCCCTGTTTTTGTACACCGATAGGAGCCCCCTGGCCTGGGCCACACATAAGCATGACACGTAGTTGGGCCAGGCCCAAAACGGTGCGCGGGCAGGTGGTGCGGTTTTTACAGTGGTAAGATTCTTCGCGCGCTCCGCCTCCCACGACCCGCGCGTGGCGTGGTGTGGAGGGGTGTGCGTGACGTGGGCGGCATGCGTGGGGCGGTTTCCACACGCATGCGTCACATCGCAGTAAATGGGCAGCGCGCCCCGTGGCTTCCCCATAAAAAAGGATAACCGCGGGCGCACTGTTCCTTTTACCCTCCGCGCAACCCCAATCTCGGAGACCTCTGCCTGCTTCCCTCTTCTTCTCCAAGCTTCGTCCCCACTTGCCGCCGTTGTGCCTCCGCCGCCCTTCGTCCTGCCCTCCTCCCCCAGCCGTCATGGTGCCAAAATCCACCAAGGGCAAGGGAGTGGCTAAGGATGCCGGAGCCGCGGAGCCGCCAGAAAATGCGCTGGTGGTGCAGCGGACGCAATCTGCCTTCTTCCCCTCGATGGTCGACGTGTTCCAGCTTCGGGACTTCTTCAGGCCCTTGTGGGGAGTGAAGACGGGGGGGGGGGGGGGAGAATTCGGGGAATCCGGCCACGCGTGTCATCCCCGCCAACTGCGCCGAGGCTGCCCCAAATTGGTACCCCTTCTTTGTTGATTATTTTTCCTGCGGGCTCTGTCCTCCCTTCTCCGATTTCTTTAGGGACGTCATGCATACCTTTGGCTTCCGCCTCCTGGATTTTACTCCGAACGCAGTGGCGTGCATGGCTCTTTTCGCGCATCTCTGTGAAGGCTTCACCGGGGTGCACCCCAACACGGCGCTTTTTCGCCATTACTTCTCCCCTCGGATCCAACCAGGGGTGCCATCTCCGGTTGCATCGCCTGGGTCTCAAGATCCAAGGGAGCTTACCCGGAGGGTGCCATGAAGGAGAGGTGGAAAGAATGGCGGGGCCGGTGGTGCTGGATCGACGAGGAGGACCCGTCGGTGTTCTGCGAAGTTCGCCGAGTGCTGCCGGTCCGCAGAAGCGATTGGAGCAACGTCGATGCTGACAACGAGAAGCTCACGGTCGCCACCACCAGGATCCTCCGGCTCACCGCTGGATCGCTCCACTGCATATCAAGGGGAGGCCAGCCTGGCTCTTCACAAACCCCGCCGACATCATGCGGCTTCGTCCCGGCCTCGACCACAACTTCACAGTGATGGGGCATGCCCATTTCTGCCAGCGGCTCTTCCAGCTTGACGTGGGCCGCGACGGCGAGGTCGAGCGGACCGGCAAGGTCGCGAGGGCCGCCGCGAAGGCCGGCAAGGTCCTCAAGGGGCCTTTGTTCAAGCTGCCAACGGGGGTGGTCCCGTTGTGCAATAACTCGCGCCGGTCCGATATCATTGCCTTGATGCCGTACTGCATCGCGCACGGCCCCGACCCAAGCTGGAAGGAGCCGAAGGACGTCGAGGTGCAGCAGTTCTTTGACACCCTGCACGAGGGGTACGTCAACACCGACGCTGAGCGGCTTCTTGTCCAGGACACCACCCAGGCGGAGCTGGGCTACATCGCCACCAGGGCGAGGGAGGTACGGCTTGCCAGGGAGGCCGGCAGCGCCAGCGGTGTGGAAGACAGGGCCGCAACGGCCACGGAGGAGGAGCTCGCCCGGTGGGCGGCGGCCGCCGGGGGAGCCAGCAACGCCGGCACCGAGGCTCCTCTGGTTGAAGATGTGACCGGCGAGTCGTTGGAGGAGGAGGCCGAGACCGCAGACCTGACGCCGCCTACGGGGAGGGGGCGAGTCCTGCGGCGGGCAGTTCCGGCGAGCCGGTCCGGCCCGGCAGGGTTGCGCGTCCACAGCTGACCCTGGAGGGGCCCGGGCACCACACGAGGGCCGCGGCGGCAAAGAAGCCAGCGAAGGCCGCAGTGAAGAAGAAGACAGTCGCCCCTTCTTCGTCCGCGCGTGTCCAGACACCACCTCCTTCTCCTCCTCCGGCGAATGTTGATACGGAGGTTAATTTTGTTTATGGATCCCTCAGCCCGAGGAGGAAGAGGAAGACAACAGAGCAGGAGGCGGACGACGAGTAAGTATCTGGTTCCTTTTCGTTATCTCTGCCTCCTCAAACTGCGTTGCTTTTCTTGACTTGTTTTTGTCTCTGTAGGGACGCGGAGACGCTGGCCAGGGAGCAAAAAGGGCCAAGGTCTCGGCGGATGGCCAGCCCCCGGTTGGTACTTCGAGGGTGCCGTTGGTGGTGTTGAGCAGCCCAGACAGCAGCCCCCGGCATAGCCCACAGCATAAGTTCATCACTCTTCCCCCGTCGACATGTGCTAGGGGCACGGCACTTTGGTGCTGACCTTGCCAGGCATGTAGGAGGAGAGCAGCAGCAGGAGGAGCCACAGAGGGCTACCCCCAACACGCTGCCCCCATCAACCATGCCGCCCCGAGGTGCGTCCCCGGCAAGGGCGCCAAGTACCGAGACTACGCACATGGAGGAGGAGGAGGAGAACTCGGGCGCCGGCGGCTTTGCCTTGACGCCAAATGTTGGTGGGGAGGGGACTTTTGTTTCTCAACCTGGTATCGGCACTGGTAAGTCGTTCGCCGTTCGTCCCTGTTCTTTTTCTTTCTGGCTCTTGGTCCTGGCCTTGCCTCACCCCCTTCTTCGGCACCCAGATTCCTCCTCGGTGAACCCAGAGGACGTGGACGCCGTCATCGAGGGCGTCGCCAAGGCCGCCAAGGCGGACGTCGATAAGATCACCGTCGAGGAGGCCACCAAGGACACTGCCGAGGACGCCCCAAGGGGCCTACCGGGGAGGCCGACAAGGCTGCCGCTAAGGAGGCCAGCAAGGGGCCTGCCGGGGAAGCCGGCGGGGCCGCTGCCGAGGAGGAGGAGGAGGAGGCTGGTGACCAGCCTTCCTCCTATGTTGCTTCTGGCTCCGGCAAGTACCTGAGGGTGAGTGACGACTTGTTTGTCCACCTTCCAGGCGCGTCGAGCACCAGGACACCCGTTGAGGGAGAGGTGTTCGACGAAGAGGTGCTTGCCGCTGCCGGGCTTGAAGTCGTCGACAAGCCGATCGTTGGCGGCGATGGTTCGCAGGAAGAGCGGCTCCTCCACGCCATGGGCGCCAGCTTCCGGAAGCTCCAGGCGCTCCACCGCGCCCGCCTGGACAAGGCTAAGTCCAAGACGACGACGGTGGAGAAGGCGGAGGCGGACCTCCAGAAGCGCGTTGCCGAGGCGCAGGACTGGTTCCGAGAGGCCCACAAGGGGCTCAAGGCGGCCCAGGGTGAGCAGGCCAAGCGCGACGTGGAGCTCACCATGAAGCTCGCCGACGTCGAGAAAGCTCAGGAGGCGGCGAAGAACTTGGCCGCGGCGGCCGCCCGGACCCAGCGCGAGGCCGCGCTGAACTCCCAGGAGGAGGACCTCGCTGCACGCGAGGAGAAGCTTGCCGCCATGCTTCGCGGCAAGGATGCAGAGGTGGAGAAGCTTGTCTTGCAGCGGACCAGTGAGCTGGAGCAGAGGCACGAAGAGGCACTCAATGCCCAGGCCCAGGTTCACGCCGGCAAGGTGGAGGAGCTGGAGGCAGAGCGTGACGGGCTGAAGGAGCAGGCCCTGAAGCTGTCCCAGGAGAGGGACACGCTTAACAGTGCCCTGACAGAGGCGCAGGGCGCGGTCGTCGGCAAGGCCGGGGAGCTCTCCGAGGCCAACAACTCCATCAAAGATCTCCAGCTGAAGCTGGAGGGTCTCGAGAAGGTGCTGTCGGAGGCCAAAACCCAGGAGGGGATCCTGGCCAAGGAGCTGGAGGCCGAGAAGCAGTTGCGAACGAACGAGGGCCTCAACTTCGTGGATCATCTGGCGGGCGAGAACCGTTGGATCGATCGCCTCGCCAGCATCTCCATCCAAGCCGCCGCGCAGCTGGCCATCATGGGGATGCCGGACATGAGGTACGTCCTGGAGCGGAGCGTGAGGGCAAATTGCAGCTTGACCATGTTTTTTGAGAAGCTCGTCGGGGCTCTGGAGCGGCTCCACGACAACCGGGTGGCCTCGCTGGCCGAGGAGTCCCGGAGGCTTTGCCAGGGTGCCATGACCAAGGTTCTCACAAAGGTGGCACACTTGTACCCCGACCTCAACTTCGACGCCGCACTGGAGAGCTTGTCGGAGGGTACTGACCTCGCGCCGCTCAGGGAGCGCATCAAGCCCATCATCGGTAGTGTCGTGGAATTACGAGGGTGGAGGGGCAGCGCCGAGATTAGGCATCCCGTCCTTTATCGCCGCTGCAGGTTCACAACCAAGACAATCGCTATCTATAGTTAGAACCACAGCAACAATTTGTTGTAATATAACTCTACAGCACTTTTAGTATTATGCATGTTATTTTCCTGTTCGATTTTCCTTTGTATGTCCACCCTACGTTACTGGGTAGGCTCGCCGGCGCGTAAACCCAAGGCGGCGTCCTGGGGACGGATCCCCATTGGCCTGCCGAGTGTGCTTGCTGCCGGGCGGACCATCTTGCCGCCCTTAGCGCGGCCGCTCGAACTGTCGAGCTTGACTCGAGTCAGAGTCGGGAGCGTTGCCGAGTGCGGAAGACTACCCCGCCACTCTCGACGCGGCTGATTTGAGCTGTTGAGCGGACTCGAAACAGAACAAGGGAGTTGCCAATTGCGGGAGGGCCCCTTTGCGTGCTGGTTTCTCATACATAGGCGAGATCATCGAGGATGATAACCTTAGACAAAAGAGGAAATAACTCAAAGCTCTGAATAACTTAGCTTTTCTGTTGCCGACCGGCGTCATTTCTCCAGCCGCCTTCTTCTCAGAAACCGAAAGCGACGAAGAACTGCTAGCCTAACTACCAGACCAGATTCTCACAATTGCGCCATCCCCCTACCTGGCATGCCAAAGATGTCGGTGTGGAACGACACCTATGGGATCACAAGAATCCCTACTACGGTTGTCGGGGCACAGGGTTGCAAGGAGAGCAGGGCTAGTAGCACAAAGATCATCTACCCAGGTTCGGGCCGCGAGGATGCGTAAAACCCTAGTCCTAATTTGGTGGGTGTATTTCTGAGAGTTCTTGAGCTCTTGAACTAGCCGTGGTCAGTGCGTGGTTCGAAAGAGCCGAATCCCCCTTCAGTATGCCATGGGCCTCCTTTTATAGTTGAAAGGGGCTGCCACAGTGACACACAGGAGGTGGAAAAGCGTACAGTGGCCTGATCTTATCGCTCGTATTACAGGAAAAGACGCATATAATGCATGGCTTAGGTGTCCCCTTGCTTTATCGGGGACTGGTCGAGGCCCGTCCCGTCCGTCGCCGCTCCTCCTCGCTTCGACATGCGCCCCGACCAGTGATGCGTGCGGTGCCATGTAGGCAGGCAGGCAGCTGGGTGGCACGGGGGTGGAGCCTTCACGAAGATCTGCATGCCGCCACGCAGACGCTTGATGAGTTGGCCTGGGAGCTGCATGTTGCCACGCAGGTGCCCCCAAGCTGGTTGGGCTGGCGACTGCATGGGAATGGCGGTGGAAGCTTGGTTGGCGCGGGTTTGGTGGTGGCCTCGCCGGCGTCTTTGGCGAGGGCCTTGCCGGGTGGCCCGGCAAGGGTCTTGCCGCGGCGTGCTGTCGTCGCCGGCAAGGATCTTGCCGGGGGTCTGGTGGCCTTCCTCGATAAGGATCTTTGCCGAGAATCGTCGTCTTCTAACCCTCATCTGATCTTGGATATGTCTTTACAAAGATCTGCATGCCACCACAGAGGTGCCTCTCCAAGCCCTGGCCCCACGCTGATGATGGCGCTGGGGGCCGTGGGCTCAAGGGTGGCTCGCTCTGTTGGTGCGGGGGGAGCTGTCCCGGCAAGGGTCTTGCCGGGGCTGCTGAGGCCGCCCGGCAAGGGTCTTTCCGGGGGAACCTTCTTCGTCCCTCTGCTCTTTGTGGTCTTGGCCGTGGCGTTGCTTTGATTGTCTTGGGCTTCAATCTTACCTTGGCTCACCTCCCTCGTTCTGCTTGGTGTGGCCGTGGGCGCGGCTCTGACTGCCCATGCACAGGAAAAGGGGTACAAAAATGCGCCCCTATTTTTGTACACCGACAGTTATAGATGAAGGCATTCGTCACCATTGGATGGTCAGTTTCGCAAAGCTGTATCTTATTTCACCAATGATGACTCTACAACTCATGATTCTGCTGCAAATGCATCCAGCCCAATCCTCAAGCCACAGCTCCAAGAGTGATGACTGACCGTGAGCTGCTTCTTAGTCTTCACCAGAAGGTGGACCGAGACCACAAATGGGTTAAGCGTCGGTTTAGTTCTATTTTTCACAACATGACTGCTACACACAATGCAGTGAAGAAAAACCGTTTCTACCTCCATGAAGTCTTCGGTCGCATCTGGGCTATTCTATCACATCTGTATGGTGAAGAAGATCAGAAGCAAATGGATCTCAAGGAGGATTTTGACTGGTCTGCTCCTCCACCAAAGAAATTCAAGAAGGTCAAGGTTCCTTCCTTGGTGGCCAGCTCATATTCTTCATCACGCGAAACCGATGAACATGAAGACTTGGACGACTCTGTGGCAAACGACCCCAACAACGCTAGCGCTCCTCCATCAACTTGATATTCTTCAGGGGCGTTAGTCCTCATTTTCGCTCCTTTTGGTCATTCGGTGACAAAAGGGGAGAAATTTGAGTTTGTCTTCAAGAGGGTCTATCTATATGGGCGTTTTTGCTAAGTTACAACTCTCGTTCTTCTGAGACTTTATTCAATCGAGTTGTAAACTTAAACTCTATGGTGGTCTGATACTTTTGCTGAGATTTTATGCATGCTTATTCCGTTAATGTTAATGCACGCATGCTAAATTACATTAGTCACCATATTTCATCATGCATTTCATATTCTTCATATTATATGTCAAATGCGTGTATGAAATACAAGATATAGGGGGAGATCTCCATGATTCTACTCTTCAAGTGTGCATTGCTTCAAAAGAAATTTCCTCACTATGCACATCTTTAGGGGGATTTCTTCTATATCTTGCAATCAAATTCCTCAATATCTGTATTTACACTTCATATGATTATCCCCGTTGAAAACTTAACCTATATTGTCATCAATCACCAAAAAGGGGGAGATTGTAAGTGCATCTAGTGCCCCTTAGTGATTTTGGTGTATTGAAGACTTATAGGTTAAGGGACTAATGTGTTTGTGAGTGTACACAGGTCTATAAATCTATGCGGAGTTTGATATTTACAATGAAAGTCGACCCCTAAAAATGAAGTTCTTTGACTGAAGACCTTGGATTTCTGAAGACTTTGAAAGTGAAGAAATAGGTGTGGCCTGAAGACTTGGTATTCGTACGAGGAACATGAAGCGTGAAGACTTTTGTTTTCGTAGTTTAATTTTCTCTTTATTGAGTCATAGGAAACACCGTACTGTTAAAGGGGGTCGAAGAAATACTAAGGAAAAATTTCCATGTGATGCTCAACTCAAAATCCTACACCTACCAATCACTTCGAGTGAAGCCATTGGAAATCTCTTACAGTTCAGTCAATTTCTTCAGTGACAGAGACGAAGTTCTTCTGGTCTCTGAGGAATTTGTTCTGACTGAGGAGTTAGGAATTCGCCAGTGCGGATTGCCTATCGTGTGAGGAACATGACAACCCTGAGGAAATTGAGCCTCAAATTTCTGACTGTTGCTGTGCTATGCGCCAGCTGTCCCAAAATATCGACCCGCCTAACGGTCACTACCCGCCTAACGGTCATATCATTGAAGGGCATTTATGTATTATCATGACGGGCTGCTCCCTAGGCCATAAATAGCCGCCCCCTACAACCACTAGCTGGTTGGCTGCTCCAAGAGAAACTGACACTTGTCATTTGGGAGCATCCCATCCTCCGAGGACTATGAGCAAAAATCATCAAGTAAGGAAAACCCAAACCCAAACCCAAACCCAAACACCCACAAACCCAAAGTGATTGAGCATCACTGAAGAGATTGATCCTACATGGATCCAACGCTTGTTACCCTTGAAGACTGAGCATCTTCCAGACGGTTAGGCGTCATGGTCTAGAGCATCCAAGAGGAAACTGTGGATCGCCGAGTGACCGAGTTTGTGAAGGTTTGGAAGTCACCTAAAGACTTACCACGAGTGATTGGGCGAGGTCTGTGTGACCTTAGCTCAAGGAGAATATGGTGAGGAATGTGTGTCCTCAGCTTTAAATACCTAGCCGCTCCAACCATACGTACAACTGTAACAGCAGTTGGAACTTGTCTACCAAATCATTGTCTTCACCAAGCCTACTGGTTCTATTTCCTCAACTCTTTCATTTCCTCATTATAGTTGTTGTGTGATTGTTCATATCTGTTTGAAGATTTTGACTGAAGACTTTCTCAATTTCCTCAGTTCAATTTCTTCAGTTTGTGTGCCTTCATCCTGTGTTATCATGTGTTTACGCTTTCTGTACTCTTTGCTTGTCTTCATTTCTTCATGATGACCATGCTTGTGTTTTGTTATGTTTACATCTGAGTACTTATTCCGCTGCAAGTAGTTCTTCACTCAGGAATTTCCTGACCCACAAATTCCTCAGTGAAGAATTCATAAAAAAAAATCGCCTATTCACCCCCCCCTCTAGTCGATATAACTTATTTTCAATGACCAACGGAACAACGTATGTTGTTATGCGGTTTGACCGATAAAGATCTTCGTAGAATATGTAGGAACCAATATGAGCATCCAGGTTCCGCTATTGGTTATTGACCGGAGATGAGTCTCGTTCATGTCTACATATTTCTCCAACCCGTAGGGTCCGCACGCTTAAC
The DNA here is from genome assembly GCA_021605145.1 of Aegilops bicornis. Lineage (NCBI taxonomy): Eukaryota > Viridiplantae > Streptophyta > Magnoliopsida > Poales > Poaceae > Aegilops > Aegilops bicornis. The sequence continues at coordinate 581,165,015 of CM038669.1, forward strand.
GTTCAGTGACGATGGGTATTATGAGTTTATGTGTTTTGATGTACCAAAGGTAGTTCGGAGTCCCAGATATGATCACGGACATGCCGAGAAGTCTCGAAATGGTCGAGACATAAAGATCAATATATTGGGCGACTATATTTGGACGTCCGAATGATTCTGAGTGAGTTCGGGCATATACCGGAGCACCGGGAGGTTACCGGAACCCCCCGGGAGGTATATGGGCCTTATTGGGCCATAGTGGGAGAGAGGAGAAGGAAGCAAAGGAGGGGGCGCCCCCCCCCCAAGCCCAATCCAAATTGGGTGGGGGGCCGGCCCCCCTTTCCTTCCTCCTTCCTCCCCCATCATTCCACTCCTAGTCCAACAAGGGAAGAGGCGAATCCTACTCCCGGTGGGAGTAGGACTCCCCAAGGGGCGCGCCATAGGAGGGCCGACCCTCCCCTCCTCCACTCCTTTATATACGGGGGAGGGGGCACCCCATAGACATACAAGTTGATCATTGATCTCTTAGCCGTGTGCGGTGCCCCCTCGACCATAATCCACCTCGATCATATCGTTGTAGTGCTTAGGCGAAGCCCTGCGCCGGTAGCTTCATCATCACGCCGTTGTGATGGCGAAGCTCTCCCTTGACACTCTGCTGGATCGTGAGTTCATGGGACGTCACTGAGCCGAACGTGTGCAGATCGCGGAGGTGTCGTACTTTTGGTGCTAGGATCGGTCGATCGTGAAGACGTACGATTACATCAACCACGTTGTCATAACGCTTCCGCTTACGGTCTACAAGGGTACTGACGGTGTCCTGGACTAGGGGGTACTCACCACGTCGTCTCCCGATCAGTTGGATTGGGCCGAGGATCCCCATGGCCGTATACTCATGGGCTAGTCCGGACAGTTGCCGCATACAAGGAAGATTCCACAAGACTTGGCGATCAAGACAAGGACTCCTCCCCCACCGGTGTGTTCGGCTAGGACTATTGTTATCCTAGGCCTCTGGTGCATTATATAAACCGAGGCCAGGCTAGTCGACACAGATACAATAAACAACAATCATACCATAGGCTAGCTTCTAGGGTTTAGCCTCTTTGATCTCGTGGTAGATCCACTCTTGTAACACACATCATCAATATTAATCAAGCATGACGTAGGGTTTTACCTCCATCAAGAGGGCCCGAACCTGGGTAAAACATCGTGTCCCTTGTCTCCTGTTACCATCCGCCTAGACGCCTTGCAGTTTGGGACCCCTACCCGAGATCCACCGGTTTTGACACCGACATTGGTGCTTTCATTGAGAGTTCCTCCGTGTTCGGCAAAAGGTCGATGGCTCGCTGCAGATCAAGCTGCGACTTCGCATCTTCGCCGCCAGCTCGATTGGTCACCTTGGTTCGACCAAGGATCGCGCCCTATCTCCGATCATCATGTTCGGGATGAGGGCCTTCATCAACATCAACTCCGATCTCTATCAAGATCATGGAGGAATCATCCAGGGAGCCCGGGGGCTCAACGTCAACATTGCCCTCGGGCGACCGTGCTGTTTTTCTGGACAGCGAACTTGAATCCGCCATCCGCGCCTCCTCGAGCGTCGGTTTGACGATTGGTTCGGTGGAATTGTGCGGAAGTGAGTCTACAAAAACCCTGGAAAATTTCGTCGAGTTCCGATGGAGGAATCTCTGGCAATCTCCGATATACCGGAGCCGCATTGAATCTGGAAGAGAATACCGGAGGAACACCTTGTGTGCTATCAAATGTCACAACGTAACTGGGTGATTATAAAGATGCTCTACAGGTGTCACTGATGGTGTTTGTTGAGTTGGCACTGATCGAGATTAGGATTTGTCACTCCGTATATCGGAGAGGTATCTCTGGGCCCTCTCGGTAATGCACATCACTATAAGCCTTGCAAGCATTGTGACTAATGAGTTAGTTGCGGGATGATGCATTACGGAACGAGTAAAGAGACTTGCCGGTAACGAGATTGAACTAGGTATTGAGATACCGACGATCGAATCTCGGGCAAGTAACATACCGATGACAAACGGAACAACGTATGTTGTTATGCGGTTTGATCGATAAAGATCTTCGTAGAATATGTAGAAACCAATATGAGCATCCAGGTTCCGCTATTGGTTATTGACTGGAGATGAGTCTCGATCATGTCTACATAGTTCTCGAACCCGTAGGGTCCGCACGCTTAACGTTCGGTGATGATCGGTATTATGAGTTTATGTGTTTTGATGTACCGAAGGTAGTTCGGAGTGCCAGATATGATCACGGACATGACGAGGAGTCTCGAAATGGTTGAGAGATAAAGATCAATATATTGGACAACTATATTTGGATGTCGGAATGGTTCCGAGTGAGTTCGGGCATATACAGGAGCACCGGGAGGTTACCGGAACCCCCCTGGAGGTATATGGGCCTTATTGGGCCATAGTGGGAGAGAGGAGAAGGAAGCAAGGACGGGCGCCCCCAAGCCCAATCCGAATTGGGTGGGGGGCCAGCCCCCCCCCCCCTTTCCTTCCTCCTTCCTCCCCCTTCCTTCCACTCCTAGTCCAACTAGGGAAGGGGAATCCTACTCCCGGTGGGAGTAGGACTGGGGGTAATCCTACTCCCGGTGGGAGTAGGACTCCCCATGGGGCGCGCCATAGGAGGACCGGCCCTCCCCCTCCTCCACTCCTTTATATACGGGGGAGGGGGCACCCCATAGACACACAAGTTGATCATTGATCTCTTAGCCGTGTGCGGTGCCCCCTCCACCATAATCCACCTCGGTCATATTGTTGCAGTGCTTAGGCAAAGCCCTCGGCCGGTTGCTTCATCATCACCGTCATCACGCCTTCGTGCTGACGAAGCTCTGTGGGATCGTGAGTTCATGGGACGTCACCGAGCCGAACGTGTGCAGATCGCGGAGGTGTCGTACTTTCGATGCTAGGATCAGTTGATCATGAAGACGTACGACTACATCAACCGCGTTGTCATAACGCTTCCTCTTACGGTCTACGAGGGTATGTAGACAACACTCTCCCCTCTCGTTGTTATGCATCACCATGATCTTGCGTGTGCGTAGGAAATTTTTTGAAATTACTACGTTCCCCAACAGTTTAGAGGTTGGCCGGGAAGCTGAAGTTCGATATACCAATTTTTTGACGAGCATGGCCAGTTCCCCATGCACTATTTGGGGATTCCAATTCATTATCTGAAGCTCGAGAATGCAGTAATCGTGTTAGAGAGAAGGGAGAAACACATTCTTAGTTGGAAAGGAAAGTTTTTGTCCTTTGTGGATGGTTGGTCCTTATTAACTCTGTGCTTATCAGCATGGTCTTGTACACGTTGTCTTTCCTCTAAATTCCACTACAGTTTATGCAAATATTGGACTATTTTCAGTCCAGTTTTTTTGCAGAGAAGTGGAGAAAGGAGAAGGTGTGGGTTGAAAAAAATGGGATGTTGAGGCCAAGAACATTGCACTTCTCCATAAATAACTGCTTAAGCTTTGTCTTCGCGAGGAAGGTGTATGGTAAGACCTCTTGTGAAACAACTACGCTCGTTCTAAAACCATCTCTAGGGTTAAATGGAAGACTCTCATTTTAGGGTGAGCGCAATGAAAATGGAGATTTTTTCTGCCACTTTGGAAGCTTCACCATTAAAGACATCTCACAAATTAGATTTTTGAAGGATTAGTGGCTAGAAAAATGTCCCTCTTAGTGACCGATATCCTATTTGGTTTTATGTTGTCTATAACAAACAAGATACCTTTGAGTAATTCTTCAGTGCCTCACCCACATATGGACATTTAGGAGGACCTTGATTGGGCCAAGATGCGACATGGAAAACCCTTCTAACTTGGTTGGAGGTTGTGTAGTTGTCACAAGGCAAAGACGAGTTGCAATGTAACCTTCGTAAAAAAGAATGTTTTTTATTAATTTGACGCGCAGTGCAATGTTTTGGAAACTTGTACCTGCAGGGCAAGGCACCACCTCTTCATCTTTATTGAAACATAGATATAAAGATATAAAAAGGTGATGACAAGGCCTTGGCCCAAAGAGAAAACAAAATCTTTACTTACAGAGGGAGCATGAGTACCCAAAATAGAAAATACAACCAAAGGGGGCAAATAGGAAATCCATCTCAATAGAGCATCCTTATATGTAGCCTTGATCCTATGTGTAAGCAAATAAATATCCCAAGTGAATCCCACTCTCCACCTAGCAAAACGGGGCTTTTCATTGAATAATACTTGCCATTCCAGATTATGCATATATTCCACCAAGCTGTGAAGACAACCTCAGCAAAAAAAAGGTTTGTCAAATTATTTCCTGGCCTTGCAAGCAATCTCACACTTATCAGAGTTATCAGTTCAAGAGATCTACATGTTATTCCAAACTCTAGTACTGAAGTTGCACTTGAAGAACGGATGATCTCTATCCTCCCTAGTGTTCATTGTTATATGCCAATTACTACCTCTGTCCTGGTTTATAGTTCCCCATTGTATTCTGTGCCAAATTTTGACTATAAATTTAACTCATAAAATATTTATGCATGCCATGAAAAAATATATCATTGAAAACTATGTTCAAATACAAACCCAACGATATATTTTTTTGTTGACATGCACTAACATTTTATTAGTTAAATTTTTGGTCAAAATTTGGCACAAATTACAAAAAGGGCCAATAAACCTGGACGGAAGTAGTACCAATTAAAGAACATGAAAATTAAAAATCCCTGCGAATGTAATTGGTATCTTCAGGGAAGGGTGATTTCAATAACAACAAAAAACAAGCTTGGGAAGTATATGTAATTTGTATTGAAGTAGACAATGTTTTTTATGTCAAAGAGATGGAACTATCTATGAAGCACATTTACTTTGATTACAAATTTGCTCGGGCTACATGGTCAATCATCCTTTTTTAATAAAGGGTGTTTTTATTAAGTCTTTTTCGCGAGGTGGGTGTTTTTATTAAGTCAAATGTAGAATAAAGCGGATATAAAGCATGATGAACGACACCCGGCCTTCACATAATTAAAATGCATGCAGTCAAACACCAACAGTCTAAGAAACATATAATAAAAGACATTAACGTATCTGCAACAGTAGAGTTATATAGTACTGACACTATGTCTATGTCGAAGGAGGTGGTGGGCCGATCCGGAGATTATGTTGCCATCTAAGTTGGGTAAAAACCTCCCTGGCACCCCCTCCAACTGTATATGCGCTGTCTTGAAAATCGGTTGGTACTTTATTTAGTGCAGCGTAGATCACATACAAAGTGAGTGCGTACAGAAAGAAAAACCTGCTAAGGAGAAGAGTTTTCCCACTAAAAACCAAATCATTTCTACTGGTAGCTTCTAATTTGCACCTGTCACATAATGCCAAAAATATGGTTGGTTGTTGGCTACATGGCATTGATACGAAACTTAGAACTCCAATCCTAGAGACGAGATGTGGCATCACCTAGGGCGTGTTTGGTACCCCGCATATAGGTCAATCAGGTCCGCGTGGGAAGAAAATGGCATGTTTGTTTATATACATTCATCGTTTGGCCCGCAACGCACAGACTTTAAAACACCTCCCAGCCAGGCCCGCTAGGAACGGCTAAATCGACAGTTTTCAGCAAGCCAGGCTGAGTTGGGGCACATTGAATGCACATTGTCGACCTTGTTGCACCTGAGGAGACTGGAGGGATGTGAGCTTTATACATGCTATGTTCGTCTACCTCCAATAAGCTCGTCTCTAATCTTCTTTCTTTCTCGTCCCTTCTAATCTACACAATGATGCTTCGATTCGAGATAATCTCTACATGAAAAAGATGCACCATCAATGTTATAGTTTCATTCAGTTCACTGGTTCGTAGTTTCTTCAACCGTAAATGCTTAATTTCGTGTTCATGTTTGAAGCTATTTTGGACAAATTTTGTTAAATTTTGCATGCGCGGTTGACCGTTTGAAAAAAAAATTGACCAGTTGCTTCATCTTGCAGTTTCGCATGACTATCGTATTGCACATTTTCTGTTTCGACGATCATAGACTAGATGTATTTTCTTCCTCGTTAAAACGTACATATGCATATGTGTGATGTGTGTTAATGACAGACCTTAATCTCGGTCTCCAGTCCTGTGTCCTGCTACACTGACACCACTGTCAGTGTCGTTCCTCTCGGCCTCCTCTACCGCGTGATGTTGCGCTAGCACCACCTCCGGCATCGTTTCCTCTCAACCTCCTCTCCCGTGTCCTACTACAATCGAGCGGTCGTTGATCCTCTCTGTCTTCTATCCCACTTCTTCTACACTGAAGCCACCGCCGGTGTCGTTCCTCTCTAACTCCACGCTCATGACCTACTACATCGATGTTGTCGTTAGCTTTGTTCTTTTTGGCCTCCTCCTCTATGTCCTCCTACAATAAGAGCAACTCTAGCAGACCCCGAAAAACTGCAACCCACATAAGGCCTTTATAGTTCGACGAAGGACTGTTTTACGGGTCAAAATCGTGTGCGGCAGGATAGAACCCGTATATGAAATTGCGTAATTTGAAAAAAAAACTTTCACAGGAGAAATTGCAACCACACCAGTTCATCACATACTACATTATCATTCATAGTTCATCATCACAAACTACATTATCATACCTGCTCCATTCTACTACTTCTACTAGAGGGAGGGGTATCTCGCGGCGGCGAGGCCGAGATCGATATACCAAAATGGACGAGCTCGCGGCTGAGGACGACGCGGTGGAGGAGCTCAGTCCTTGTCGGAGCTGACGAGATCGATGAACTTCGACATCTGCTCCTCGCGGATGCGCCGCCACTCGTCGTCCTTCTCCTTCGCGTCAAGGTTGGTCGCGACCGCCTGCTGGAGGATGAGGTCGTCGACCTCGTCGTCTTGGCACTGGTGCTCCGCCTCCTCGCGTGAGCTCCGCTCGGCAATGGCGGCTGCCATGGCGTCGAAATCGTCCATGAAATCGTCGGGCCCGACGACCCCTTGGTGCTCGCTCTCCTCCGGCACTTTCTTGACGGCGACAACCTCGATCTCCCCCGGCTCCTCCGACCATTCCCTCTTCACGGGGAGAAGCCTTGTGCCGGAAGAGGAAGAGCTTGCAGCGTGGGAAGATCTCGCGGAAGAGGATGAGCCCGCACCCGAGGAGGGCGTACGCCCATGCCAACAGTCATATTCCTCTATCTCGCGGATGAGGGAGATCAACGACGGCTTGAGGCTTTTTCGTCCACTTCCTCGCTGTCGGTGTCAAACCCGACCGATCTCGGGTAGGGGTCCCGAACTGTGTGTCTGAGGATCGAAGGTAAAAGGAGACAAAGGGGACACGATCTTTACCCAGGTTCGGGCCCTCTTAATGGAGGTAAAACCCTACTCCCTGTTTGATTGACTTTGATGGGTATAGGAGCTACAAGAGTTGACCTACCTCGAGATTGTAATGGCTAAACCCTAGCTATCTAGCCTATATAAATTATGATAGCCTCTACGGACTAAAACCTCCGGTTTATATAGACACTGGAGGGGCCTAGGGTTGTACAGAGTCGGTTTACAGAAGAAGCAAACTATACATCCGGACGCCAATCTTGCCATCCACGCAAAGGAGAGTCCCATCCGGACACGGGGGGGAAGGCCTTCTACTTTTTATCTTCACGGCCCATCAGTGCGACCCATGACACATGGGCCGGATACTCGAGGGCCCTTTAATCCAGGACTCGCTCAGTAGCCCCTGAACAAGTCTTCAAGGATGATGTATTCGCCGCGCAGATTGTCTTCGTCATTGCAAGGTGGGTTCCTCCTCCGGATACTTCAAAACAATCTTCTGAATAAAAGAACTGTATCCGGCTCTGTATAATAGTCACACCCCTCAACCACGAAGGCAAAATATTTAACCAAAATAAGGTTTGTAAACTGACAACTTTTTTCGGCGAAACACCACGTCTGGCATCTTTATCATTTCGAACCATTTTTTGGCCTCCCGCTTTGCGTTTCGAGGCGCAGCCTCTATTGACACGTCCTGTCAAAGTAGAGATCGTGTCCCCTTATTGCGGGATTCTTATCAACACGGGTTTGGGTAATCCAACCGTGCCATTCGCACGACCCCTTGGGAACAGACGAGTTTTAAGGCTTGAGGGGGGCACTTGATATTCACTGCCGATATAAGAGGATAAAGATCCCTTCTTTTTACCCCACGCCTTCTTGCTCCCTCTGCTTTCCCATCCTCGAGCTCCAGCGCCCAAGCTTCGATCTTTCCCACCGCCACCAACCTCTCCAGCGATGTCGGGATCCAGCTCACAGGGCAAGTGGGTGGCCTCCTTCATCATGGAGAAGGACGTCAAGGAGCTCCAGGAAGCGGGGTACCTGACTGCGGACGTCGCGCACAGGCTCCTTGCCAGAAAGCAAGTCATCCCCACTCCGGAGCCTAGCAAAAGAGTGGTGTTTATCCCACACTTCCTCCGCGGACTAGGGTTTCTCCTCCACCCTTTTGTCCGCGGCCTCATGTTCTATTACGGGCTAGATTTCCACGATCTAGCCCCAAATTCCTTCCTCCACATCTCGGCGTTTATCATCGTGTGCGAGGCGCTCCTCCGCATCCCCCCCACACTTTGGCCTATGGCTCAAGGTCTTCAACATGAAGCCGAAGGTGGTCGACGAGCAGCACGCAGACTGCGGCGGCGCCATGGTGACCAAGCTCCCCAACACCACCTGGCCCAAAGGGGCCTTCGTGGAGACCGTCAAAGTTTGGCAGCAGGAGTGGTTCTACATCACCGAACCTCACAACGCCACATGGGCGGCCACTCCTAAGTTTAGATTCGGACCCCTGTGCGGCTCGAATCATGGACGAACAAGGGTCTGGACTGGGTGTCGACTGACGAAGTGATGATGCTACAAAAGCGCATCAAAAATATGATAGACAAGAACACCAGTCTCACTGATGTGATCCAGGTGATGCTCTTCCGTCGGATCCTCCCCTACCAGCGCCGGCCTCTCCATATGTAGGAGTTCAATCCGGAAGGGTCGCGAACTCTGCAGCGATTCTTCGGCACAACGCACGAAGAGATCTGGAAGCTGCTCTTCAAGGCCCAGAAGACGTGGCCGGAGAAGACCGACGACATCGGTCTCGACAGCGCACATCCGGCCACCCCGGTAAGCAATTAGTTTCCGAACATAACTTTAGTTCACAAATCAGAGGGTATGCTGAGCCTTCCATCCCTCATCCAGGTCTGGATAGAGAAGGCGGAGCGGATCAAGTGTCCGGCTCCGCTACCCGAAGACCCAGTCACTCCTCTGCTAACGAGGATGCTGGCCCCGGTGCCGTATCAGGCGTTGGAGAAGAAGAGCAAGGAGGCCGAAGGTGGCCTCCACGAGGGAGATGAAGATGAAGAGGAGGAGGAGGCAGAAAGCGATTCTCCCCTTAAGGGGAGAAAGAAGAAAAGGGCGGCCTCCGTAGACCTGGAGGCGGAGGCGTCCAAGAGGGGGAAGATATCCCTCCTGGACGACTTGGATTTGGATGCCGAAGCCATCCTCGAGCGGCGCCCCAGGGTGAATCCCCTGGCCGCATCGTAAGTATCCAAGGATGCTTTACATATATACGGTCTTTTATGATTGTAGTATAACATATTATGCTGTGTGTTTCAGTCCGGCCCGCGACCTCCCCCAACCATCATCATCTGAGGGGAACTCTCTGGCACCAGAGATGGCGGAGAGCGAGATGCCTCCACGAGCCTCTCCACCAACCACCGTGGATGACACCGAAGTGTTCTCCCGAAGGGCCTCTCCGGGCCACGGAGAGGTGCAGGAGGCCCAATGACAGTGCCAGAGGGTAATGCCTCGGCTACCGAGAACATGGGGGCGTGACCCCCATGGAGACTGACGACGGGGCCTTGACCAGTCTGGCCCCAGCCAAACACAATTCCGGAGACCCATGTGGCTCCATAATCAATCTGGCAACCCCTTCAAAGGAGGGGGAGCGCCAACTCCGGCGGCGACCTCCAATAATCCGGACGCACCGAACACTCTGGTGAAGGCACTGCGACGTGCTTCCATCGTGGAGGAGCACTGCACCCTGATGTGTGTGGTGGTTGAGAAGGTTCAGTCCGCCAAGAGCGGGCTGAAAGAAGCCTTCACCAGCCTGCTAACAGGCTTTGAGGTATGGGATGTAATATTCGTAACTGCTTTTCATATGAAAAATATGCCTGTGTATAGATAGTAGCCCCTAAGACTTTGTTCGGCTTTTGAAAAAACAGCCGAACAGAGGATCGAGTAATAATCGCAGGAGGTAACGTACTTGTCTATTGGTAAACAGGCTTCCCTCTTGGCGGCGACCGCCCAGGCCGCTGAAGTTTCCAAACTCAAGCGGAAGCTGAAGCTGGCCGATGATGATGTCGACCGCATTAACAAGTGGTTCGATGAGGCGCAAGGTATGTTTTAGAAGATTGTTTTACGCGCCCGAAGTGATATTCAAATGCTTAGTTTAAGCCCATGTCCTGACATGAATATGATTGTAGGTAGCGTGGCCAAGGTCGAGACCCTCAAGTGCGCCCTTGCGCAAGCCAAAGAGCAGGCGAGGGTGAGTAATGCAACCGCTGATAAAGCGGCTGCGGACTTAAAGGCCGAGCAGGTCGCCCGCCGCCAGTATGAGGAGAGGGTGACCAAAGTGGAGCAAGAGCTCAAGGACACCGCCGGCAAGTGCGAGGCCTTAGAGAAGAGGAATAAAGCACAAGCGGTCGATCTCGCCAAGGCTCTCCAGGAGGCCAAGGAGGCGTGGACTGAGTCCCGGGCAGCTCGTGAGGAGGTCCGGCAGGCCGAACAGATAGCGGCTAGTAAGCCCTTTCTTTTGCAGATTAAATTTGGCAGTCAGAAATATGCCTTCCTCACTCGACTATGGAGTTCTCGAGACGCCTTCGTGGATCTTCCGAAGAGCGCTGACGATGCCGTGCATTTTTTCCGGACCCAAGAGGGGAACACGATGGAGAAGCTCTTCTAGTCGTAGTACTTGGCGCCGGAGCGTCCAGCAATGTTGAACAACCAGATGATGCAGGTGGCAGAGCTGCATATGATGTCCGGCTTGGCCATGAAGGACATCATAGTCCGGCTGTGGCCAGCCGAACCCATTCCCAGCAGCTACTTCGGCCTGGTGAAGCGACTCGCTGACGCCCTACCCCGAGTCGAAGCTGTAAAGCGCTCGGCATGCATAGAGGGTGCGTGGATGGCCTTTGCCCGTGTCAAGATGCACTGGGCGAAGATGAAGGCCACCGTTGTGGCGGCCGAGGGCCCACCCAAAGTCAAGGACACCGCAAGCCGGAGCAATTTTTTGACGATGTCCTGGAGGGTGCCCGGATAGTAGAGGGCTAGTGCTCGAAGGATATCATGTTCGAGTAAATGTATCCGGGTTGTCTAGACCTTGTTTTGTGAACCAAGGCTTTGTAATATATTTATGCCTTTTTCTGAAACTATTTTCCTCCTATGCGGCCATTTTTAATTCTGAAGTTTACCAGTCGTCGGCTTCAGCCCCCACATAGATCCTACGGGGGTGTTCGGAATAGCGCATGATCACACTTGACCAAACGTCTTGGTCCGTAAAGGAGGTGTCTGCGCAGTGAACCAGGCGATCAGACTACGCGGATTTATCACTTTCACTTAGCCATAGGAGTTTGACAATGGGTCTAAGTACTAGCCCCTGGTGCGTATGTGGCTATCCGAACTGGTGTGCCAATCCTTCGGATAAATTGTAAGAGATTTATAGTAAGTCGCTAAATCACTGACCAGCTCTCGCCATATCATGGCAGCCAGTTTTTGGCTTTCTCTACTGAGGTGTTTGACCGGACGAACCAGAAACACAATCGCGGTAGTTCTCCCTTTACTATGCTAGCTGAACGAGCGGAACGTAAGGTAGTAATCACAGGAGCTGTGCAACCCAACTATTGACCAAAGACATGATTCGGAGCTGATGCATACTATGCAATGTTCGGGATGCCGAAGTGTACTCTAAAAGTGTTCGGACTTTTTTAAAATATATGTGGCTGAATAGAGCTCCTGGCATTGAAGTTGTACCAGAATGTATATGTGGCAATCTTATCACAAAAGAGGAATGCAGATTATGAAACAAACCAAGACCAAATGAAGGTTGATAAAAAAACTATTTTCATTATAATCTGTTTGATACGTCAAGACGTGCTACTACAGAGCTATTTTACATGCCGGAATTTGTACACAAGGGAAAGCTGTATACGGGGCCTAAGAAATAAATGGTCTTGAAGATCTCATTGATGCCCTGCCGCACGTCTGCGCCGCTTTCGCCTTTGTGGAAAAGATCCTTTGAGAGGAGCGTGATGGCTCTCTGACTATAGTGCCAAAAAAGCTCCTGTCTGCTAGGACTACGTCGGTATTTCCCCAAAGAGGAAGGGATGATGCAGCATAGCGACGGTAGGTATTTCCCTTAGTGAGGAAACCAAGGTTATTGAACCATTAGGAGAACCAAGCAACACAACGTAAACAGCACCTACACACAAATAACAACACCTCGCAACCTGGCGTGTTAAAGGGGTTGTCAATCCCTTTCGGGTAACGATGCCAGAAAATTGTAGTAGATTGACATAATAGATCGCAAATAAATAAAGTGCAGCAAAGTATTTTTGTATTTTTGGTTAAATAGATCTGAATAAAAATGCAAAGGAAAAGAAGATCGCAAGCAAATATATGAGGAAGAAGCCCGGGGGCCGTAGGTTTCACTAGTGGCTTCTCTTGAGAAAAATAGCAAACGGTGGGTAAACGAAATACTGTTAGGCAATTGATAGAAACTCAAATAATTATGACGATATCCAGGCAATGATCATTACATAGGCATCACGTCCAAGATTAGTAGACCGACTCCTGCCTACATCTACTATTACTCCACACATCGACCGCTATCCAGCATGCATCTAGTGTATTAAGTTCATGGAAAAATGGAGTAATGCGACAAGAACAATGACATGATCTAGAAAAGATCCGTTTATCTATTGCGTTAGATATAGATCTCGTCTTAATATCCTTAGTAGAACCGATACATATGTGTCGGTTCCCTTTCTATCACTGGGATCAAGCACCATAAGATCGAACTCACTACCGGACACTCTTCCCATTTCAAGATAAATAGATCAAGTTGGCCAAACAAAACCCAAATATCAGAGAAGAAATACGAGGCTATAAGAGATCATGCATATAAGAGATCAAAGAAACTCAAATAACTTTCATGGATATAAAAAGATATGACTGATCATCAACTCAAAGTTCATCAGATCCCAAGAAACACACCGCAAAAGAGTTACTTCATATAGATCTCCAAGAGACCATTGTATTGAGAATTCAGCGAGAGAGAGAAAGCCATCTAGCTACTAACACGGACCCGAAGGTCTACAAAGAACTACTCACGTATAATCGGAGGGGCACCAATGGAGGTGGTGAACCCCATCCGAGATGGTGTCTAGATTAGATCTGGTGGTTCTGGACTCTGTGGCGGCTGGATGAATATTTCGTCGAAGCTTCTAGGGTTCTGGTATTTTTGGGGTATTTATAGACCAAAGAGGTGGTTTGGAGGGCACGCGAGGTGGGCACAACCCACCAGGGCACGCCTGGGCCCCCTGGTGGGTTGTCCCCTCCTCGGGACTCCCCCAGGTGCCACCTGGGCCCAACATCTTCCATCTGGCCCATAAAAAATAATCGTGGAGTTTCGTGGCATTTGGACTCCATCTGGTATTGATTTTCTGCGATGTAAAAAACATGGAAAAAACAGCAACTGACACTTGGCACTATGTCAATAGGTTAGTACGAAAAAATGATATAAAATGATTATAAAACATCCATGATTGATAATATAACAGCATGAAACAATAAAAAATTATAGATACGTTAGAGACGTATCAGCATCCCCAAGCTTAACTCCTACTCGTCGAGTAGGTAAGTGGTAAAAACAGAATTTTTGATGTGGAGTGATGTCTATGATTTCATATCATATTCTTTTCTTTATAGCATGGACATTTGGACTTTTTATGTGATTCAAAGCAATAGTCTAGTTTTGACATGATAATTTGGATACTCAAGCATATCAACAAGCAACCATGTCGTTCAATGCTAAAACAAGTTATCCCTAGCCCATCATGCTCAAATATTGATCCATTCATGAAACACACTCGAATATTAGCTACACCCAATACTTAAGCATGATCATATTGCCTCCTAGTTGGTGCTTTTTATGAGAGAAGATGGAGACTCAAATTTCAAAATAAAAATTGCATAAAGTAAAAGAAAGGTCCTTGGCAGAGGGAAGTAGGGATTTGTGGAGGTGCCAGAGCTCAAAGCGAAAAATTAGAGATAAAAACATTTTGGGAGGTGTATCCATCCCACCAACGAAAATGACTCAGAGTTCCCAACACTTTCCATGCTAGATATGCCATAGGGGGTTCCCAAACAGAAAATAAAGTTTATTCCTTTTTCCACCATTCTTTCACTTTCCATGGCTAACCGTATCCACGAGTGCCCTCCATACCAACACTTTCCAAGGAATTTATTATTTGACAACATAAAGTAAATTCATTTTTGCATTTCGGGACTAGGCATCCCTAAAACCTTTGTCTTACTCTCGTGCAATGACAAGTGAATAAACACTCATCTTGAGAATAACACATCCAACATGGAAAATATTAGCCACCTGTTACCGTTCCGCGAGCGAAACAAACACACAAAAGAGAAGTTTATTTTGAATATTAGAGATGGCGCATGAAAATTTGCTTAGAACAGCAAAAGAATACCGCATATAGGTAGATATAGTGGACTCATGTGGCAAAACTAGTTTAAAGGATTTTGGATGCACAAGTAGAGGTCATACTTGGTGCAAAATGAAGGCTAGCAAAAAGATTGAGAAGCGACCAACCAAGAAACAAATTGTATTATAAGCAAGCATTAAGCAAAATTAACACCGAATAATGCACCACAAGTAGGATATAATTTTCATTACATGATTATTGACTTTCGTGCATGCATAGGGAATCACAAACCTTAGCACCAATATTCTTACTAGAGCACAATTACTCATCAACATAACTCACATATCACATCATCATATCTCAAAACTATTACTAAGAATGAAGTTTATTTTGTCCAATCTTAATGACATTTTTTTCTTTATCCTTCTTGGATATCTATCACTTTGGGTCTAATTTTCATGTGTTGCTTTTCATAAGCTCAAACAAATATAAGTGAAGATCATGAGCATAACAAATTTTCTTTCTCTCAAAATAATTTAAGTGAAGCAAGAGAGAATTTCTTCAAAATTTTACTAACTCTCAAATAAATCTAAGTGAATCAAGAGAGCATTTCTTCAAAAATAAAAAAGTACACCGTGCTCAAAAAGATATAAGTGAAGCACTAGAGCAAGTCCAAGCTCATAAAATATTTAAGTGAAGCACAGAGAGCAATTCTAACAAGTCATGATATAATTTTGGCTCTCTCAAATAGGTGTGTCCAGCAAGGATTGATGACTTAAAACACAAAATATAACAAGCAAAGACACATATCATCCAAGACGCTACAAGCAAAACACATATCATGTGACGAATAAAAATATAGTCTCGAGTAAAATACCGATAGTTGTTGGAAGAAAGCGGGGATGCCACTCAGGGGCATCCCCAAGCTTAGTTGGTTGCTCATTTTTGGATAATATCTTGGGATGTCGGGGCATCCCCAAGCTTAGGCTCTTACATCCTTCCTTCATCCATCGTAATATAACCCAAAACTTGAAAACTTTAATTACACAAAACTCAACAAAACCTTCGTGAGATCCGTTAGTGTAAGGAAAATAAACCGCTACTATAAGTGATGTATCAAACCAATTCGTATTTTGTTTTGTATTATAACGGAGGGAGTATATATCTAAAAATATATTATTTCTACTGTATTCCAACTTTTCTATGGCAAAAACTCATCAAAGTAAACCATAGAGCCATCAAAATAAGCACACAGCACAAAGAAAACAGAATATGTCAAAACAGAACAGTCTGTAGTAATCTGATTTGTTCGAGTACTTATGGAACTCCAAAAATTCTGAAAAACTAGGACAACATAGATAATTTGTATAATGATCTTCGGCAAAAATAATTGGCATTTTATCATGTTTTGGTGATTTTTAACAATTATTTTCGCGCGCACAAAGTTTCTGTCTTTTTCAGCAAGATCAAACAACCATCACCCAAGAAGATCCTATCGGTTCTACTTGGCACAAACACTAATTAAAACACAAAAAACACAATCATAACAGTAGCATAATTGTGTAAACACACAAGAACAGAAAGCAAAAAGCAAAAATAAATTTTTATTCATTGGGTTGCCTCCCAACAAACGCTATAGTTTTATACCCTTAGCTAGGCATAAAGCAAGGATCTAAGTTTTGTCATCCTTGGTTCGAGATCCATAAGATGCCCTCATGATTGATTCATAAGGTGGCTTGATTTTTGTTATAGGAAAGTGTTCCATACCCTTCCTCAAAGGAAATTGGAACTTAATATTGCCTTCTTTCATATCAATCACGACACTGATAATGTGTAAAAACGGTCTACCAAGAATAGTTGGGCAAGACGGATTGCAATCAATATCAAGAAAAATAAAATTTATGGGCACATAATTCCTATTTGCAAGAATAAGAACATCATTAATTTTTCCCATGAGCTTTTTAATAGTAGAATCCGCCTAGTGCAAATTCAAAGAACATTCTTCAAGATTAGTAAGACCAAGCACATCACATAAAGATTTCGGAATTGTAGAAACACTAGCACCCAAGTCACACAAAGCAAAACACTCATAATTTTTAATCTTGACTTTGATAGTAGGTTCCCATTCATCATGCTATTTTCTAGGAATCTAAACTTCTAATTCCAACTTTTCTTCCAAAGCTTTCATCATAGCATCAACAATATGTTTAGTAAAAGCTTTGTTTTGTTCATAAGCATGGGGTGAATTTAGCATGGATTACAACAAAGAAATACAATCAATCAAATAGCAACTATCATAATTAAAGTCTTTGTAATCCAACAGAGTGGGCACATCACTAGCCGAAGTTCTGACCTCTCCAAACCTAGTTTTGTAAATTTCTTCAACAAGGTTTTCACCCTCCGAAATATTGGGACGCCTTCTACCTAACGTTGACTCTTCTCCAGTCCCTTTTTCATCATTCTTAACTCTACTAAACAAGGAATCAATAGAAGAAAATCATTTCAAGATCTTCATCACTTTTATCCTCTAACGAGATTGGTTTAGCGGCCATTTGATTTACTAAGTAGCTTGTGCATCGGATATTTTTCCTAACAAACTTTCAGCAAAAGCATACTTAGATTGGAGATTGCAAACTTCTCTACTGATATCATCAAGTTGTTTTGTAATAGAATCTAGCACAACGGAGTGCTCCTTAAGTTCTTTATTAAAATATTTATTAGGCTCAAATTGTGTAGTCATATATTCCTTAGTTCTTTTCTCAATTTCAAGCAAAAATTTTGGGTAAGGAACATCATAATATTTTCTTTGAGGCATCATGACTATGCAAACAAGAACGCACACAAAAACAGATCCGGCAAGAAAACGGCAAACGGAAAAAGAGAGGCGAATAAAACAACAAATTTTTGTGAAGTGGAGGAGAGGAAAACGAGAGGCAAATGGCAAATAATGTAAATTGCGAGGAGATGAGATTTGTGATTAGGAACCTGGTTATGATGAAGATCGTACCCGGCAACGGCGCCAGAAATTCCTTTTGATGGCTCTCTGACTATAGCGCCAGAAAAGCTCCTGTCTGCTAGGACTACGTCGGTATTTCCCCAAAGAGGAAGGGATGATGCAGCAGAGAAACGGTAGGTATTTCCCTCAGTGAAGAAACCAAGGTTATCGAACTAGTAGGAGAACCAAGCAACACAACGTAAAGAGCAAATGCACACAAATAACAACACCTCGCAACCCGACGTGTTAAAGGGGTTGTCAATCCCTTTCGGGTAATGATGCCAGAAAATTGTAGTAGCTTGAAATAATAGATCACAAATAAATAAAGCGTAGCAAAGTATTTTTGTGTTTTTGGTTTAATAGATCTGAATCACTACTAGGAAAACCCTTACCAGTAGCGTTGGTTTTTTGGCTATTAGTAGCGCGGGCAGGCGCGCTACTACTACGGCGCTACAACTATTTTTTAGTAGTAGCGCTTGTTTGAACCAGCGCTACTGCTATCTATATCTAGTAGTGGCGCGCCTCTGTCCATCGCTACTGCTAATACTAGTAGCGTGCCCCTACAACCAACGCTACTGGTAAGGCAGCGCTGCTACTACTCCAATACCCCATGCTACTGCTAGTATTTTCTTTTTTTATGTTGTTGCATTCGTATTTTTACAGGTTTTATACAATTACAATATACACATACACTGAAACAATATGAAAAAGGAATGTCTCATCATCATCATCGAAGTGGTACAACATAGTCTCATCATATCAACATAGTCTCAACACAAATGATGTCGATCTCATCATCATCTCGAAATAGCGATACAAGTTAATGATCACATGTCTCTTACATTGTCACAGTAGACACATGTTTCATCATCTACCTAAACTATGACATACGAGATAAGAGCAATCACGATGATCAAAAGCAGTATTATGTAGTAGTTTTTGAAGCGGCGCTGGTTCTGAATCCCCTGTTGTGCTATTAATCTCAACTAACTAGCTTCGGCTTCCGCTCGGCTATCAAACCCTTTCTGGCTTCCGTTGGAGAAGCCAGAGACTTGGGCCTGACACTCTGGCCACTCATCATACACACCCGGAACATGCCCTACATACACGGCATACCACTTCCTCGCCATATTTGATCTATATACCTGTCAGAGATGCACACACACACACACACACATACACACACACACACACAGATATATATATATATATATATATATATATATATATATCATGAAGCGAATTCAACGAAACAATTATGAAATAGAAGCAACATATATAGTTAACAAATTTCATCGTATCGAAAATAATTAACTGGAGCGCTGCACCATACATCTAATAGTTTCGTCGTAATGAGAGATTCGAAGTTTCGTCGTACAGAAAGTAACAAGTAACTAAACAAACATATTGTTTTTAAGCAGAGCACTGTTCCCATCTGTCCATATCCAGAAGGGTCCACCCAAGCTTAATGAAAGGCATCATGTCCTGACGCTGTAGGGCAATGCGGGTTCGGACGTCAGCTCGCGATATTGCACTACTAGGAAAAAGCCTAGTAGTAGCGCGGGTAAAAAGCTAGTAGTAGCGCGTGTGCCTGCGCTACTACAACGGCGCTACAGCTAACTAGTAGTAGTAGCGCGGTGCATCCTGCGCTACTAGTACGTGTGTTAGTAGTAGCGTGGGTTCGACCCGCGCTACTACTATCAATTTGAAAAACCAAAAAAAAATCTCAACCCCATGACGCGCGCACGTTGGCTGGGAGCAGGGAGATCTCGGCCATTACGCGTGCCTCGTGGAAGCCATCGAGGGCGGCCGTGGAGGCCAGCCCGGCGTGGGCCGGGAGCTGGAGGACTTGGATCTTGGCATCGTGCATGGGGAGCAGCACCTCGCGGCGGCCGTCACCGTTGAGGTCGGCGACGAGCGGCGGCGGGAGGCAGTCCACGTCGTGCTTGATCTGGAACCCGTCGTCCGACATGTGGTACCACACCTCCTGGAACAAGTAGTCGCCCTCGTGCTCCCGGAGGAGGAGGGGGATGGGTCAGCTAGGGTTCCGGATCGAATTGGAGAGGGGGGAGGAGAAGGGCTGACCTGGAGCGAGAAGAAGACGGTGAAGGCGGCGAGGAGGAGGATGCTGAGGTCGCGCTTCCGCATCTTGGCAGCGGCGAGGAGCTCCGGCGACCGCCCACTGGAGGGATCTCGGAGAGGAAGGGGGAAGAAAGCAGAGTGTACCAGCCGCGGCCACCGCTGGAGTATGAGGGAGAGACGAGGAAAGTGAGAGAGGGGGAAAGTGAGGGAGAGAGGAGGGATTCGGCCGAGGATACAGGGATTTCACCTACCTCGTACTTAGTAGTAGCGAGGGGTATAAAACCATGCTACTGCTATGAACTTAGTAGTAGCGCGGGTTTGTACACCTCGCTACTACTATGGCATGTCCCGGGAGGGCAGGATAGAGACCGCTTAGTAGTAGCGCGGGGTATCAACTTAGTAGTAGCGAGGGGTAAAAACCCGCTCTACTAGTAAGTAGCAGTAGCGAGGGTTATAAACCCTCGCTACTAGTAAGCATCTGCCTATAAGCTTTTCCCTAGTAGTGTTGGGCCACCGTAGAACATCCCATTCTCTTCGAGGACATCTTTCATGATGATGGACGAAATTTCTGCTGGATCCAGTAGAAATCATTTCGAAATCGATTATCTGGCACGACTCCAAAGGCTTCGGCCCATCTCTGGATATGGGTATCGGATGAAGATTTCATGCAAAGTGATTTCACATCCCTACTGTACTCCATCATTAGATGGATGACGTAGAATCCATCATTATCACTTCTTGCCGGTTGTTGGATGCAACAAAAGTCAGTCTTGTGGCCGAAACAAAGCCTGGCCTTATTTGTTTTTTTTTGCATTGGATGTAGCCACCCCGCATGTTGAAGCGCAGCAAAGCTCTGACCAGAACATACTTTATGTGTGTGTAATCTTTCTTCTGTATGTTCTTTGACGGGTCCAAATATAGAGCGCGGGACTAACGTGGGTCAAGAACGATGAGAACGGCACGACACCCCCCACTGCGCAAAATAAACGATCAATTTAGCCTCCATGCGTGCAAAGTAACTATTGAAATGCACGAAAGGATGTATGTGTTATAGTGCTATCCGCGGATGACTTACCTGGGATGATAAGGTAGGAGAATCGTTTCTTTGTCCTTATTGCTGACCAAGAATTCTTCAATCTACTGACTCGCATATTGACGGTTGGTGTTGTTGATTGACAAGACGCCCTCATGCATGTAGTATGGGTCCGCGACTGCAAGATCGGTGACTTGCTCTCTCCTGACGATGTAGTTCATGTGCAGCGCATACAAAGCGATTTAATGTAAAATCGAGTGTCCTCATTTGAAACATCTGGAAGATGTAATCAAACCTCAGGAAGAAGAGGTCCGCGGGGCATGTATGGACATACATCTTGCAACTGCTCGGCACATGAACCATATAAAGTGGGTATCCTGGATCATCCGAGGCGAGGAGGCTTCTCTCTATCAAAAGCACATGGTCATGGAGTCTCCTGAGATCCCCTACTATGGCAGCTAGTGCATTCGCCGGTACCATTGGCTCTCCCGCGACATGGATTAATGGCACATGTTTCATCGGTACACTGTCAACCTTGGTCGAAGGCAGCTGGCTGCTAGAACCAACATTGCCAGCTTTATTGGATTTTCTCGCGTCGGTCTCTTCCTCTGCTTCTTCTTGGTGGGCTCAGGTGTTGGTGGGTCTATCAGACCCTCCCTGAGCACCACCCCTAGTGTTTTCGGGCTCAGCATTGGACGACTCTGGCTAATTAGTTGAGCTTGGGTGGAGCCGACATCTGGAGGCGTGTCCTGCGAGGATTGCATGACAAAAGACTTCTTGCACTCCCGAGGACGTTCCGGCTCTGGTACATGCATCTCACATTCATATGGTTGACTCATTCTTACTTCGTTGTCAAAGGCAGTATTGATATACTGGAGAGGGTCGTCATCGGCCTCCTCCATGTCATGATCCATATTCTCTTCCATGGGGCAGATGGCATCATCTGCCGGAACGGTTGGCCCTCCTTCCTCATGTCTCTCGATCTTAGCAAGCAGAACAGACGATGGTTGTACTTGTGTAGGTGGTGTCGTGGTCATACCTTCCTGAGGTCCCGTTGGTGTGCTCCCGGCCACCTCGACAAGAAGAAGATTTTTCGGCCACAGGATCGGCCAATTTTTGCATTGGCCAAGCTGCGTGGGGGTCTCGTCATCCTGTCCATCGGTTTGTATCGGACGAGGGAAACCCTTGTAGCCCGCTTTCACACTCGCCACGGAGACCCGTAAGGCATTATCAGGCATCTACCGGTGGTGAAACAATCGATCCTTAGGCCTTACTATAGTACCCTTCCCCACATCCACCAACCCGCCCTTCATGTGGTAAAGGAGGGTGCACGGAGTGGAGTCGGCCTACAAAGACATATACGTGTGGCGTCAGAGATCCAAAAAGAACAGCAACTGAAGATTAATTAATTAGTTGAGTTGATGAAGGTGCGACGCGTATTTACCGTGAGGGTGTCGAGCTCAGCCAATGTCGACGGCCCAACATTCAAGCCAGAGACGGAGCTAGGGCTGCTGTGAGAGCTGGGTGCTAGAGGAGGTGCGGGTGCGGTTGCCATACTAGGTACGGGTATGGGTGCGGTGTTCATTGAGTTGCTCCCGGTGAAGTTGGGCATGGGAAAATCACTTGGTGGCGCGTTTGGATTTTGTTGCACCCATGTGACCACTGTTGGAATCAAGCTTGTAAAGGCAGCCACCATATCATCTCTACAGGCAGCGATTATCTCAGCTTTGGTCTCAGCTTTTGCTTTCTCCATCGCCTGCGCCACCTTCTCATCGATAGTCACTTGACTGAACTTCTTTGTCTGTCTTTTGGCCTCGGGGTCCTCGTTATAATAGTACTTCCACGTGGCGCCATCCCCGGCACCGTGCACACGTCCATATTGCAGCTGCTGGTCAGGCAGGTGTCCCATAATTATGGTCATGGCCCGGTTGAAAGGAGTGTCCAACTTGTACTTCACCGACGACTGAGTCGACGAGTCGCTTTCGACCGAAAGCTTGTGTTTCTCTCTCTGCAAAATGGGTCGTGAATCATTTACTAATGCGACTAGAATGTAGTAGACTTCATTGATTAGAAGCTAATATGTAAGGTGGTAAAAGGATAATTACCAGTAATCTCATGAATTTCCTTGTCGGCCCGTCGGTGAAAAAAATCTTTTTTTGGGGTCCCAAGAGAATCTGGCCCTGATGAAGTCGTGTTCCTGCTGGTCGGTGAACTCAGCCAATGGTTCTGGGGTACCCTGACGTTCATGTTCTGCGTCCTCCTTAGCCCACACGGGCCTCTTTCCCGTGTAACCACGACTTCCAAGGCGGTGGTTCCCCATGTTCTTTGCCTGCAGCTGCTTGCCTTTCTCCTACCTGGCCTTGGCATCTTCTTCACTGCAAGTCTCCTTGAACTTTTCAAAGTCCTCTATCGTAATTTTCGGATTGTCTGCAACAATCTCGGTGTAGGTTTCAAGGTCTACTTCAATCTCCTTTTCACCCTAGTTTTCCAAGCGCTCAATGCGTTGCTGAACTTCCCTAGGGCTTTGTTGTTGTTTTTTTTTCATGGCATCATCATCCCATGGGTCGACATCGTCATTCCGACCAGGGAACAGGAATCTTGCGTGCAACCTAGTTAGGAGCAGCTTCTTCAAATTTTCATTCTTCCATATTTTCGTGGTGTTGATGTTAGCTGTATCCCGTAGGATGCATGCTAGTTGGTTGCCGTAACACGCTGCCACTTCTCGCGGCTCTATTGGCTCGAACTCGCCAGGGTGCACCGCCGTGACCAGCAGTCTTCCGGTGCCGAGCTCATTTGGGCGTCGTGTCCTCTTTTCCTTCTTTCCCTCACTTGCTCGGGAGGTCCCACCTTCCGTGTTGTAGAACATCATCAGCGCCAATCTCAGCGCCGGTGTCGTTGGTGGCATCAGTGTCGGTGCCGACGCCACCACCGTCGTCATCTGTCATGACAAGGGGGTCCTGACACCCAGCTTGTTGTCTCTCTTGACCCGCCAGAAAGTCGAGGTAGGTGTGTGCTCGACCTAATTGGGAGTGAGAACCTCCGGCATCATCGGTGTCGGTCATGTTTCCTAGGGTTCAATGTCGTAGTCGTTTAATTATCAAGCTTTATATAATAAAGTGAATAATGAAAAAAAAGTGACCTTTGTTTTGCCGGAAATTTCGTTTCATTCCCGTCGCGACAAATCTCGGGCACTCGATACGTCCAACTTTCTAGCACAAGTCATGACGAAATTCACGGAAAATTTCGGCATGACCTTTGCTAGAAAGTGCACATATAGAGCGCCTCAAATTTGCCGGAATGGAAATGAATCAACATTTAAGGCAAAACATTGGTCACTTAGAAATCGGTTTTCGGCAAAACAAGCACAGACATAGTAGCAGCAACATAAGCTGCAAAAGTGATAACTGGCATTCTACAGTGCTGCAAAAGTGATAATCAACAGCTCTGGCATTCTAACACCACAAATTTTGCTCCAGCATTCTACAGTGCCACTAGAGCCAGTAATACAACAACATAGATTGGCAACTCTAAAACTTAGAGGCCACTACAGCAACATAATACACCTCCTAAACACTCTGAAACTTATACATAGGAAAAATAGCAGTCTAACTTAGTCTACTGCAAATTGTCAATAGCAGTCAAATCATCACACACACACACAGAAAATTTACTAAATCATGCATGATTCAGTTAACTAAATTTACTATCAATAGCTGTCAATTGCATGATTCATTTAACTGAATTTACGAATCAGTTTAGTGAAGTTTGCACAGTTATCAAAACTGAAATGTTCAGTTAACTGAAAATTTCAAAAATTTACCTAATCAGTTTACTGTACTGGTTTTCTAGTTTGCCTTCTCCATCTAAAATGAGATCATATTTCAAATTCAAGTAATAACAACAGACAACAAAATGATTTTTAGGTAGAGGGGGGCGGGAGAGGGACAGAGCACCTTGCCGTCGGAGGAGCCAAGCACCTTGCGTCCGGGTGACGTTCCCGGCGTCCTTCCCCTCCTCGCCGAGCACCTTGCTTCCGGCCAAACCTGCTGCAGTGAACACGTACGGCCAGTCAGAGAGAGAGAGAGAGAGAGAGAGAGAGAGATAGAGAAAGAGAGAGAGAGAGAGAGAGAGAGAGAGAGAGAGAGAGAGTGTGGGGGGGGGGGGCGCCGGCCGGGGGGAGGGACGGCTCGGGTGAGGGGTGTCCGCCGGTGGAGGGACAGCTCGGGGAGAGGGGCGGCACGGGGAGGGGCCGAGCCGGGTGGACCTATGGGGACGGGGCGGCAAGGGGAGGGACTGTCGGGCGGCGTCGGCCGACGGGCGTGGTGTGGCGTCAGGGTCTGGTGCGGCATGGGTGGGTGCGGCGTCGGCGGCGGGGGAGGGGCGACACAAAGAAAGGGGATCGATCGGATCGAGCAAGATTGACAGAGAGGAAAGAGATGTGTGGCTGTCTAGGTAACTTAGCTACAGCGCGGTGCAGAAAAACGCGCTATAGCTAAGTTAGCTATAGCGCGGGGCAGAGAAACACGCTACTGCTAACCTTTTTTATTTTTATTTTTATTTTTCTTAGTTATAGCGCGGGGCATGAAAAACGCGCTACTACTAACTTTTTATTTTTATTTTTATTTTTCTTTTTAATATTCCACAACTTCCTTCCTTTTTATTTTATTTTTATTTCTCTTTTTATTTATATTATTCTTTTTCTTATTCTTTTTCATATTCCACAATCTTTTCTCCTTTTCTTCTTCTTTCATTTGCACTTTTCTTTTTCTTATCTTTATTTTGCACTTTCCTTCCTTTAATTTGGTCTGTCGTTGGAGCAATACCACTGTTACCCTCCGGATAATAATTAGTATAATATATATTATATCATTTGACCGCTATCGGCGGTATACAAAATAGCTAGACACACAAAATTTGTGGATTAGTTTGTCAGCTTCGGCGACGAAAACGCTTCAGACTGATCTTCTTCCCTCTTTTATTCGTTGTCGAATAATTGAGCCCATGGTCGTGACTTTTCCTTCTCGAGGGATTACGATCTTTCATAGGTAATGTAGTCTTCGTTCTTATTTTGACGTATGTTTCATCGTCATCAGCATCATCTTCCCTCATCGGATCACCATACTAGTCGTAGTCTTCCTCGTTGGCGACTCCATCCATTCCGGCGATGCTCCTTTTCCTTCTCCTCATGACAACACGGCTGGGATTGATCGGATCAGTTATGAAGAAACATTGTGTCACGTGTTTAGCGTGTACCCATGGCTCATTTATGGCAATGGTGTTGACGGTACCGCTATCGGAGTCGGGTATACACATGGCAGTGAAACGTCGGTTTTGTCTCTATACATTATTAGCCCATCTGACACGGAACATCATCGCGCTATGCAATCCAGAGTAGTTAAGCTCCCATATCCCGTCAACCCTTCCGTAATATCTTTCAGTTACATTCCCGGTCATGGCTTCCATCGTCACCCCTGAGTTTTGGTCATCACTGTTTATATCTTTCTCCTCCATGTAGAACGTGTATCCGTTGATATCGTATGCTTGATAAGTCGCGAGGTTGGTCGAGGGGCCATGTGCTAAGGTGTATATGAGCGTTCCGTTCGGACAACCCTCTTCCAGGGGATTAGCCAGAACTCGCTTTTTGAACCAATGCAAGAAAGTGGAGTTGTGCTCTCTAATAACGTCAGCGTCCGTCCTGTGGACCCCACGGTCATGGTACTTCTTTGCGATGGTCTCTTTGTGCAGTGTCACGAAATCTTCTAGCACATCTAGGTGTTGTAGCACTACTAAGTTTGCCCTGTCAAGGTCGTTTTGTCGGCCCGAGCGTAACACATTCACATCCCTATGACCATTGGTGTGACCTTCGCCTTCGAGCTTCCACAATGCTTGTTGACGGGCAAACCAACAACAGGGTCTCCGGTGCCTACTAGATAACTCTCACAGAAAGAGATGCACTCTTTGGTCAGATATCCCTGGGCTAGCTATGCTTCCATCTGGACGGGACATGTTAGGAACGAATCCTTTGATGACGCCATTCATCCTCTCGAACGGCATCATGTTGTGCAGGAATGTCGGCCCTAGGTCGATGATGTCGTCCAGGATGTGGACACGTAGATGCACCATGACATCAAGGAACGCGGGCGGGAAGTACATCTCTAGCTCATTCAGTATGACAATGATCTCTTCCTGTAGCCTATGGAGTTGCTTCACACTGATCGACTTTCGAGAGATAGCATCAAAAAAGTGGCATAGGTCGATGAATCGTCTCACGCACATGTGTGTCCATAATCCCTCTAAGTGCAACCGGGAGTAACTGCGTCATCATCACATGACAGTCGTGAGACTTCATCCCACTTAACCTTTTTTCTTAGTGTCTAGGTATCTGCTTATCTTCCCACAGTATCCGGAACTAACTTTGATTCCGGCAAGGCACTTTAACAATTGATCGACCTCCTTCGGATCTAAGGTGAAGCAAGAGGGGGGGCAATATTGTTCTTCCTTCTTGTTTACTTTTTTGCCCCTATCTTCCATCTCCGTCTCCGTCTCGGTCTCCTCTGACGACCTTTTACCGGGCATTTGGAGATCTTTCCTGATATTCAAAAATTCCAAGTATTTTCTTGCCTTCGGCCCATCCTTGGTCCTCTCCGGCATGTTCATCAATGTTCCAAGCAAACTCTCAAGGATATTTTTTGTGATATGCATTTGATCAAGGCTATGAGGCGTGTCGAGTATGGGCTAGTATTCCAAGTACCAGAAAACAGATCTCGTCTTCCATACCTTCAGCAGGGGCTTCGACGCCTTTTCTTCGTCTTTCCCGGCGAGGGGCACTCTTCCCAGTTCTTCAATAACTTATATATTTCTGCACCGCTATGCTTACGTGGAGGACCTCGATGCTCAGCCTTACCATTGAATAGATCTCCACGCTTTCTCCACGGGTCATCCTTCTCGAGCCATTTTCGATGCCCTATGTAAACGATTTCCGAAGACCCGCCATCCTTCTCGAGCCATCTTCGATGCCCCATGTAAACGATTTTCGAAGACCCGCCATCTTTCGATGGCCCCACATGGCTTTTGGAGGCGGAAGGGGCTCACCGGTGGCGAGAAATGTGAGGAGAGGAGTGGGGAATTGCGGCGAGACGCGGCGGCAGGGGATAGGGTTTCGACCCGCATATGCACCGCGAACCCGTAGATATACTGCTTGGGGGCGGTTTGCGGGCCGCGGTATAAAAAATTACGGACCAGGCGAGTATACGGGCTCTGTTCTGGCTAGAAAATTGGGCAGCCAGTATACTCACCAGAATTTTGAGGGTTTGCGACTTTTACAGGGTTTGCTAGAGTTGCTCTAACGCGACCATGGCATGAAAATTGCATTTCTCCTTCATATTTTTCTTCCTTGGCGCCATGTCGTCGCCAGTGTTATGTGTAGTTGTCAACCTTGTTGGATGGACGCCATATTGTGCCTGGCGCTGCCGCTGGCCTTTTTTCTCTCAGCTTCCTCGCCCTCTGCTTACACTAATGCCGCCATCACGGTCACACTGCCAAGGAACTCTATTGTAACTTTGTGTGTTATGTTATGTATAGGTGTTAGCTCTTAATCATATCCCGTGTATATATACAATCAAACACCTGTGTAGTTGCGTGAGTGGAGACAATGCAGGACACCAAATAGTGTGCCAAAACCGTTCCCCTAATGCAAGAAGTCTAGATGTGGGCGACCAAATGAGGTGCAGATGCAGATTTTGTTTGCCTGTTTTCTCTTAGCCAGGCCCAACTAGGACATGTGTGCAATGCAGACAAATTCGTTGATGACAACCAAACAAGGCCCTAGTGGGCACCGTGTAATTTTGCGAGGTACCCCTAATTAGTGTTTGTGTAAGTACGTATATTGCCTGGAAAAATCTCAAGTATATATATTCAATATTCAGGATAGCATGTGGCACCGGTACAAATATATGCATCATGAAATTCCCACGCTTGCAAACTACCAGTAGGTGGCATTCACTCATTGCCAGTAGCCTTTGTTGATTACAACTTGGCACCGCAGTTTTCTCCGTGATAACTAATTAGTAAGTTAGTGAGTAGATTGCTGTCTAGAGAAAATTAGTGAATTGATCTAATATAATGATGTGCTTCCGTCTGGCTGTCCGTCCGCCTCCATTATATGTACGGTGGCCGCCGGTGTACCTGCCACCGCAAAGATTCCAGAGAGTGCAAACAAGGAACAACTCATTAAACCATGGGAATTTTACCTGCTGCTCCGGAGGACAGCCCACCACATGCAGGAGTGAGGGCACTCCGGCGCTATATATTTCCCCGGCGGCCGGCGGCCATCAGCAGCAGCAGCAGCTCAATAAGCTTTCCCTGATTAATCAGCCACCTAGCTGCCATCGTCGTTTCTTGCATAGCCAAGCAAGAAACAAGCTTCTTGGCCGAGAAGATGGCGTCCAGGGCTGCGACTGCGACGATGGTGGCGCTGCTGCTCGCGGCGGTGGCGACGACGTGCGCGCGGGCGCAGCTGCACGACAAGTTCTACAGCGAGTTGTGCCCCAGCGTGGAGGACGTCGTGAGGAAGGAGATGGTGAGGGCGCTGTCACTGGCGCCCAGCCTCGCCGGGCCGCTCCTCCGGATGCACTTCCACGACTGCTTCGTCAGGGTAAGCTGCATTTGCATGCATCAGTATCTGCCCGTACCCCGATGTGTGCTGTGCTATGGCCTGACCAGTGAGCGCCATGAATGCAGGGGTGCGACGGCTCGGTTCTGCTGGACTCGGCCAACAAGACGGCGGAGAAGGACGCGCAGGCGAACCAGACGCTGCGAGGCTTCGGTTTTGTCGAGAGGGTGAAGACCGCGGTGGAGAAGGCCTGCCCCGACACCGTCTCCTGCGCCGACATCCTCGCCCTCATTGCCAGGGACGCACTATGGCTGGTGAGTAGACTACTAGGCCATTTTGCAAATGACACGGTACGTGTGGAAGCCAAATTCTAATGCTTCTCGATCATGGTTTCTCCAGAGCAAGGGTCCATTCTGGACAGTTCCTCTCGGCCGGCGAGATGGCAGCGTGTCCATTTCCAACGAGACCGACGCTCTGCCACCCCCGACCTCCAACTTCACCGTGCTCACCCAGCTCTTCGCCGCCGTGAACCTCGACGCAAAGGATCTTGTCGTGCAGCTAGTCGTGGTCGGAGGTGACGCACACCCAGCGACATGCAGCAGATCGATCTACTCCGAGCGGCGCATGCAAGGACACGGCCGAACAACCTCCTGTTTGATCTGAAAATTTGCAGCAGCTTCAGCGACACATCGGTGCAACTCGATCCACCACCAAGCGCATCTTCCTCGGCTCGGCGACCGCCTCAGGCCGACACCTCCCCGACGCGATCTACATCAACACCACGCGCCATCAGCAGCCGGCCACGCGGACGAGCGCGTCAACACCAGCCGGCGACATAAGTGCGATGCAATCTACGTCGACCCGCGCCGCCGGGACTCCTGCCTCCACCAACCGGCTTCATCAACCCAGCAAGCAAGGACTCCCTCCTGCGGATGACGCAGTCACCGCGCTCGCCTCCTGCTGCATTGACCTGCAAGGATCGCGCGCATGGGCGATCGCGCGCATGGGTGCAGGGCAGGATCGAGGCGCTACACATCGAGTCTCCATCGGCTTGAGGACAACCCAGCACGATGACTGCAGCAACATCAACTCCATGCACGCAGGCGCATTCATGCCTGGGTCCATGAGAATGCTACGATCGAGCTCCAACCGGACGACATCGGCATCGAGCTTCATCGGGACCCGGCTCCATGCGTCTCCAGCTTCGTAGACCCGCACGATTTCCACCATCTCACGGACGCGCCGTCAAGCAGCAGTCTACATCGAGCTGGCCTGCTGCAACCGCATCGACATCTACATCGATTTAACCTTCTGCACCGACGCAATACATCGAACGTCATCGAGCTGTACGACTACGTCGAGCCAACATACTTCTTCAGCACGACACGACATCGACACTTCGTCGCCGCGGAGGGACGCCTTCAAGCGACGCATCATCGTCTGACATTGCCGCTGTAACTTATCGCCGACACTTCATTGCCAAGATCTTCATTAACGTGGTCTTTACCAACATCTTCATCAACACACCGCCGCCACCTTGTCCACAAAATGGACACCTAGCGTCCTCTGACATAATTTTCTGCAAGACGCGACCACGATGACGGCAATGACCGCGTCACGACGACGGCATCGACCGCGTCATCCACGACGGCACGACTGCATCGACACGGCGTCACTACAGTGACGACCCTACACGGCCACACGGTTCTGGCAAAACCGATGTGTGCTCGATGGGCTTCCTCCGGTCTTGGCAAAATCGATGGACTCATCGCCGACGGCACCCTCTGACATCCGCAAGGTGCATCGTCCACGTCTGCAGCTCCGTCATAGTGCATTTTTTTTACGCCTCCGGCTTTATGCGGTTCATCATCCACGACGACTACACCATCGACCACGACTACCTCGACCACGGCTACATCACCATGATCGGCTACCTCAACATTAATGATCAACTCATCAGCAACAACTCCAATCAACAGCGTCCGCCTCGTCACTTGCATCCACGACACTCCCGCTGTGACTGCGGGAGGGAATAGAGGAGAAGGCATGAAGGCACCAGAAGGGGACGCAGTCACCGCCCTAGATGCCAACCCATCAGAGACGCAGTTGATGATGGCGCAGCGGAGAAGATGACGAAAGCGCAAGACTTCAAATCCAGTCGTACCCGTCCGCTTCACTCCCGCTACGACTGAGGGGGAATGTTAGAAATATAATTGGGTTTAAGTTAGAGATAAAGAGATAGAGATAAATTAGTGTAAACCACATGTAACTTGTCTTGTACTCCAAGTCTCTACCCCTCTTGTACTCCTATATATACCCTACACAAGGGTCAAATCAATACAACAACACATAATTCTAGGGTTTCAATTTCTACAGTCGTCTTGTCCGCCGGGCACACCATCGGGACGTCGCACTGCTTCTCCTTCTCCGACCGGCTCTACAACTTCACCGGCATGGAGAACCCCAGCGACATCGACCCCTCGCTGGAGCCGCAGTACATGATGCGGCTAAAGAGCAAGTGTGCCAGCCTCAACGACAACACCACCCTCGTGGAGATGGACCCCGGCAGCTTCAAGACCTTGGACACCGACTACTTCAAGCTGGTGAGCAAGCGGAGGGCCTCTTCCACTCCGGACGGCACCCTCCTCACCGACCCCTTCACCCGCGCCTCGTCCAGCGCCATGCCACCGACACCTTCAAGGATGAGCTCTTCGCCGACTTCGCTGCCTCTATGATCAAGATGGGCAACGCCAATCCGCGCACCGGCAGCCAGGGCGAGATCAGGAAGAAGTGCAGCGTGGTTAACCATTGAACCACCGACGAAGTACAAGGCTGTTTTGATACGTGACCATCCTTTTTTCCCTGTAAATTACTGTAAGATTGTTATAGCTCTCCTTTCTCTCAATCCCAAATCTTTTTTTTTCGTTATAATTTATTGTTTCGTTACAACCATGTTAGTTCCTTGTACACACGATGAACACTTCAATATTGCCACATCCGACGTGTCGTCCGTTGTCACCTGAAGATTCATGTCACGCTTACAAGTTTTGTTTATTTAAGTTTCTCTTGTTTCATTTTAGATTGTTACATAATGTTTTGTTGTGTTTTTTGTTTTATCTCAGAGCATGTGATAATTATTCACGTGTACTAGTAAAAAGAAAGAGTTATAGTTAGACTATTTCAATTTAGTTACTTTTCGGGGCGGTTAACAGCCATCAACCGCCTTTCCAATTTTTTGAGCGGTGGCATGTCTCTTCTTGTTAGGAAGTGTATCTTTATGTTTCGTAGTGTATCAGTGCAAACAAGACGGCGGATCCAAGGTGTAGAAAAACATTTTTCACACATATCGCATGATTTTTATTTACATGCGTACGTCTTTATCAGTACATCTGAAGATAGTAAAGGGTGGTAAAAGTCAAAGAAGTGTCGTATAGTAGAAGCAAATCAGCACCTTGGAGCATTAGAGCAAAATATCATGACGGACGAAGAATACTTATTTGCAAATACAAAATGTATAGCATTTGCAAAAAGAAATGTATAGATGTACATATATTGCCTGGAAAAAATCGAAGTATATATATTCAGGATAGCATGTGGCGACGGGGTACAAATATATGGATCATGAGATTCCCACGTTTGCGAACTACCAGTAGGTGGCATTCACTGGCCCTCTGTTGATTAAAACTTGGCAGCGAATTCCGCTCCGTGATGACTAATTAGTTAATGAGTTGATCTGCCTACGTGCTTCCGTCTGGGCCTGGCTGTCCGGCCGCCTCCATTATACATACGGCACGCCGCCGGTGTACCTGCAGCGGCAAAGATTCCGGAGAGTGCAAACAAGGAACAACTCAATAAACCATGCAAATTTTACCTGCTGCTCCGGAGGACAGCCCACCACATGCAGGCGTGGGGACACTCCGGCGCTATATATTTCTCGGGCGCCAGTCCAGCAACAGCAGCAGCAGCACAAGCTTCCCCTGACTAATTAGCTACCTAGCCACCCTCATCCTCGGGGCGTGTGAAGATGGAGTCGAGGTCTTTGATGGTGGCGCTCCTGCTCGCGGCGGTGGCGGCGACGTGCGCGCGGGCGCAGCTGCACGAGAAGTTCTACAGCGAGTCGTGCCCCAGCGTGGAGGACGTCGTGAGGAGGGAGATGGTGAGGGCGCTGTCCCTGGCGCCCAGCCTCGCCGGGCCGCTCCTCCGGATGCACTTCCACGACTGCTTCGTCAGGGTAAGCAGCATTTGCATGCATGTGTACTCTACTCCCACTGCATCTGGCCTGATCACCGTGAATGTAGGGGTGCGACGGGTCTGTTCTGCTGGACTCAGCGAACAAGACAGCGGAGAAGGACGCACAGCCGAACCAGACGCTGCGAGGCTTCGGCTTCGTCGAGAGGGTGAAGGCCGCCGTGGAGAAGGCCTGCCCCGACACCGTCTCCTGCGCCGACGTGCTCGCCCTCATTGCCAGGGACGCGGTCTGGCTGGTGAGTACTAGCCGATTTCGCAAATGTCGTCACGCGGTACATGTGGAAGGCGCCGAGTTCTAAACTTCTAATGCTGCTCGATAACCGTTTTTCTAGAGCAAGGGGCCATTCTGGGAAGTTCCCCTCGGCCGGAGAGACGGCAGCGTGTCCATCTCCAACGAGACCGACGCCCTGCCACCTCCTACCGCCAACTTCACCGTGCTCACCCAGCTCTTCGCCGCCGTGAACCTCGACGCCAAGGACCTCGTCGTCCTCTCCGCTGGGCACACCATCGGGACGTCGCACTGCTTCTCCTTCTCCGACCGGCTCTACAACTTCACCGGCATGGAGAACCCCAGCGACATCGACCCCACGCTGGAGCCGCAGTACATGATGCGGCTAAAGAGCAAGTGTGCCAGCCTCAACGACAACACCACCCTCGTGGAGATGGACCCCGGTAGCTTCAAAACCTTCGACACCGACTACTTCAAGCTGGTGAGCAAGCGGAGGGGCCTCTTCCACTCCGACGGCGCCCTCCTCACCGACCCCTTCACCCGCGCCTACATCCAGCGCCATGCCACCGGCGCCTTCAAGGACGAGTTCTTCGCCGACTTCGCCGCCTCCATGATCAAGATGGGCAACGCCAACCCGCTCACCGGCGGGCAGGGCGAGATCAGGAAGAAGTGCAGCGTGGTTAACCATTAATTCACCATCGACGAAATGCATGCAATGCTTTTGATTAATTTGTGACCGCCCTTTCCCATGTAAATTATTACTGTTATACCTCATTTCTCCCCAAAATCTTTGTTCTTTCATTAATTTATTGTTTCGTTACAGCCTGTAAAGTTTCCGCCATGAACACATGATCATATATAAACACTGTCATTTCAGCCATTGCAATATAAATCCTCTATAAATTACTCTTAAGTAGATGCAGTCAATCATGCATGCAATTGCAAATCTGACATGCATGCAAGGAATAATCAGTAACAAAGTTGGTACGCACATCAACACATCACATGCGTTGCCGTACTAGGCGACACCCTGATCTGCTGTTGACGACTATATAATTAGGAATCTGGTCAAGAATGGACTCATTATTGGTGCAGGCATGACCTGTGTTTTTTCAGATCAGCATCTGATCTGATGTGTGTTCCGTTGTGTTAGCAGCCACCCCCACCCCCACGGCCTCTCTGGCACTAAACATTTCTGAGCCGGCCGGCGTGCAACTGATCTGCTGGACGTTGGTACAAAAGGGAAGCATTTTTAAGTAGCCTCCCACATGCCATGCACAATTATGCATGGCTTGTTGTTGGCGCCACCGATCTCACCAAACCTAAAGCCAAGCTAGCTTTCTGCAACGGTACGATGGAACACTTGAGATGCCAGTTGCCAGACGTACTGGAGTTGCGTACAAAAATGAAACGTGTCCTAGAGAAGTATATTCAGTTTTGGTTTGGTGGGATGGCATCAACTACAAGCCATGGCTGGAGAGCGCTGCGAATCTGGGGGCGATGCCGTGTGGGAGAACATCCCCCACCACTGTTGGCTTCTAGCCAAAATTCTGGTTCCCCTTTTTTCTGGATGATTTCTGTTTCATGTCTTACTAGGTCTTTTGGAAGTTGAAATGGTTGTGGTATCTTGATAACATCGCACGGATTTTTGTTTTTTATTTGAGTGAATTCCACTTTTTACGCTGTAGTTTTACATTTGTGATACTAATTACCCCATCGAGTGAAAATTCGCCTAGAATACCACTTTTGGAACCTTTGGACCCTCGTTTTCTGATGCGTGTCCATCAGGAAAGGTGTGGGGTGACGTCCGGGGTCCAAAAATATGTGGACAATGATGAGGAATGGAACCGATGGACAAGAGTAGTCTGGACATGATCGTCAATGATGCCATTCAATCTTTACATATTTTTTTACGAATCATTGACGCAACATGCTGATCCTATCTAAGATAAACAAGGAAAAGGCAAAAGTGGGGTAAAACCATGTTAAAAGTCTCCTTAATTTGATATTTTGATAGAAGTTCCACTAAATGGGGTAATATGTGTCACAAATGTACAACTACAATGTAAAAAGTGGAATTCACCTTTTTTATTAAGTTCAATGCTGGATTAGTGTATAATTAGTATTTGTATTATTAAAATGCTAGTGTTTATTGGTAAAAGCTATTGCAAACTAGTGTGAACTTCATCCCAAACATTTTGAAATTTTATACATTATTGAAAGTCTAGTTGTGTGCATCATCTAATGCAGAGGCCGGGGTAATCCCGTTTTCGAAAGAAAAAAGTACATTCCTGAAAGTCATCTCGTCATTTGACAGCTTTGGGGCACGTCGATAAATGACTGTACAGACACTTGATCAACGGTCGTGTGATAAGTCGCCATGGGAATAACGTTGGCTTGCGCTATTCACTAGACCATGAACCACATGTTAGTTCTCAGTAGCTGCGCCCTTAGAAGAGATGATTTAGGAGCTACCATCATTTTTTTACAGAAAAACTCATTCTAATGTCATGAATTTTTGTGTTAGGCCATTGATTTGGTTATAACATATATGATTGAGTCCCTACACCCGCTGGCTCCTCCCTTTCCCACAGGCGCCGTCTCCTACACCCCTATCCTCCCTTCCCTTCGCCGTTGCTAGAGACCACTGGTCTGGCTAAGTCCCGGCATTGGTCGATGAAGGTGGCGATAGGGAGGTCTCTACTGTGGCAGGCTTTGATGACGAGATGCTATCTACGGGAGATGGCTTGAGGATGGGTATGGTTGTGCAGCTGTGGTAGTGGTGTTTTGGAGGGCAGTGGTCTCTGGTGGCGACGCGTCGGTAGCTGCGATCCCATATTTAGGTACATAGACGGCAATGTCGACCTTCTGCGTCCCAATGAGGTGGTCCTCTACTTGAAGGTGTTTGGATGGAGCCGTGGTCCTGCACTGCTAGGTGGTTCTCTCAATGGGCTCGAGGGTCTTGATCCTTCAGATCTGCTGACAGCGACGAGTCACTAGTAGAAAAGAGGGCTTTGGTTCAGGCCGGGTCAGCCCATTAGTCTCGATTTAGTCTAGAACCGGGACCCATGGGGGCATTGGTCCCGGTTCGTGAGCCCAGGTGGCCGGCCGGGCCACGTGGGCCATTGGTCCCGGTTCGTCTGGACCTTTTGGTCCTGGTTGGTGGGACGAACCGGGACCAATGGGCACAACTCTGCCCACCACCATTGGTCCCGGTTGGTGGCTTGAACCGGGACAACAGGCTGCCCTTTAGTCCCGGTACATGCCACGAACCGAGACTATTGAGGTGCCTATATATACCCCTCGCCCGCGAGCAGAGCACTCCAGTGCTCTGTTTTTCTCTGGCCGGCAAGGGGAGGGCTTTGTGGTGCTCTAGCTCACCTCCTATGCACATGAGGTGTTTGATGAAATGCCCGAGCCACACTAGTTAAGCTTTCTCATCTCGAAGAGCACGACCTCCAAACTCTATTTTTCCCGAGATTTGTCTAGGTTTATATTAGCAGCCCGTCACGCCCCGTCCTCGTCTTCACTGTCGTCGATCGCCCATGCCGATCTTGTCGCCGGCACCACCGTGGTGAGCCTCTTGTTCTTATCTTCTTTTTGAAAGAAAAAAAAATCTTGCTTTAGATAGATACTTGTCTAATTTTCTTATTATTTTATTGCTTGTTATTATATAGTGCGATGATTTTGGTATCCGCCCCCTCGGCCCTCGTCCTGTCTATGGTTCGGATGTGGTATATATTATCTTTATAACTATTGGTTCATTTATTGTTTATGAAAATTATGCCCACCAATGCGACATAGATTTTATTTATCTAGGAGGTATGTGAACCGGAAATTCCAACCGACCCTATTGTCGAGAGGTTAAATTTAGTTGAAGAAGAAAACAATTTCTTGAAGGAAAAAATAAAAAAAATTAGGAGGAGAAGATGATATTGGAGTTGCATGTTGCGGATGTCGTCGATGATCACAAGATCAAGATGGATGCAATGCGCTTGAAGATTAGAAAGATTAGAAAATATGCCATTCATACCGAGGCTTGGTATCATTATGCCGTTGGATCAATTGTTACCTTGGTTGCGATTATGATCACATTTGTTTTCGCATTGAAATGTTTTACATAGTTTCAATGTATGGTTTAATTAATTAGATGCTCTGCAGAGCTATATGTTTTTATATGAGAACTATGTATGTACTTTGGTTTTAATGTGATGATGAACTTCTATTAATTTGGTCACTTAATTATGTATTCATGATGTTCTGTAATGGTTTTTGACACACTTAATTATATATAATGCACGCAGATGAACCGTCAATGGATGTCCGGTGACAGACACACCTCCGAGTACATTAAGGGCATGCATGATTTTCTCGAAATGGCTGAGGCAAACAAGCAAAATGGTTTTATGTGTTGTCCATGCCCTAAATGTGGGAATACGAAGTCTTACTCTGACCAGAAAATCCTTCACACCCACCTGCTTTACAATGGTTTCATGCCACACTATAATGTTTGGACGAGGCACGGAGAAATAGGGGTTATGATGGAAGATGGCGAAGAAGAAGAGGACGATGACAACTATGTGCCCCCTGAATACGGTGATGTTGATGGGGGAAGCTGCTGAAGATCAAGAGGAACCAGATGATGTGCCCAATGATGCTGCAACGGGGAAGCTTTGAAGATCAAGAGGAACCAGACGATGTGCCCGATCATGATGATCTCCGCCGGGTCATTGTCGATGCAAGGACGCAATGCGAAAGTCAAAAGGAGAAGCTGAAGTTCAATCGCATGTTAGATTATCACAAAAAAGGGTTGTACCCCAATTGCGAAGATGGCAACACAAAGCTCGGTACCGTACTGGAATTGCTGCAGTGGAAGGCAGAGAATGATGTGCCTGACAAAGGATTTGAGAAGCTACTGAAAATATTG
This sequence comes from Aegilops bicornis, assembly GCA_021605145.1. Lineage (NCBI taxonomy): Eukaryota > Viridiplantae > Streptophyta > Magnoliopsida > Poales > Poaceae > Aegilops > Aegilops bicornis. The sequence continues at coordinate 581,203,859 of CM038669.1, forward strand.
AAGAAGAAGCTTCCAAAGGATAACGAATTGCCCGACAGTACATACGCATCAAAGAAGGTCGTATGCCCTCTAGGATTGGAGGTGCGAAGATACATGCATGCCCTAATGGTGCATCCTCTACAGCGGTGCGTACAAGAATCTGACGCATGCCCGGTATGCGGTGCATTACGGTATAAGATCGAGGCGAGATGACCACGGTGATGTTGACGGCGAGCCCCCGGAAGAGGGTTCTGCGAAGGTGATGTGGTATGCTCCTATAATACCACGGTTGAAACGTCTGTTCGAAGCGAAGAGCATGCCAAGTTGATGCGATGGCACAGTGAGGACCGTAAGAAAGATGGGAAGTTGAGAGCACCCGTTGATTGGTCGCAGTGGAGAAAAATCGAGAGAAATCTTTGGGATGAGTTTGCAAGTGACCCAAGGAACGTATGGTTTGCTTTAAGCGCGGATGGCATTAATCCTTTTGGGGAGCAGAGCAGCAATCACAGCACTGGCCGTGACTCTATGTATGTATAACCTTCCTCCTTGGATGTGCATGAAGCGGAAGTTCATTATGATGCCGGTTCTCATCCAAGGCCCTAAGCAACCCGCAACGACATTGATGTGTACCTAAGGCCATTAGTTGAAGAACTTTTACAGCTGTGGAAAGGAAGCGATTATGCGTCGTGGGATGAGCACAAACAGGAGGAATTTGACTTAAAGGCGTTGCTGTTCGTGACCATCAATGATTGGCCCGCTCTCAGTAACCTTTCAGGATAGACAATGTTGGGTGGTAGGCGCGACATATGCCAACGGATGGCTTATCATTGTGGGAGCCAATAAGACGTCGCTGGTGCCTGGAAACGGGATAAGGCGAAGACATGCACGCCGGCGAATCTTACCCAGCTTCGGGGCTCTCCGGGGAGATAACACCCCTACTGCTGCTCTGCGGGGTCTCCGCATGATCACTAAGTTAACAAGTAGCTACAAGAGGCTCCTTGAGCTGTTTGGTGAGAGGAAGAAGAAGGGCAAGGCTAGCTCTCCTCTTCCCTCTATGTGGTGTCTAAAACTCTTAGAGATCAACCCTTTGCATGGGTGCCCTGGGGGGTTTATATAGGCCTACCCCCAGGGGTACAATGGTAATCTGGCTGGGTGCGGGCCCTAGCCGTCAGTGTCTTTGTTCGCCGGCTTCTTCGCCGGCTGCTTGGGCCTGCCGACTGGTGGGTCCTGCCGGCTGCCGGCTTTCTGGTCGACAAGCTGATCCCACCGCCCGGGGGCCTTGTCGAGGCGGAGTTCTTGTTGCCTCACTCTCGATGTGAAGGCTTTGTCGAGAGTAAGAATGGCTCTGATCTGCGGCCGCGGGCGCGTTCCTTGTAGCCTTACCTCGTCTGGTCCCCTTAATGAGGCACCTCCTTCGAGGGAGGGAGCAAGCCGGCTGCTGGGAGCCGGCCACATCTCAGGCCGACTGGGGGAGGCCAAGCCGCCTTCGGGCGTCTCTTTGACCGAAGGGCCCGCCCGCTTCTTGGCCGTTCGACAGCTTTCGTCGTGGGTGTCGTCATGGTCAACATAGCTTATGATGTCGGCCGGACGGGTGATGGCTGCCCGTCTGTAGCGGTGTGACCTGGCGCTCGGGGATTCGGGGTGGCGAGGCTTCACTGTAGCCACGCCCATCTCATCGCCGTTATGTGGGTGCGAGTTTGAGGGTACCATCTTGGCACTTTCTTTGGGGCGGGCTCTTGGAGTCGGCCTTCTTGGGGCCGGCTTCTTGGAGTCGGCCCACTTGTGGCTTTCCTCCTGTGGGTTTAGGGCCGGGCCGCCTCCTTGTAGCCGGCTTGAGAGATAGCCGGCCAGGGGAAGGCGGCCCCACGCCTTGGATGCTTGAAGGCCCGATCGGCCTGTAATTTTACTGAAGAGCCTGGGGGAGCCGGCTAGGCTACCCATGGTCATTTACTCCGACAGTAGTCCCCGAAGCTGGTTGGGCTTCGAGGCTGAAGGGAGGACGAGAAGCTCAATCAGCTTCCTATCCTGAAGAGCCAGCAGCTGGAGCCGGCTTTGATTAGGTGCGCCGTCCTTGAGTGGCTTTGAAGCTCGAAGGCGGGAACCAGATGGCACGCGAGTCGGGCCACGCGCTGACTGCTTACCGCCTACGCGCCACATGGCACCCGTCAGCGGGACGGGCCTGCCAGCCCACGCACACGATGAGACGTTGCCGCAGATCGAGGCCCGCCACTCCCAGGCCTCGGCCCAAGCGCGGATCTTTTGTGGCCCAAACGGGCCGTTCACCTTCCAGCGGCAGTTTCAGCACGCTTTTAGGGCGCGATAAATGCGGGACGTGGGGGAGTGGGCGTAGTTAATCCCACGCCCCCCCCACGCCTTGCCTCCTCGGCTTCGCCGCGCGAGGCTATAAGTAGGAGGAGGAGGGGGAGCGGCAGACGCTCGCACGCTCGCCCTCGCTCCACCCTTTCTTCTTCTTCCTCTTCTTCTCTGCCACCGTAGCGCCTCGCCGCCGTGCTGCCCTTCCGCCAACCTTCTTGACTTGCCGTAGTTCTATCGCAGCGTGGTCGCGCGTCCTTTGTCGCCGCGCCTTTCCCATTGCTTCCTCATCCTCATGGCGTTGTCCAGCTCTTGGGATGGTACCAACGTCCATGAGGACCATATCGACTTCCTCCGCAAGACGCGGCGGCTGCCGGGCGCGGGCTACGTGTGGGCCTGATGACCAACAAGTATAGGGGATCTATCATAGTCCTTTCGATAAGTAAGAGTGTCGAACCCAACGAGGAGCAGAAGGAAATGATAAGCGGTTTTGAACAAGGTATTCTCATAATCTTGAAATAAGTGGTAACAGATAGTTTTGTGATAAGATAAATTGTAACGAGCAACAAGTAACAAGAGTAAATAAAGTGCAGCAAGGCCCAATCCTTTTTGTAGCAAAGGACAAGCCGGAACAAACTCTTATAATAGGAAAAGCGCTCCCGAGGACACATGGGAATATCGTCAAGCCAGTTTTCATCATGTTCATATGATTCGCGTTCGGTACTTTGTTAATTTGGTATGTGGGTGGACCGGTGCTTGGGTGATGTTCTTACTTGAACAAGCATCCCACTTATGATTAACCTCTATTGCAAGCATCCGCAACTACAACAAAAGTATTAAGGTAAACCTAACCATGGCATGAAACATATGGATCCAAATTAGCCCCTTACGAAGCAACGCATAAACTAGGGTTTAAGCTTCTGTCACTCTAGCAACCCATCATCTACTTATTACTTCCCAATGCCTTCCTCTAGGCCCAAATAATGGTGAAGTTTTATGTAGTCGACGTTCACATAACACCACAAGAGGCTAGACAACATACATCTCATCAAAATATCGAACGAATACCAAATTCTCATGACTACTAATAGCAAGACTTTTCCCTTGTCCTCAGGAACAAACGTAACTACTCACAAAGCATATTCATGTTCATAATCAGAGGGGTATTAATATGCATAAAGGATCTGAACATATGATCTTCCACCAAATAAACCAACTAGTATCAACTACAAGGAGTAATCAACACTACTAGCAACCTACTAGCACCAATCCCGGACTTGGAGACAAGAATTGGATACAAGAGATGAACTAGGATTTGGAGATGAGATGGTGCTGGTGAAGATGTTGATGGAGATTGCCCTCTCCCAATGAGAGGAGCGTTGGCAATGATGATGATGATGATCTCCCCCTCCCGGAGGGAAGTGTCCCCGGCAGAACAGCTCTGCCGGAGCCCTAGATTGGTTCTGCCAAGGTTCTGCCTCGTGGCGGCGGAGTTTCGTCTCAAAAGGTTGCTTTTTTATTTTTTTCTCATCGAAAGACTTCATATAGGAGAAGATGGGCGTCGGAGAGCCACCATGGGGCCCACGAGGTAGGGGGCGCGCCCCGCGCGCCCCACCCTCGTGAGCAGGGTGTGGGCCCCTGGCCTTCATCTTTGGCGATGATTTTTCTTTATTTATTTTAAGATATTCCATGGAGTTTCAGGACTTTTGGAGTTGCGCAGAATAGGTCTCCAATATTTGCTCCTTTTCCATCCCAGAATCCTAGCTGCCGGCATTCTCCCTCTTCATGTAAACCTTGTAAAATAAGAGAGAATAGACATAAGTATTGTAACATAATGTGAAATAACAGCCCATAATGCGATAAAAATCGATATAAAGCATGATGCAAAATGGACGTATCAGGGCCCGTCTCGCGCCGGAGACGGAGATCTCGCCGGCGCCGGAGGAGGACGAGCGGGTAATCTTCCGCTTGCACTGCCTGCGCGGCGTCGGCCTGCCGGCGAGCGGGTTCTTCCGCGCCTTCCTCGAGTTTTATCATCTCTAGCCGCATCACCTCACCCCAAACACGGTGATACTACTGTCGGCCTTCGTCACTCTGTGCGAAGGCTTTGTTGGCGTCCTCCCCACTCTTGAGCTCTGGGGGGAATTCTTCCAATGCAAGCTCGGCACCGTGACCACGGGCGTGCCTGCCCCATGCGGCGCCTTCATCACCATGTGGAAGTCAAGCGACAACAACCCGTTTCCGCCCATCCCGCTGATCCAGTCGGTGAAGCTCTGGCAGCAATCCTACTTCTATGTGAAGAACGTCGCCCCGCAAGGCGACTTCGTCAATCTGCCGGCTTACGTAGCCGGCCCGCCGGCTGGGAGGCAGCCTTCATGGTCCTACCGAGCCAGGACGCTGTCTCCGGCTGGGGCTGCTGCCGTCGCCCGGCTCCGGGTGATGGTCCAGTCGGAAGGCCTGGTCGGGGCCGACCTGGTGGCCGCCTTTGTGGAGTGCCGGGTGCTCCCTGTCCAAGGCCGACCGCATATGATCTGCCAGATGAGCGCCCGCGTCGACCCAAGTCGGCTGAGCACCAAGGAGATGCCTCATGTCGAGGTATCTTACATGGTGAATTACATCTCCAACTTCAAGCTCACCGAGGAGTGGTGGTATGGCAAGGAGCCGTACTCTCGCGCCAATCCTCCGCCTATGGTAAGTTTTCCTTCTTTTCTTCTTCTCTTGTTGTCGGGTTCATAATGGCCGACTCTTGACCAGCCGCCTTGTTTTTAGCAGAGCCCCCTTCTTCGACCGGTGGCCGGAGCCACGGGGCTGGAGCGCCAGTTCATGCCCGACAGTACGGCGGACGACCTTGACGATCCAGGCTTGGGGGCGGCCGTCCTGGACGATGACGTCGTAGGAGGAGGCGGTGAGGCAGGCGGCCCCGAGCTCGGAGCCGGCTTCGGGGCCTGGCCGGACGACGACAAGGCCGAAGTGATTCCGCGTCGTCAGCCGGTGTCCGATCGCCAAGGTGCGGGCCCATCTGCCGCGTCGGTTGCTCGGGGCGGCGCGTAGAAACGCTGGGCCGCGCCGACTCTCTTTGGCTGTCGGCCGAAGAAGCCCAGGGGTTCCGCGGCGTCGACCAAGCGGGACGAGGCGGCCGCGAAGGCGGCCCGCTTCCGCAAGGTGGTGAAGCAGTCGCAAGCGGTTTCGGCGTAAGTTTTGATTTTCTCACGTCTTTATTTTTTTCTCTTTGGTTGATATTCTTCTAAACCTTCTTCTTGACTTTGTCAAACAGGGCCCCGCTCTCTCTCGAGCGGGTCCCTGCCGCCTCCATAGTCGGAGCAGCGGGAGGGTCTGCAAGCTCCCGCCGCGTGGATCCCCACACTGATCTCCTAGAGGCGACGGAGCGGAATGCGCGGGAGGTGCGGGAGGAGCGGGAGGCGGAGGAGTGGAAGGCGGCCCAGGAGACGAGGGAGAAGTCGGCAGAGGAGCAAGCCGACGCGGCGTCCAAGGCTCAGGCGAAGGCAGCGGCCGCGGAGAAGGCGGCGGAGGCCAGGCGTAACCAGCCTCCGCAGCTTGTCATCCCTCTTTGCTCCGCGGCTCCCGACATCCCAGTACCCCCACCGGAGGAAACCAGCCGCAACCGGCCGACGACGGAGAGGGAGGAGGGTGAAGTCGTCGTCCTGGAGGGGGAGGCGGCACCGTTACCGTCGACTGGGACGGGCCAAGGCGGCCGGCTTGACATGCCGCCCGAGCAGCCGGCTGGAGGCGAGCCGGCTGTGAGGGCGGATTTTGCGGTCCAGTCGCCGTCTCGTTGGCGCGCGGGGGAGGCGACTTCAGAGCTGGAACCGCAGAAAGCCGCGGGCACCAGCTCATCGGCTAAAGATCCGAGGCGGCTAAGCGCCCGGCTCGGAGTGGGCGCTGGCGGTGGAACGGCCGAGCTGAACGTGGCGGCGCAGGAGGTCCGGAGCCGACTTCAGGCTCAGGCCGCCTCGTTGAAGCGGTACACTCAAGAGTTCCTCACGACGCGGACGGTCATTTGGGTGAGTTCTCCCGCTTTCCGTTGATTGCTTCTTGATTTCTTCCATGGGGGCGCGTCAGCGCACCCACTGGGTGTAGTCCCCGAGTTTCGAGGCGGCTGCTGAGCAGGCGGCTTGGAACTTCTTAGTAGACTTCGGTTGTGGTCTTGCTCTTATTCACACCTCCGTCTTATTTGCAGGAATATCACAATCTCCACGCAGCTGCTTTCAACTCCCAGGCCCAGGAGATGAGCCAGAAGACCGCCGATCTGACTGAGAGCCGGAGTAAGTGCTTCATTTTTTATCTCACGTGGGGCGGCGTCAAGACCCACTCAGATGTAGTCCCGAGATTACGGCCGATAGCTGGCGGTCGGTCGGATCTTTCCTGATGACTTCTTCCTTATTGCTGTTTTTTTCTTCTTCATACTTGCAGGGGCCAATGCCGACTTGAGAGAGGAACTAGGCAGGGTCCAGACCGCCCTACGTGCCAAGGAAGCCGAGTGCAACGCCTTGGCCCAGGAACATGACCGCCTGGCCAAGAAACTGGCCGACCAGGAGGAGAGCCATAAGGCGGCCCTGAAGACGGCACAGGACAGCGAGGCCGCCCTCAAAGCCGAATATGAGACCGAGGCGGCAGGCTGGGCTGAGGCGAAACAAGCGCTGAGTGAAGGCTACGGACGGGTTGAGGATTTGATCGACGGTAGGCCACCTTCCTCTTCGTTCCCTTGCTTGCCCTTTTGTCACCTGATTCGTCTTCTGACTTTGTGCTACTTCTTTCTTCTTTGTGCAGATTATTTTCCCGGTTACTCCGTCGCTGCCACCCAAGCCATCGAGGCCCACCGCGATGCACGCCGGCAGGCAGGGGTCGAGTTCGCGCCGGATGCCAGCCGGACACTTGAGGAGCAGCTTCTGGCGATTCAGGCCCGTCTGCAGCCGGCTCACCGCATGCTCCGCCGTCTTCAGCGTGCTGGGGCGCAAGTGCTGACCGCCCTCTAGCCCGGCGAGGCGGTTCCCCACACCCCCAGTCGGACTGCCGACTGGCTGGAGGTTGCAGTCGGCCGCTTCGAGGCCTGGAAGGCTTCTGCGGCTCGGTCCGCTGCCAGGCGGGCACCGGAGTTTGTCCGAGCCTGGTATCCTGGGCTGAGCTTGGCCCAGCTGAGCACCTGGCGGCAAGAGGCCGACGAAGAGCTGGTGGCGGTGCGGCCGACTATCATCTAGCGCGCCTCGGCGATCGCCGATTACACCGATACCAGTGTCTTTGCCCCTGAGGTAAATGATGACGGCGTCGCTCAGCCGGAGGAGCGGTTCGAGCTGAACCCGGCAGGAGGTGAAGACTCAGCGGAGGAGATCGCTTCCAGTGATGAGGGCGAAGATGAAGAGGGGGAGGATGGCGAAGATGTCGTGCCAGACGGTGAAGCGACCAGCCAGCTTCAGCCTGATCGTGCCTCTAGCAACTAGGCACGTGCGAGCGCGCCGCCTACCAGAGGTGATGATCATGCCGAGACTCGCCAGCCGGCCACTCCTCCAGCCGGCACTGCCGTCTCCACCAACCTGCCCGACTCGCCTGTCGCTCCCTTGGCCTGATCCGCGGTCTTTGCTTTCCTGCTTGTTACTCTTTGGACAACTTTTTATTAAATTTGCGCAGTTCCACCCACTGGGGGTGTATTCAAACTATGTTGAATGCTGGCCTTTCGAAGGCCTTTTGTGTAAATATAATCATGCATGTGATTGGCTTCCATTCATGTTTGCTTTTCATCCTTTGGCTGTTTCCTTTGCCGCCTTCCCTTTGTCGCCGCCTTCCCAGCCGGACGAGAAAAATGAATGTAGTAACATAATCATAGGCATGATACTCATTATTCATAGATAAAAGAGGGTAGTCCCGAGTGTTCCTCGGGGCGTTGTCTCATACTTGATACAAAAGGTAGCATGGTACATACTGCATTTTAACTGTAAAATCTTCGGAGGAGGTTGGCGTTCCATGGTTGTTCCGACTCCTTGCCGGAATCATCTCTCTTGCGCGCCTTCGGCTTCTGCGCGTCGATCAGGTAGTAGGAGTCATTGCCTAATGCTCTGCTGATGTGAAGGGCCTTCCCAAGGGGCCGAGAGCTTGTGCTGGCCGGCTGTTCGCTGGATCAGCCGGAGCACAAGGTCAACGTCTTGGAAGGATCTTGGCTTGACCTTCCGGCTGTGGTAGCGGCGCAAACCCTGCTGGTAGATGGCGGACCGGCTGAGGGCTAAGAGCCAGCTTTGTTCTAGCAGGTCGACGCCATCTTCTCGTGCTTCGTTGGCCTCCGCCTCCGTGTACATGGTGACCCGAGGTGAGTCGAACTCGATGTCGGTTGGGATGACAGCCTCGGCACCATATACAAGGAAGAAAGGGGTGAAGCCAGTTGACTTGTTCAGGGTAGTGCAGACTCGAGGGCTGACGGCAGCTCGTCGAGCCAACAGCCGGCGAACGCTCGATGGCACGACCGATCGGGCTTGATGCGGAGAGGATGAGCCGTTTGCTCGCTCAACTTGGCCATTTGACTGCGGGTGGGCAATGGGCGCTAAGTCGATCGGATGCCATGTCGCCAGTAAACGCGTGCAGTGCTCCTTGGCAAAATTCGTGCCATTGTCGGTGATGATCTTTGTGGTACGCCCGTGCGGGTTGTAATATCTGCGATGAATGTCACAGCAGTCGGCCCATTCAGCTTCTTGATCAGCTTTGCTTCAATCCACTTGGTAAATTTGACCACGGCGACGAGCAGATGCGTCATGCCGCCGTGCGCCGTCTTGAGCGGGCCCACCGTATCCAGTCCCCAGACGGCAAAAGGCCAGGTGAGGGGAATGGTCTTGAGTGAAGAAGCCGGCAGGTGTTGCTTGGAGCTGAAGACTTGGCACCCTTTGTAGTATTTGACTAACTCCTTGGTGTCATCCAAAGCAGTCGGCCAGAAGAATCCATGGCGGAAAGCTTTGGCGACGAGTGATCTTGAGGCCGCGTGGTGGCCGCATTTGCCTTTGTGAATGTCCTTGAGGATTGCTATGCCCTTCTCTGGCTCGACGCAGCGCTGGAAGACTCCAGTGACACTGCACCTGACGAGCTCTCGGTTAACTATTGTGTATGCTCCGGTTCGGCGTTGGACTTGTCTTGCCGCGATCTCGTCAGTTGGCAGCTCTCTATTTACTAGGAAGTTGAGGATGGGCTGGGCCCATGATGGAGCTGTGACTTCTTCTATTGCCAACACGGCTACTGCGACCAGGGCGGGTGGGCTGGGTGGTGAAGAGCTGGAGTCGGCCACCGTTGTTGTGTCGATGCAGTCCCTGGGCCGACTGCCGTAGTCCCCGGGCTGGGCTCTGAAGTCCCCGGGCCTGGTGCGACTATGGCAGTCCCCGAGCCGCCTGTTGAAGTCCCCGGGCCGCCTACCGAAGTCCCTGAGCCGCCTGCTCGGTTCCCCAAGCCGGATCCGACTGCGTCGGGGTTAGGCGGTACGGAGATGGAATCAGATTCCGGAGACAGCTTCATATACGGCTTTTGGAGGCGTTGGAGAGCAACGCCGGTTGGTATAGCTTGTCGAGTGGAGCCTATTCGTGCCAGGGCATCTGCTTGCTCGTTGTCGGCCCGTGGCACGTGGAGGAACTTGCATCCTTCAAAATACCCGCTGATTTGCTGAACCAGGAAACGGTAGCTCGCCATGTTTTCGTCCTTGGCGTCCCAGTCGCCAGATGATTGTTGGACTACCAAATCCGAGTCGCCATAGCACAGGATCCGGCGGATGCCGAGCTCTTTGGCTAGCTGGAGCCTGTGTATGAGCGCCTCGTACTCGACCACATTGTCGGGGGCCGGTGGGAGGTACTGGGTCTCGGCCCAGTCGACAAGGAAGTCGGCCAATGCTTGGGACTTGATGGCGGTGCGAGGCTGGTAGAAGATCGTGTAAGGGGCCAGCTCAATGGCCCATTTGCCACCACCGGCGGACGCATCCCGGCTGCCTTTGATCTCGGCGGCGGGCAAGACATACGACCGTGATGGGGTGCTCTTGAAAGTAGGGCTTGAGCTTCTTGGCGGCGAAGTACACACCATAGCACATCTTCTGGTAGTGCGGATAGTTCTGCTTCGAGGTGGACAGTACTTCACTTAAATAATACACCAGCCTCTGGACCGGCTGAGCTCGACCTTCTTCCGGGCGTTGAACCACGATAACGGTGGTGACCACCCGGCTGGTAGCGGCAATGTAAAGGAGCATGAGTTCTTTCTCAGTCGGCGCCGCCTAGACAGGCGGCGTGGCCAACATTTTCTTCAGTTCGTGGAAATCTTGGTCGGCTTGGTCGTTCCACTCGAAGTGAGTGGGCTTCTTCATGAGTCTGTAGAGGGGGAGAGCTTTCTCTCCGAGCCGGCTGATAAAGCGGTTTAGGGAGGCCAGGCATCTGGTAAACTTTTGGACGTCTCGTAGCTTGGTGGGAATCTCCATTCTCTCTATGGCCTTGATCTTCACTAGGTTGCATTCGATGCCGCATTCGGAGACCAGGAAGCCTAGAAGCTGGCTGGCTGGTACTCCGAACACGCATTTCTCGGGGTTGAGCTTCATCTAAAACCGGCGCAAGTTTTCAAACGTCTCTTTGAGGTCTTCTAGCAAGGTGTCGCGCTTCTCCGTCTTAACCACAATATCGTCTGCATAGACATGGGCATTTCTGCCGAGTTGCTTGAGGAGGCATTTCTGCATGCAACACTGAAAAGTGGCACCGGCATTTCTCAAGCCGAATGTCATATTCAGGTAGCAGAAAGCTCCGAATGGTGTGATGAAGCCGGTCTTCAGGCGGTCAGCGGGATCCAACTTTATCTGGTGGTAGCCTGAGTAAGCATCCAAGAAACTCAACAGCTCGCATCCGGCTGTGGAGTCTATCACTTGATCAATCCTCGGCAGGGCGAAGGGATCTTTGGGGCAGGCTTTGTTGAGGCTATTGTAGTCTATACACATGCGCCACTTGTTATTCTTCTTCAGCACGAGGACCGGGTTGGCAAGCCATTCCGGAAAGAACACCTCCATAATGAAGCCGGCTGCCAGAAGCTGGGCTATCTGTTCTCCTACAATCCTTCTCTTCTCCTCCGACAGTCGGCGGAGGGGCTGCTTGACTGGTTTTGCATCTGCTTGGACGTGTAGCTTGTGCTCGGCGAATTCCTTCGGAACACCCGGCATGTCCTTGGGAGACCATGCGAAGATGCCCTGATTCTCACGGAGGAAATCGACGAGCTCGCCTTCCTATTTGCTGTCCAGGTTTGCCCCAATGATGGCAAACCGTTCTGGGTGTTCCGGGTCCAGAGGTAACTTCTTCGTTTCTTTGGCCGGCTGGAAAGAACCTTGGGAGTCACACTCCTTGGGGTCGGGGGAGAGGGCCGGCTGCTTGCCGGCCATGGCCACGACCTGATCAAGCATCTTCTTCTCCTCGGCGATCACGAGGGACTCGGCCAGCCGGCTGCTAGCTGCTGCACACTCGGAGGATTTATTGTAATCGCCGGCTATGGTGATGATGCCCTTGGAACTCGGTATCTTCATCTTGAGGTAGGCGTAGTGGGGTACAGCCATGAACTTGGCCAGAGCAGGTCGGCCAAGCAACGCGTGGTAAGGGCTCTCCAAATCCACTACCTCAAACCAAACTGCTTCTCGGTGGAAGTGATCCTTGTCCCCAAAGAGAACATCTATCTTGATCTTGCCGATTGGCGAGCAAGACAAGCCGGGGACGATGCCATGGAACACGGTCCGACTAGGCATGAGTTGCTTCATCTTGATGTTCAGCTTCTCCATGGTGTCACGGTACAGTATGTTGATGTTGCTCCCGCCATCTATCAGCATGCGGGAGAAAGCGAACAGCTTCGCTTTGTCTATTGCTAGGGTGGCATCAAAACCAACGCGTAAGAGCCGGGAGCGGCATCACCCCCGGTGGTCTCGCCTGGCCCACCGACAGGGCCTTCGACCAAAGGCATGTACTCACGGTTGTTGGAGGCGACCGGGTTGACTTCTTGGTGCTGTTGGCGCCGGCTGCGCTGGTCTTCGGGCTGGCTTGTAAAGACGACGTAGGCGGCATGTTCGTCGGGGAACTCGTCTTGAACGGCTCCGACTGCTGGTTGAGCGGCTGGCTGTTGACGGGCCGGAGGCGGCTGACCAGCAGGCGGAGGCGGCACCAGCCCTTTGCCTTTGGAAATTCGTGTGAGCCAGTGGCATTTCCGGGTCGTGTGGTTGGACGGCTTCGCGCCGCTGTGGAACTTGCAAGGGGCATCAAGGGCTTGCTTTCGTGAGGAGAAAGCGGCTGCAAAGCCCTGCCGACCTATCGCTTCTTGGGCATGGGCCGCCCTTCGGGTTGTTCATCTTCGACTGTGGCCACCTGCCGACTGGTTGAAGGCGGCATAGGGCCCTTGCGCTTGTTATCATTCGGGTATGGGCGTCGCCTGGAGTCCCCAGCCGGCGTCTTGGGAGCCGGATTGAGCACCTTCCTGGAGGCGTCTACCCGGAGCTCGGTCTTCATTGAAGAGTCGGCCGTGGCGTACTTATCTGCTAGGACCAGCAGCTCGTCGAGGGTAGTCGGCTCGTCGCAGAGGAGTTTGTGCTTGAGGAGGGTGCCTTCTCGGCACCCGGCGGTGCAGTACTCTATGGCTTGAACCTCGTGCACCCCCTCACAGGAATTGCGGAGCTCGGCCCAACGCGTGAGTTAGTCGCGAGTTGATTCATTGGGCCCTTGAACACACAAGGAGAGCTGTCGGGGCTTGGGAGCCCGCTTGTAGGTGCTGGTGAAGTTGCGGATGACGGCTTCTGTGAAGTCTAGCCAGCTGTTGACACTGTAAGGCTTGAGGCTGTTGGAGCTGTGCACGCCGTGCCTTGGAGCATGAGGGGGACGTACTTCACGGCAACACGCCTGTTGCCGTTTGCTATGCTAACCGCAGTGGAGTAGTCGATCAACCAATCTTCCGGCTTCACGGAGCCGTTGTACTTGGGCGTGTCTCTAGGGAGCGATAACCCTTTGGGAAGGGCTCGTCGCGGATGCGGGGGCCGAAGCAAGGCGGGCTGACATCATCTTCTTCTTCTAGCGCCAGGGATCACGCTAGGCGGTCGATCCGATGGCGGGCGTCGTTCTCGCTGACTCCTTCGCGGCAGCCTAGTCGGCCGCTGAGAGTCGGATGCGTGATAGGCGGCGGGGTGGGGTATCTCTCCCCTCGAGGCGGACGAGGAGGCGGATTGCCTCGTCGCTCCACGGCTCTAGGGCGGCCTTCTGCGTTGTGCTCGATGGAGATTCGAGTCCGGCTACGGTTGGCAGCCGGCTCCATTTCTTGCCTGGCACGGGTGTTTCCCGCAGTCGGCATTCGTGACGTTGCGCCGTGCTCCCGGCGTGGGGGAGGACTTTCAGCGCAGACGCCGGCTTCATGCCGCTCTGCGGCTGCTGGATGCGTCTGGTCATGTAGGGGAGCTCGTCGGCCGCGAGTCCATTCAGCTCGTCTACGGCCGCCTGGGCGGCGCGTAGGTTCTCGAGGGGCATGGTATAGACTGGGCGGTCCGCTCCCAGCATGTCGGTGATGGCTGCGCCACGCTTCTTGATGACGCCAATTCGGCTCGGCCCGTCAGGGGGCGGCGTGCCAAAGGCGGCGCGGTCGACTTCGCGCTGGTGAGCCTCAGTGAGGCGTCTCATGGAGGCTATCTTCTGGCCCTCCGCGATGAGGGCGAGGCGGCGTGCCTCCAATGCCTCGGCGTCGGCGTCGGTCGGAAGGGGGACGGACAAGTCGTGCAGTGCCGCTTGCAGGGCGTCGTGGTCGTTCTCGCCAGAGGCGACGCCGTGGCTGACGACCAGCACCTCGGTGATGGCGCTGCCACAGCTGTCGGCTCGAGGGAGCGGGTCGTTGAAGATCACTATGTTGGTGGGGAAGGCGTCAAGCGATGCCGTGTCGGAGTCGACAAGCATCGGGTCGGTGGAGCCAACCGACTCCAAATCCGCAGCAGGCTCACTGGAGACGTGGAGTTGGTCGAGGAGGCTGACGAGGTGGCTCTCGGGGCAGCCTGTGCCCGCATCGGATGCGGGCTCGTCGGAGATGCAAGCCTCGCCAAGAAGATTGGCGAGACAGCTCGCCGCGCAGGCGTCGGTGACGCCTTGCAGCGCGTCGGGGCAAGCGCCATCGGGCGTGCCGGGCTGGCTACGCTCGCTGGGAAGGAAAAGGGTTCCCGTCCAAAACAGGTCTCCGAACGACGGTGCACCTGGCCCCACGGTGGGCGCCAAATGTCAGGTGGTAGGTGCGACATATGCCAACGGATGGCTTATCATTATGGGAGCCAATAAGACGTCGCCGGTGCCTGGAAACGGGATAAGGCGAAGACATGCACGCCGGCGAATCTTACCCAGCCGGGCTCGCGGTGAGATAACACCTCATCGCTGCTCAAGGGGTCTCCGCATGATCACTAAGTTAACAAGTAGCTACAAGAGGCTCCTTGAGCTGTTTGGTGAGAGGAAGAAGAAGGGCAAGGCTAGCTCTCCTCTTCCCTCTATGTGGTGTCTAAAATTCTTAGAGATCAACCCTTTGCATGGGTGCCCTGGGAGGTTTATATAGGCCTACCCCCAGGGGAACAATGGTAATCCGGCTGGGTGCGGGCCCTAGCCGTCAGTGTCTTTGTTCACCGCTTCTCCGCCGGCTGCTGGGGCCCGCCGACTGGTGGGTCCCGCCGGCTGCTGACTTTCTGGTCGACAAGCTGGTCCCACCGCTCGGGGGCCTTGTCGGGGGCGGGTTACTGTTGCCTCATTGTAGCCTTACCTCGTCTTGTCCCCTTAATGAGGCGCCTCCTTCAAGGGAGGGAGCAAGCCAGCTGCTGGGAGCCGGCCACATCTCAGGCCAACTGGGGGAGGCCAAGCCGCCTTCGGGCGTCTCTTTGACCAAAGGGGCCTGCCACCTGCGGACCGTTCTGACAGCTCGTCGTGGGTGTCGTC
Organism: Aegilops bicornis; assembly: GCA_021605145.1. Classification (NCBI taxonomy): domain Eukaryota; kingdom Viridiplantae; phylum Streptophyta; class Magnoliopsida; order Poales; family Poaceae; genus Aegilops; species Aegilops bicornis. Next base: position 581,219,086 of record CM038669.1, read on the forward strand.
ATGGTCAACATGGCAACAGTGCCGCGCCGGACGGGTGATGGCCGCCTCGTAAAGCGCACTGTGATCACGCGCGCTCTGGGATTCAGGGGTGGCAGGCTTCACTTTAGCCACGCCCCATCTCATCGCCGTTATGTGGGTGCAGAGTTTGAGGGTACGATCTTGGCCGCCTGCTGGGGACCGGGCTCTTGGAGTCGGCCTTCTTGGGGCCGGCTTCTTGGAGTCGGCCCTCTTGTGGCTTTCCTCCTGCGGGTTTAGGGCCGGGCCGCCTCCCGGTAGCCCACTTGAGAGATAGCCGATCAAGGGAAGGCGGCCCCACGCCTTGGATGCTTGAAGGCCCGATCGGCCTGTAATTTTTCTGAAGAGCCGGGGGGAGCCGGCTAGGCTATCGTGGCCATTTACTCTGACAGACAAACAAGGGATACCACGCATGCATGCACTGTTTAGATGACACTGAAAGTATGGACAAATGCAGGAAGAATGTGTACCTGGGCCATCGTCGATTTCTTCCGACCAACCATTAATGTCAAAAGAAAGGCAAGCATTTCAAAGGCAAGGCAGATCACCGGAAGAAGCCCGCCATGCGTACCGGTGATCACGTACTTGCTATGGTCAATGATTTACACGTAATCTTTGGAAAGGGTCCCGGACTAGCTGTTCCGAATGACGCTGAGGGACGCGCACCCATGTGGAAGAAGAAATCTATATTTTGGGACCTACCCTACTGGAAAGACCTATAGGTCCGCTCTTCAATCGACGTGATGCACGTGAGGAAGAACCTTTGCGGGAACCTGATAGGCTTCTTGGGCGTGTATGGGAAGACAAAAGATAGACCTGAGGCGGGAGGACCTGCAATGTTTGCACGAAAAAAATGGCATGCCTCCGAAGCAGTATGAAGATCCTGCGAGCTACGCTCTTCCGAAAGAAGAGAAAGAAATCTTCTTTGAATGCCTGCTCAGTATGAAGGTCCCGACAGGCTTCTCGTCAAATATAAAGGGAATAATAAATATGCCAGAGAAAAAGTTCCAGAACCTAAAGTCTCATGACTGCCACGTGATTATGACGCAACTGCTTCCGGTTGCATTGAGGAGGCTTCTATCGAAAAACGTCCGATTAGCCATTGTGAAGCTATGTGCGTTCCTCGATGCAATATCTCAGAAGGTGATCGATCCAGAAAACGTACCAAGGCTAAGGAGTGATGTGGCGCAATGTCTTGTCAGTTTCGAGCTGATGTTCCCACCATCCTTCTTCAGTATCATGACACACGTCCTAGTTCATCTAGTCGACGAGAATGTCATTCTGGGGCCCGTATTTCTACACAATATGTTCCCCTTTGAGAGGTTCATGGGAGTACTAAAGAAATATGTCCATAACCGCGCTAGGCCAGAAGGAAGCGTCTCCATGGGCCATCAAACAGAGGATGTCATTGGGTTTTGTGTTGACTTCATTCCTGGCCTTAATAAGATAGGTCTCCCTAAATCATGGTATGAGGGGAGACTGACTGGAAAAGGCACGCTTGGAGGGGACTCAATAATATGCAGGGACAGATATTCTTGGTCTCAAGCACACTACACAGTTCTACAAAACTCTACCTTGGTGACCCGTATGTCGATGAACACAAGAAACGGTCTGCGCCCAAACACCCGAGCAAAGGCTGACGACGGGATTACATGTTAACACATCAGGACTTTCAGCAGTTGGTTGGAAACACGTCTCAGAGGTGACAACACTGTTTGTGATGAGCTGTACTTGTTGTCCAGGTGACCATCTTTGACTGTATTGACTTACAAAGGACACGAGATAAATGGGAATACATTTTACACGATTGAACAAGATCAAAAGAGCACCAACCAAAATGGCGGTGTCCGCTTTGATGCAGCAACCGAGAGGGGAAAGGACACATATTATGGTTACATAGTGGACATATGGGAACTTGACTACAGACATGATTTTAAGGTCCCTTTGTTTAAGTGCAAATGGGTCAATCTGTCAGGAGAAGGGGTACAGGTAGACCCACAAAGACGGAATGACAACAAGGAT